>JAOWBW010000009.1:2080489-2531352 GCA_026119855.1 Campanula takesimana
CAATCACAATATTCCTTATATAAGTCTAGACTTGGGAATATTAACAAAGTGATGAGTTTGTGCACGAGTGTATGTCCTATTAAATGTCTAATGATTTTCTGACGGAATGTTGAGCTTCAATGAATGCTTCAACAATCAACTCTCTTACAATGCACCAACCCTCTTCAATGCAGCAAGTCCTCTATTTATAAGAGGAGAAATGTCTTGAGTCTTGTTGAAGAAGGATAATATTTGAATTTCCAGCTGGGTAGGTGAGGAGCATTTAATGCGGTATCTTGAGCATTAATGGCGAAGATACACGCATGCTTGGAAAAGTCTGATGGGTAAAGACCCCTTTGTCTCAACCGGTTACCTGCAAAAGCAAGTAGAGACAGAGTATAGCTAAAAGTAGCTATGTTCAGACGGCGCAGTAATCACTACAGAGCAGGTAAACTACTTTTTGATAAAACAGTAATGAAAGGACAGGGACAATCAGCAAGGTTGACTTTAAGATGGAACGATGTAACCTGACTGACAGTACAGACTGTCTTTCTTTATCGGCAAGTGTGAGAATGGAGTTGATCGGCAACTTGTGTAGACAAAGTTGATCGCAACTTGTCGCATGTTGAGAATAGAGTTGATCGGCAACTTGTTTACTGGTCTGCTGATTTGCTTCCTCTTGCTGGTTTGCCTTGTATGAAGAGATGTAATACACCTGTGCAGGTCACAAAGAATCCTAAGGGTACCTAAAGAGGTTCTAATAAAATTGGGGGATCCTACTAGTGTAGACATGATTGGGATTAAGTAATTCTAGTGTCTAGGAATCTATTTGAACAACAATCTCCTCCTAATTACTTAAGTCCAATCACCCTTAATACTAAGGACATCTCTTAACTTAGGGAAATTTTTCTGCAGATATCTAGGTGAAATCATTTCCTAAGGTAAGTCACACTAAATCCTAAAGTAAAAGGTGGATTCACCAAAATAAATGGTGAAGCCGGTTCAGCGAATCGGCAAGAGTGATGATCTGCATAAAAGATTAACATGGAATAATGCAGATAACACAATTATAAGAAATAACATATTAGCAAAATCAAAATATCATTAGGCAAAGAATTTGTCTATGGAGGTCTTCATAAGATATCTACATCATAGGCTATGTCGACTCAAGAATCAGCAGCTGGATCTGAAGTCTTGGGATCTTCTGCTGGAGTCGATTCCTTTTGAGTAGATTCAGTCTTCTTCCTTTTCTTCTTTGCTCTTTCCTCCTTCTTTTCTGCTTTCCTTTTCGCCTTGCTCTGTCTTCTTTGAGCACTCTCCAATCTTTCAGATAACATCTTGTTGTTCGCCTCGAGTTCAGCAATCTTTAACTTGGCTTGAACAAGTTCATTTCTGAATATCAGCAAGTTTCTCTATTGAGGCTCAAGTTTGCTGGGGGTATCATTGTGCTCGGCAAGTAGAATGTTCTGTTGAGTGACAAGAGAGCCATTTATCTCTGACAGAATTAAATACACGTTCAGTTCTATCTTGCAGCAGATTTTTCATATCATTGTATACAGATGTCCTGATCCTGATAACATCTCCTCCTGATTGGACTTATGTATCTGCTTGGTAAGCTCCTTGGTGGATTGCTTGAACAAATCCATAATGGAATGAGAGAAATCAACCAAATCACCACGACTAGCAGCTTCTTTCTGATTATAGTCTAATCCTTCTTCAAACAGATGAAGTCATAAATGCTGTTGAAGATGATAGGCTTATCAACATAAATTGGTGCAGCAAAGACTTTGGGATTTTTGAGAAATAAAGAAGAGTCAAAATCCACATTCTCTAAGGCAGCATCCTCGATCTGTACATCATCAACAACGATCTGCAACTCATCATCAGAAATAACTATCGGTAGTGGAGAAGATGGAAGAGGAGCTGGAGGTGGAGGTAAAGGAAGAACTTGATGGAGTACAGGATCCTCATCGGCAAGAACAATAGCATCAGGAGAGATAGCCTCGGCAACAAGAAAATCAGCAGGGACAAAGGTTGAGACAATATCGGCAGGTCTAGGATAAACAATCTCCAGAGGATATTGGGATGGACAATGATATCCCTATCTCCTGGCAGATGAAAAATATGCCGTTGTCTTCCATAGATAGCAACAGAGCTAGCTGAAACACCACACAAGAAATGCCTTCCAATATCATAATCACCAATCTAGCATTCATCAGCTTAGATGTATAAACCAGGTGATCGGCACGCTGATGAGGATGAAACATCGGCAGAGTAATGGCAAGTGCAGCAGATTTGACTAAGTGCACAAGGCCACGAGCGTTGATATGCCGATACTCCAGAATTTCTCTAAGCTCATCGTTGATCATAGAGCATCTCCTCCCAACCATTTGAAGTGATGCAAACTTCTTTTGGAGATAGACCAGGGAGAACGATCTTACCACCTATCTTCAGTTTACCAGGTAGTAGACATCGAGGTTCATAGACGATTTTCTGCTTCAGTCTAGAAATCCGAGGAGTCTTTCCTTTGTACGAATACGGTCATCTTTGATCCATGGAAGGAAGATGGGTCTGTCACTGGTTAATGCGCCAGAAGAGAATGGATGCTTAGTGACATGAGGGTGATCTTTGCCAAATGGAAGTGGACACATTTGGAGGGTATATTTGAATGATAGCCTCGGATGAACATTAAAGAGAGGATGTCCAAAGCTGTTGGAAGGGATAGAAGCATTGGTAGTGTACCAGTTGGAGCACATCATATCTTTCCCATTCAAAAGTAATCATAGTTGGCAGGTGGAGAAGTATCAACAGCATCAGCATTCACGAAAACTTGTTCTCCCACCTCCATATAATCAGCAGGATCAGTCTAGTCGATATGATTTCCATTGGCACGAACAGCAGTTGGAGCAGGTAGAGGAGGGGGGACGGTAGTCGGCAAGCTAATCAATGGATGTAGAAAAACTTCCTCAAATTGCAAGCTTGCAGCTATATCAGCATCAAGATCAGTAGTCCCTTCATCAGTACCTCCTCCCAACTCAAAAATCTCCTTGATTCCAGTAGGTTCAACAATTAGCAATTCAGGAGTTACCGTGACTAACCGAGTGTCTGTAGTTTGCTCAGCAAGATGAGTGTCGGTAGTTTTCTTATCAGTCCCTTGTTCAGAATAAGCTCCTCCTGAAACAGATACATCAACTACATCATCCAATGGTTCCAATGTTTGAGTGTCCATAGTTTCCTCAACAAGAACAGGTTGATCAGCAGATACTTCAATCAGAGGTTGAGTGTCAGTAGTTTTCTCAACTTGTAATTCCACAACCCTTTTAACAGGTTCATCGGCATGAACTTCAGTACTACTTTCACGCATCACTACAGATTCTGCAAAGACTTCAGAAGAAGAGGGAGCTTTAGTCATGATAGATCTTTTCGTCATCTTGTCACTGTCGGTTGTTTGAGAAGTTGAAGGAGAGACATCGGCGACTTTATGAGCACAAACTAATTCTCCAATTAAGTCAGCACCATCATTGTCATCATCATCACTATCAGCAGAATCACTGTCGGCATCAGCATCAACACTTTTATCGGCAACATTTTCACCATCAGCATCAGACAGAGTCATGCTGCTGCTAGGCGAAGGAGCATGAGTAACTTGATCGGCAAGATCTTCGGCAGCACGACGATCGGCATCTTGCTTTAATAGAAATTCGTTTGACATTTTAATCAAGTCCATAGTGACCTTCTTTACTGATCTATGGAAATGAGCATTGAGAGGACTATCAGCAGGAGCCTCATCATCATTGTACGTCAGCAAGTCTTCATCATTTTCCAGTCTGCCAATCTGATAAGGATCAAATTCAGTGAATTGGGAGAGCTGATTGAAAGTTCTGGATATATGATCCACACATCTTGAACCATCAAGTCTTGTCTAATTCGATCTTGAAAAAGATAGACTGGTTCCAGTGAAGTGGCAGATAGTCAAAATAACGACCAAAATTCAGTTTCAGTTCAGCTTCTTTCAACTGCTTGAACTTAGAAAGAGGGAAGAACTTCTCATTCCACATATCAGTGCGAATGTTCAAACTCCGGTAGTCAACATAATCAGAAGTTTTCCCAGATGGCACATAGTCCTTCATTTCTTCATGAAACTGAAGAAGACGACGAATGAAAGGAGGTAGATGATCAATCGGAAAGACCCATTTCTTGTTCAAGACCTTGTTAGTGAAGGACCAAGGGTTTCTGTAGAAGGTGTGGAAGGTGGGATTTCTGATGGGAGCACATTTCCTTGGAGTCTGAGACTTGAGCTTTTCAATAACATCTTCAATACTTTTGTCATCAGCAAAGTCATCGGTAAATTCTTCATCAGGAATTTCAACTTTGACAGAAGGATCGGCAGTGAGGGAGGCACCGACAAGATGAGAAGGAGCAAATCTAATCAACTTTGCTCTAGGATCAGCAGAATCAATAGGAGCAGAAGGAACTTCGTCGGCAATAGACTTTTGCTTCTTCATCGGCAAGGCCATCTTATCAGCAACTTGAGTATACTTCTTCATCGGCAAGTCTGGTTCGTCGGCAACCTTTGCCTTCTTTGACACCACTTTATCAGCAGCCTTCACTAATTTCCTTTTCTTTGGAGCACCAGGAGTAGAATCGGCAAGAATTCTATCTTTTGAAGGAGCAGGAGTAGAGACTGCAGATTTGGGAGCAACTAAAGGAATTGTCTTAGCTCTTTTCTTCTTTGGAGCGTCAGCAGGTGCTGGTGCAGGTGCAACAACACTAGAAGCCTTCTTTTCAATTCTCTTCCAATCTTTAGCATCAAAAGATTTTAATCTGCCGAAGGCAATGCTGGATGAAGAACGGTCTGCATTGACTATGATGGAATTTCTTCTCAAAATCATACTGATCAAGAGATAATGACATCCTTTCCCAGGATTGGGTTTGTTCTTCAGTCTATCAGAAGACCATTTGTCAGCAGCAGTAGCAATGATCCAGAATATGTAAGCACACCAGTTGAACTCAATCTGCAGAATAATGGCGGCCATGGCTTCAAACTGCACATCAGTTACATTGGTATGAGATCCAGATCGGCAAATGAGGCATCTATCCACTATCTCAGAAAGAGCATAGTATCGGCGAGGATAATGAATCTTCAGATGACTGGTGCCACTGAGTCTTGGACCATCTCCTCTCATAAGATTCCATGCCTTGTCCAATTCCTCATCATCAACAAGAGCACTCAACCCTTCATTCCCAAGAGAGGGAAAGACTTCAGAAATAGAAGAGGGAGTAAGAGAAATTTGCACGCCCAAGACTGTAGAATTGACGGAGACGATGATTGAAGAGTTAACCGGAGAACGGACAACCGACGAGTTGGAGAAGAACTCTTTAACCAGATCCAAGAACACAAAATCAACTCCATGTGGAGTAACGAAAGAGTCAAGCAAAGACCCAATAAGAATATTCTTCAAGAAAACCCCATCGGCTTCGTCATTGAAGTAGTCGGAGTCAACATAACCTCCGTAGATATCTTTTTTGCCGGACATTTTCTGTAAGTTACTCAAAAAATCTCACAATGTTAGAAACAAAGACAAATCAAAACAGGGATGATTAGAAATGAGCAAAGTATAAACATTAACAATTACCAGATTATGAAGATAAAGGCAAATAGGAATTGAATCTAAGTAATTTGGTAAGAGGAGTGAGAGAGAGAGAGTGAGCAGTAAAAATGGCGGAGAAAGCTTGAAAGATTTTGAAAGGGCGTTATATATGTTATGGGGGAGAGAGAGAACATGAGAAGGCAAGAATAATGATAAGTAACTATACCTATAATCTCGGAGAACGTGCACACACAAAATTTTAATGCGCACACAAAACGGTGATAAATGAAAAGTTAAAAGAAAGAGGGAGAAGGGGTAAATTAGTCAAAAATAAAAGAAATGATGATGACTAGTTACCTTGCTGATGTATCGCATTAAATGGAAAACATCATGACACGATTTTGGGTAAAAAAGGTACACACACGTGTCAGGGAGTTGGTGTGACCGATGTACCTTTGATTTGATTGCTTACGTCATGTGTCAGGAATCTTATCTTTTTGCAGAGACGTGCTGATTTGATGCTTTTTACAAATCGGCAAGATAGTTTGAATCGGCAAGATATGATGATCGGCATGTTTTTGTCAGCAATATTTTGTCGGCAATATAATTTGGTCGGCACGATTTTCTCACTTGCTGGTGAGATCGGCAAAATAATTTGGCCGGCAAGATTTTCATACTTGCTGATGAGATCGGCAAGGCTAGCACAATCGGCAGAGTTAGCACAGTTTTAACCATAGAAATCAATCATACCTAGTTCACCTCTTAGGAATTCAAATCTTTTCTGGTCTAAGGGCTTTGTCAGTATGTCTGCTCTTTGGTAATCGGTATGAACTTTGAGCAGCACCACGTTTCCCTTTTCAACATGTTCCTTCGGAAAGTGATACTTGATGTCTATGTGCTTGGTTTTGGAATGCATGACCGGGTTGTTTGAAATTGAGATAGCAGATTGATTGTCACAATAGATGGGATAAATTTGAGATGGAACTTCATAGTCAACAAGCTGCTGCTTCATCCAAAGGATCTGTGAACAGCAACTGCCGGCAGCTATGCACTCAGCTTCAGTAGTAGAAGTGGAAATTGATGCTTGCTTCTTACAGGACCAAGACACCAATCTATCACCAAGAAATTGGCAAGTTCTACTAGTACTCTTTCTTGTTACCCTGCAAGATGCAAAGTCTGCATCTGAATAACCTATTAGATTAAAAGATGAATCTCTAGCATACCATAATCCAAGGTTAGCAGTGCCACAATGATATTTAATGATACGTTTAACAGCTTACAGATGAGATTCCCTAGGGTCAGCTTGAAACCTGGCACAAACACAAACAGCAAACATAATGTTTGGTCTACTGGCAGTAAGATAGAGGAGTGAGCCGATCATACCTCGGTAGACAGTCATATCTACTTTCTTACCAGACTCATCCTTATCTAAGTGAATGTTAGTGCCCATAGGTGTGCTTTGAGAGTGAGCATTTTCAAAGCCAAACTTCTTGATTAATTCTTTTACGTACTTGGCTTGACTGATGAATATTCCCTCATTGGATTGCTTGACTTGAAGTCCAAGGAAATATGTTAGTTCACCCATCATGCTCATCTCGAACTTGCTCTGCATTAGCTTCTCAAATCTCTTGCAAAGTGATTCATTAGTAGAACAAAAAATAATATCATTATCATCGACATATATTTGAACAAACAATGAATGACCCTTGTGCTTGGCAACAAATAAAGTGGTATCGATTTTACCTTGAGTGAAACCTAAGCCATCACTAAGTAAGAACTTAGAAAGGGTTTCATACCATGCCCTTGGAGCTTGCTTTAAGCCATAGAGAGCTTTTTTCAATCGGTAGACATGATTAGGCTTCTTAGAGTCTTCAAAACCTGGTGGTTGTTCAACATACACAAGTTCTTGGAGTTCTCCATTCAGGAAGGCACTTTTCACGTCCATTTGATACAATTTGAATTCTTTGAAGGCGGCATAGGCTAAGAAAAGTCTTATAGCTTCCAATCTTGCAACAGGAGAAAATGTCTCATCGTAGTCAATCCCTTCTTCTTGCCGGTATCCTTTAGCAACTAACCTTGATTTATTCCTTATGATCTTCCCTGCTTCATCCAGTTTGTTCCTGTAGACCCATTTTGTACAAATCACTTGTTGAGATGATGGTCTTGGCACTAGTTCCCACACATTGCATCTTTCAAACTGATTTAGCTCCTCCTGCATAGCTTCCACCCAGCCAGGATCAGCAAGAGCTTCTTCAGTCTTCTTTGGTTCTATATTGGAAACCATAGCAGATGAGAAGAGACTCTCGGCGAATGCTCTACTAAGGTTTCTTGTCAATCTTGGTCCAAAGACATCACCAATCACATTTTCTAATGGATGATCACGAACTGTTCTAAATTCCCTTGGTACATCTTGTCTGACTGTATCTTGTTGTAGAGATTCGAGAGGAGGATCAAGATCAACAGGTGGAGAAGGAGAATTAGAGTTTTGGGTGAGAGGTGGATTAGATTGAGAACTTGTTGGGAAGGGCCTTATAACAGAAATTGGTTGAGGGCTAGATCTGTTTTCAGAATGATCAGCATAATTTTCATCAGCAAATGGATTGTGAAATTCATCAGCAGATTTTGGTTCTGCCGATGAAGGGAAGTATTGAGCTTCGGTTGATTTTTCTACTGATATAACTGGATCAGCAGCTGGAACTTATCCTGTATGGTTAGTATTGCTGGATTCACCTGTCTCATGAGCACTAGATTCATTAGTACTATTTGGAGCCTTGTCAGACTCTAGCAAATCAAATTCATCAAAGGTTACATGAACAGATTCAACAATTTTCAAAAGTTTCTTATTAAAAACTCGAAAGGCCTTACTGTGTTTAGCATATCCAACAAAGATTCCTTCATCAGCTTTCTCATCAAATTTACCTCTGTGCTCTTTACCGTTGTAAAGCACGTAACACTTGCAGCCGAATATTTTGAAGAAACCAATATTTGGAATTCTGCCTCTCTAGAGTTCATAAGGAGTCTTGTTATGGAATTTGTTGATGAGAGATCTGTTCTGAGTGAAGCAGGCGGTATTGATGGCTTTAGCCCAAAAATATTTCGGCAGCCTGGCTTCAGCAATCATGGTCTTACCAGCTTCTATAAGAGTTCTGTTCTTTCTCTCAACGACACCATTTTGTTGTGGTGTACCGGCAGCTGAGAAGTTGTGGTCAATGCCATGATCATCACAATACTGAGCAATACCATTGTTCTTGAATTCAGTGCCGTTGTCTGATCTCATACTGATGATATCACTCTCCTTCTGGGTCTGTAGTAGTCTAAATAACTTGGTACCAACAGCATAAGTATCATCTTTGTTGTTGAAGGTTTCTACCCAAGTATATCTTGAATAGTCATCTACTACCACCAGAGTGTATCTACTTCCCCCAATACTTGCAGTAGTTGTGGGGCCAAATAGATCCATGTGTAGCAGTTGGAGGCACTTATATGAAGACATGCAAGGCTTGCTGTGAAAAGATGACTTGTGTTATTTTCCGAGTTGGCAGGCCTTACATTTCTTTCCTTGATCAGCAGACACTTGAGGCAGACCGGTTACCAGATTTGAACCGGCAAGCTTGGATAGATACTTGAAGTTCAAGTGACTGAGTCTCTTGTGCCATAGCCATGAGTTCTCACTGATGTTCTTAGCTACAAAACAAACATTAGTAACACCAGTAATAGTACTTAAATCTACTGCATAAATGTTACCTTTACGTTTGGCAGTGAGAAGAGTTTCATTGGAAGCAATGTCTTTCACATAGCAACTGGAAGTAGTAAATACACATTGCATTCCTTTATCACAAAATTGTGATATTGATAGAAGTTTGTGTTTCAGACCATCCACTAGAGAGTCCTTCTGTACAGTAACTGCACCTCTCTTGATGGTACCAATACCGATGATTTTTCCTTTGGCATTATCACCGAAAACCACTGGGGGACCTGATGCTTCTGAGATATCGGCAAGTAGATCTGCAAATCCTGTTATGTGCCTTGAACAGCCACTATCTAGAATCCACAAATCCTTGCTTGCACCGGTTGAGGCCATGAAGCATTCCTGAAATAAAACGGTATGCTTATGGTCCCCCTTATTCTTGGGTCCGAGGGTTAGTTCCTCTTTGGCAACCACATCTGGCCACCACTAGAGGATGCAACCTCAGTGGGTCCAGATAGGTGCTTCAAGAGGCATTCATGAGCCTTGTGACCATAATCAGAACAATTAGAACATCTCACTTGACTGATAGGCTGTGGAGTCGGTAGAACATCATTCTGTTTAGTCAGTGCATCGGCAGAACTAGAGAATTGAGCAGGCACAAACTTAGTAGGTTTAAAGGTGCTAGTATTGCCTTTCTTTTCATTCTGTTTGCCTTTGGTAGTTACCTTTTTAGGTACTTGTCCATCGGCAGCAGAGGTGGTTAGACCGGCAGCACTTGCTCTGCTGATGTATTCACCAAGAATACCGTTATCGGCAGGCTCAGTGTCAGCAACCTTAATATATCTTTGTTTGTGCTTATCATTCTTTTTGTTCTGGTTCTTAGGATACTTCATTTCCACAGCACTGTATATTGGTTTAGCATCCTTATGCACTGAGTTAACAGGACTACATTCAACTTTCTCATCCTTTTTCTCGGTCGCACAAGTTTCAGTAGAGCTACTGCTGCTGGAATCAAATCCTAACCCAGATTGGTCCTTATATGACATTTGGGTCTGTAGGATTGTTTCAACAGCAACTCTAGATTTTGTGTAAGAATCAACAATCCTTGAGAGATGATTGTTTCTTTTCACAAGATCTTCGATCTGAGCTATCAATACTGCCACTTGACTTTTAAGATCTAGGTTTTCTTTCTTTAGAGAAATAGACTCAAGCTCGTGTTCTTTGAGAACTGAAAGTTCAGACATAAGCGAGCTATTCTCATTTGAAATTCTTTTGAAATCAGCAGCCATAACTTTATGAACGCTACTCAGCTTCTCATAATCAATAAAAAGTTCATCCATTGTCTCTACCATCTCAGCCTTAGATAATTCTGGAAGAGGGTCAGCTGAATCTTTGGGAGTAGAGAGAATGGGTTCAGGTGAGAAGTCAGGTAGGGAAGAGATGGGTTTCGAAAGGCTTTTGGCAATATTGGGATGTTCGGTGAATGAGAATTTTCTTGTCATCGGCAAGGGTTTTGTTTTAGAGGCATTGAAGTGAGAAGAGTTACACTGTCCATAGAGTGAAGTTCCCACTTGATGAACCTTGTATCCTATTGGGTTTTCTGCTTTGATGCTTACTTCCTTGAAGTATGGTTGAGCTCTTCCAGTTGGTACTTCTTTGACTGGAGTCTTTGGCGGCGAGGGATCTCGGTAGATTGGAGTCGGCAAGGATGAAAGATCGGCATCATCTGAATCTAATGCAATGAAACTTACATCGGCATCCGCATCTTCATCGGCATCATCGTCTGAATCGGTTTCACACCAGACCGGCAAGGCTTTTTCTGTGCTATCATCGGCAACATAACTTCGAGACTTTGGATATCTCTTGTTTACTGATTTCCTCACGTATTCATACTTTGGCTGAGGACATTTTGAGGCAAAGTGACCAGTTTTCTGTAGTTGAAGCAGACAAGATCACCTTTGCTATTTTTGCCATCGGTAGCACTGGTACTTGGTTTATTGTAGCTTGCTGATTTTTGAAATGGTGGTGTAAAGGATTTTTGTTGCTGGTGACTTTCTTTTTGCATCCTTTTGAAGTCTTTAAACCTCTTGTAGTTTCTGGCGAAGGCGGCAAATTCGTCTTCTTTCATTGTTTGTTCTGAAGGTGTTTCTGAGGTTTTTGAATAGCAGGGTATTTGATTGAAGGAAAGGATACCTGAGATTGAGCTGATAGAGACAAGTTTTTGAAATTTTTATCGAGAACGTTAAGTTTTTGCAGTTCTCTCTCATACAAGAACAGACTAGACACAAGATTCTGAATAGAGGTCTTGTTTAAGTCTCTAACTTCTCTAACAGCAGTGACCTTAGTATGATACTCATTTCCTAAAGAGCTTAGAAAACGAATATTAAGATCTTTCATAGTATACACTTTACCTAATGAAGCACATAAATTACTTTCCTCGCAGAATCTGTCGTAGGCACTTCTGAGAGATTCACCATCTAGTTTCTTGAAAGATTCAAACTCGGCAATGCAGTCGTAGAGTCTGTTGTCTTTCACCTGCTCATCTCCTTCAAAGTATGCAAGGAGTTTGTTCCAGCATTGTTGAGCCGTGGAGCACAAGTCAATCAGTTTATATTGCTTGTCGTCCAATCCACATGAGAGAATGTGGCACGCCTTTCCATCTAAAGAAACTGAAAGTTTGTCTTCATCAGTCCATTCTTCTCTAGGTTTTTCAATCAAGGTTTCATCAACTTGAACATGCGTTTCTTGTTCAGTGTCTTGATCAGCATGAGCTGTCAGAGGAGTGGAAGGAAATGGTCGGTAGGTGGTTGAGACCTTTAGAGGAATGATTGGACCACCTTCTATTACTTGCATTAACCGGTCATCGATTGAGTTCATATATTTTATCATACGAGATTTCCAGACACCAAACTCATTGACGTTCAACAACGGAATGGTAGTGATGTTGAACGACTGCATGATTTTTCCTGCCATGGTATCGGCAATACAAGCTGCAAAGCTTGGAAATTTCTTTCAAAATTCCAAGCTCTGATACCAATTGTTAGGCCCAATTGGTAGGAAAATAGGCTAGAGGGGGGGGGGGTGAATAGCCTTTTTAAAACTTTTCAAGAAACACTTTTATAAATGCAAAGTCACTTATCAGTTTGCAAACTATTATCAGTAAGCGCAGCGGAGAAGATATGACTAAGTTTTAACTCACACTTAAATCGGTAAGAAGTGGTTTTCAGAGCTTAGTTTAAACACAAAGTTGTTTCCAAAAGTTCAATGCAGTTTCAAGAGATTGGTCAAAGGAAAATACAACGAATCAGTGTGAACAGTTATTTCAGCTGGTGAGAGATTTTCAATCGGCAAGCATAAAGTAGTTGACAAGAGACACAGAGATTTGGAGAGGTTCACAGTGTAAATACTGCTACGTCCTCTACCAAGTTTGGTCAGAACTTGGATTTGGGTTAAGAGTACTATTAGATATTTCTAGTCTATTACAAGCATGGCTTTGCCGGTATACAAAGACTAAGTTCTAGAAATTTCTAATGGATCGTAAAGCAAATACTGACCAAGTGTTTTTTAGCGGCAAGTTCAAAAGAACTTATCTCACTCAGGTGGGTGTGTGAATAACTCAATCACAATATTCCTTATATAAGTCTAGCTTGGGAATATTAACAAAGTGATGAGTTTATGCACGAGTGTATGTCCTATTAATGTCTAATGATTTTCTGGACGGAATGTTGAGCTTCAATGAATGCTTCAACAATCAACTCTCTTCAATGCACCAACCCTCTTCAATGCAGCAAGTCCTCTATTTATAAGAGGAGCAAATGTCTTAGCTTGTTGAAGAAGGATAATATTTGAATTTCCAGCTGGGTAGGTGAGGAGCATTTAATGCGGTATCTTGAGCATTAATGGCGAAGATTTGTTGTACACGCATGCTTGGAAAAGTCTGATGGGTAAAGACCCCTTTGTCTCAACCGGTTACCTGCAAAAGCAAGTAGAGACAGAGTATAGCTAAAAGTAGCTATGTGTCAGACGGCGCAGTAATCACTACAGAGAAGGTAAACTACTTTTTGATAACACAGTATGAAAGGACAGGGACAATCAGCAAGGTTGACTTTAAGATGGAACGATGTAACCTGACTGACAGTACAGACTGTCTTTCTTTATTGGAATGTTGAGAATGGAGTTGATCG
Source organism: Campanula takesimana (assembly GCA_026119855.1). Lineage (NCBI taxonomy): Eukaryota > Viridiplantae > Streptophyta > Magnoliopsida > Asterales > Campanulaceae > Campanula > Campanula takesimana. Next base: position 2,093,932 of record JAOWBW010000009.1, read on the forward strand.
GCAACTTGTGTAGCAAGTTGATCGGCAACTTGTCGCATGTTGAGAATAGAGTTGATCGGCAACCTGTTTACTGGTCTGCTGATTTGCTTCCTCTTGCTGGTTTGCCTTGTATGAAGAGATGTAATACACCTGTGCAGATCACAAAGAATCCTAAGGGTACCTAAAGAGGTTCTAATAAAATTGGGGGATCCTAAGTGTAGACATGATTGGGATTAAATAATTCTAGTATCTAGGAATCTATTTGAACAACATGGACACAGAATGTTTGAGTCTTTAATGAATACTCAAAAACATTCAACTCTCTTCAATGCTCTATTTTCACCAACCTTCTTCAATGCTCTAAGTCCACTATTTATAAGAGGAGTGAATGTCTTGAGTCTTGTAGAAGAAGGCTTGCAATTTGAATATCCAGCTGGGTAGTTGAGGAGCATTAAATGCGGTATCTTTAGCATTAATGGCGAAGATATGGAGTACACGCATGCTTGCAAAAGTCTGATGGGTAAAGACCCCTTTGTCTCAACCGGTTACCTGCAAAAAGCAAGTAGGGACAAAGTATAGCTAAAACTAGCTATGTGTCAGACGGCGCAGTAATCATGACAGAGCAGTTAAACAACTTTCTGATAAGACAGTACGGAAAAGACAGAGACAATCAGTAAGTTGACATTGAGATAGAACAACAAAACCTGACTGTCAGTAAGGTTCAAATTGTCCTTTCTGATTGTTTGAGTCATCGGCAACTTGTGTAGAAAGTTGATCGGCATGTTTAATTCTGGTCTGCTGATTGTGCTTCCTTCTGCTGGTTTGCCAAGATTGAAGAGTTGGAATAGACCTGTGCTGGTCACCAAGAATCCTAAGGGTACCTTACAAAGGTTTTATCAAAAAAATTGGGGGATCCTAAGTAATAACTATGATTGGGATTAAGCAATTCTATGTCCTAAACATATATTTGAACAACAAATCTCACTCATTTTCTCACGCTCATCATTTGTCTTAGGACATTGAGTTTTGCTTAGAGAAACTCCATGTATCACTGGCAAGCGTCCTTTCTTAGAATTTTCATGCAGAATCTTCTAAGGACCTTCTTGTCAATGTTTATACTTTGGCTTAAACCAATTAGCTTCTTTGATCTATCTCTATAGATCTTAATTCCAAGGACATATGCGGCTTCACCTATATCTTTTATTGCGAAACACTTTCCTAACCAAGTCTCTACAGACTGAAGTGTGGGAATGTCGTTTCCAATGAGCAATATGTTATCCATATATAAAATAAGGAATAGCACTATGCTCCCACTAATCTTCTTGTATACATAAGGTTCATCTTCGTTCTTGATAAAACCAAACTCTTTGACTGATTCATCAAAACAGAGATTCCAACTCCTAGAAGCTTGCTTCAATCCATCCCATGGATTTCCGCAACTTACATACTTATTAGAATTTTCTTGACTATCAAAACCTTTAGGTTGTATACAATACATCCTTAAGTGAGTTCCCGTTAAGGAACGCTGTTTTGACATCCATTTGTCAAATTTCATATTCCAAATACGAAGATATGACCATGAGAATTCTATTATGTTCCTTTCTACCCATGTAAGTTTCCTCCAAGAAAACTCAATCCCATCCTTTGGTTTCTACAGCTTAGGTTAGAATGATCAAGTTCCAAACTTGATTATTATACATGGATTGCCTTTTAGATTTTATGACTCCAAGTCATTAATCTAAATATGGAGCGGACATTGCATTTTGATAGGTGGTAAATATGTCATTCTCAATGAACTTTACCTCAATACTTTCTATTTTGAAAAATCTAATATTTCTTGTTATAGATTGTATCCTATCATGCATGCAAGAACTTGTATAATTTGAACGGATTTTCACAATTCCTTGTGAAAGTTTGTTCAACTTCTATCTTAGGTTCAATAATATTTTTCTAGGTCTCGAACCATTCGAGATATATTTTACTCCCACTGGTTCTTTTAGAGATAAGCAATTTAGCTAGAAAAGTACCATCATAGGTAACAAACCATTTGTTCCTTACAAGTAAAATAATATCCTCAAGTTTTCATTAGGATATCCCATGAAAATATATTCATTAGATTTAAGTGTGAGTTTGTCCCAGACAATTCCTTTCAAAAAAGGTCTCACCGTCTTAAATCTTTATGAAAGACAAACCCAATTTTCTTTCATCCCATATCATATATGGCACCTTTTAACCTCTTTTGATGGAACTCAAATTAGTGTAATTATAGCGGTTTCCAATGTATAACCCCAAAACTAATAATGGAAGATCAATTTGACTTTATCATCTAATAAGCCATATCTAATAAGGTTCTATACCTCCACGTAGACACATAATTCAAAATGGTGTTCTTGGTGGAGTTAATTGTGAAACAATTTCACAACCTTAACGATGACTATCAAATTCTTGGTTCAATTATTCATCATCATGATCGAATCAGAATCTTTGAATAGTTTTACCAAGTACTACCAAAATTCTCTTCTAGCATTGCTACTTAATGGACCATATACATCGACATGTATTAGGTCTAATAAGATATTAGCCTTTTACTACTCCTAGTAAAAGATGTCTTGGTCCAAGTAAATAAGATTTGCATAAATCATATGATTCCAAATCATATGACTTTAAAACTCCGTCCCATGGAATTTTAAACATGCATTTCTCATTTATTTGATCAAAACAATAATGCATAAGGAATTTAATTATTTATGTTATAGCCTCAGTTATTATTTCGTTCTTCAAGATTTAGGATATAATTCTTATTCTCAATAAGAAATAAATATCCTTCATTATCTTATAACAAAATAATATTTTCTACTTAATGAGTAAAGTCACTTCATAATTGTTCTATGAACAATGTTGCAACTCTTGCATCATTACCATTCATAGATCAAACTTTACTACAAGTAGTCTTTCAATTCATTAATTATTGCACATTCATACAAATGTGTGATCCATATCCGGTATCCAATACCCAATAATTAAAATTAAAAAGATTAATTTATAACATAAATGTCCCAAGTGGTAGTCTCACTACCATTTTCTTTTATTGATCATCCAGAATCTTGATTAGAATTTTAAATGATCAATCCAATTGCAACGTTACCAAATTGCATCAATTAGAATTATAATTTTAGCCACAATTATTTCCTTTGGGTTTGACAACGTTTGTCTTATCTTTCCTTTGGCACTTGGCCCCTTTCCATCATGAACCATGAGCACTGGAGAACCTTTCTCCACTATCTTCTTCTCCGCAGTTTTCAGCATACCATGCAACTCGGAGAGATTCTTATCAATTACATGCATGTTATAGTTCATCACAAAGTGATTTTAACTTTTAAGAAATGAATTAAGAATGAGATCTGTGGCTAGTTCCAATCCAACTGGATAGCCAAGTTTCTCAAGATGCTCCATGTAGCCCTTCATATTAAGCATGTAAGGTTCCACTTGTTGCCCTTCACTTATTTTGCAAGAAGTGAATGCAACAATGGTTCTATACCTCTCTTGCCTAGCTTGCTCTTGAAATATGTATTTCAACTCCACGTCTATCTCATAGGCTTCCAACAATTCCAAACTTCGTTGGAGTTTTGAGCACATAGTCGAGAGCATGAGACAACTCACATCTAGAATTATTCTCATGATTCTTGTGATTGTCTCTATTGGCTTCGGGTTCTTCAGGAATAGGCTCATCAAGAATGTACAACTTATTTTCTTGCCTTTGAACAATTCTTCGGCTCAGGATCCAATCCGTAAAGTTTGTACCATTCTTTAGAAGCTTATCCTTATCAAGGATTGATCGCAACGAAATTGAGTTAGTTGTCATTATCTACAACTTATGAAAAATTTCTAAAATTTTACAAGTACCAATTTCATTAAATAGATAATGATGTATTTTTCCAAAAAATACTCCCATTAAATTATATTACCTTCTTATACATCCAATGTATAATATAATTTAAATGGGCGAAGATCAAACTTTAATTTAATTTCAAGTCCGCTAGGGCGGATTACACAAAATTAAATTAATTAGGTAGACAACTCTTGTCAATCATATCCAATATGACTCTTAGATCATTTTCTGAGATTCTTTAAGAAATCTAATTTCAAAAAGCATGTTTTAATCTCATCTTTGCCTTAGGCCCAAAACTGTTTTGACACCTAATTAAGTCCAACCCTTTTAAACGTATAGTTAATGCACCTCTCTAGGGCGAGCCCACATCATCCATCTTGCTCATACATGAATAAAGTTAATGGACCTCGCTAGGGCGAACCCACATTAAAATTACCCATGTACTAACAAGTGTCTAACCATGGCGTGGCAAGAGGACTTACAACTTTTAAGAAGGTTCATCATATAGCATACAACACATTAATGAGCACATAAGATAAACATGTTGAGCATCAAGTTTAGCCACTAAATTAATCTCCATTAATTTAAGCATAATATTTACGTGTCATTAGTTTCTATATAATTATGAGGATGAGACTATTTGAACTTTAATTATCATCTCCAAATCAAGACAACAAAAGTGCGGCCGAACTAAGCCATAGGAAACCACAATTCTGCACTAATTCAAGAAACCAAAAAAGTAGTCCATGTGGCCGAAATTAAGCAATAGATGGTCTCGATGAACGTAGGCCAATTGCATTCACAATTCCACATGGATCTCCAAACTTGAATCAAGAACTTTGTTTCTCAATTTTAGCAATTATTAACTCTTTATAATTCTAACTTTGTTTTATCTTTAAATCTTTGATTGCGATCAATTTTGAGAAACATAGTCTCGAGAACGTAGGCTAGTCATCCAAAACTTGACCCAATCTCAGAATTCACAAGATCAAAACAAATAGGAAAATTAAACCTCGAGATCCACACCCAAACCCTAGCCTCGCTCGCGCCAAACCCGAGGGTCCGACCGGGTCATAAGCTAGGTCCGGTCGGACTTCCTTTGAAAAACCAAAATTTTTAAAGTTCCAAATTTTGTCTCAAAATTGTTTCCCCCAATTCAATTAGGATTTAGTGTTCTTGGTGATCCAATCACTATGATCATCAAAACCTTGAATAAACAATTTATTCATGAATCTCTAGATTATCAAAACTTTGATCCAATAAAAAATTGATAACCCAAAATTTTTTAAATCCACCATAATTTTTATTGCGATTGAATAGTGGGATTAAAGTTTATAAAACAATAAACCACATAAAACGCATATAACACATAAACAATTTATATACACACAACATGATCTAGTATTGAAATAATCAACATGAACACGGGGCTCTGATACCACTGTTGGGTTTCCTAGTAATATGCGCAGCGGAATTAAGCATTTAAATTTTCATGAAACCCAAAGCCCATAGATCCATTCATATGATTAAGTCAAATACTTGCATAATGAATAATAGAATACTAACCCTTGATGCCTTTGATTAACAACCTTGTTCTTGGTGGAGACTTGAATCTTGATCACGAACAATAGCAGGAACATGAACTATGGAGGTGATAAGTTTCACCCACTATCGATATCCACACCATCGAACGAATATCAAGTAGCTTCTTGATCTTGGTTGCTAGACCAAATTGTAAAACACGCTTTCACAATTAGAACTATATGGAAGTTATTTGTGATGTTCTTGTTCTTCACCCAAGGGATCTTAGAACAAGAAATAACCCTTCATTCTCTTTGGAGGCTCACACAAACTATTAGGATTCATCATACTTAATGGCTGGTGAAAAGATGTTTTATAGGTCATAGTCCTTAACCCTTAAGGACCTAGGAAACCTAAATCCCGTCACCCAATTAAGTTGCAAACTTTATGTCCAAGCAGCTCTGGCACGGACGTGCCCTGTAATTGGCACGGTCGTGCCAATTGGTGCGCGCCTACCATCCGTCTGCTGAATATTGGCACGGTCGTGCTTTATATTCGGCACGACCGTGCCTAGCACGGTCGTGCTTTATATTCAGCACGGTCGTGCTTTATAATCAGTACGGTTGTGCCAGACCAGAAAAATGCCCTTTTTCCAAAATTCCAATTCAGTCCTTTACGATTCGTTCTATTTGTGTGTGACCCTATAGGATTACACTAAGTTGGCAATGGGTTCAATCATAAAACCATAAGATATGATTAGGTTCTAGCAAACCATCATACCTACCCAAATAGTGTAACTATATACAAGTTCGCATTCTTTTATAGAACATGTAACAATCCCTTTGTCCACGATATCATTGAACACAAGTCATGGTCAATAAGTCAACTTATATTTGTTCAATACTTTCTCGATCCCGAATATGTTGATAATACAAATGACATTGATCTAATCAATTCATTTGAGTCTGGCCAGACATTTCATCAACCATCATTCTACGAGGGACCCAAGCTTGACATCTCTCCAAAGAGGGACAAATCCATTTAGCTTATTATTCTTCCCTACCTGAATTCAATTATGCCAATCATACCCTTTATAATTACCTGGTTAAAGGTAACGTTTGAATATGTCAAACATAATGTTCATCAAGTGGAAGACTATAATAACTTCATGTCTAAGGATTCAAATGACATAACTATTATGAGATTTACAAACGACATAGACCATGATATAAATCTCATACAGTGGGTCATGTCCAGTCCCTTGTTCTCCAACAAGTACCCATAAATCTAACATGATCATTTAGCCTTTATGCTAGTGCTTCATAAGCTCTAGGGATGGAGATTATTATAAGTAAACATGAACAATAATAATAATCAAAACATCTCTTTATTAATATGAATAAAATGATAACATGCAGAACGTTTAACAAACGTGCCTAGGGCATCTACACTAACAAGTGATGCTTCGCTTAAAGGATTAGGTTGCGTGTTGATGCAGAATGATAAGGTTATATCTTATGCATCTAGGCAATTGAAGAATCATGAGAAGAATTACCAAACGCATAATTTAGAATTAGCTGCAGTGGTGTTTGCTTTGAAGATATGTAGGCACTACTTGTATGGGGTGACATGTCAGATTTATACGGATCACAAGAGTCTTAAGTATATTTTCACCTAGAAAGAGCTTGATATGAGGCATAGAAGATGGCTAAAATTGTTGAAGGATTATGATTGTACGATTCTATACCACCCTGGAAAAGCTAATAAGGTGGCAGATGCATTGAGTCGGAAGAATCGCGGAACATTATCGACGTTAATTTCTAAGGAGGAAAGTGCGTGGAACCGCATTGAATTTTCAAGCATAGAAGTACAAGTTAAAGGTTATTTGGCTCAAGTGAGTATTCAGCCAACACTTATGGATAGGATCAAAGAAGTGCAAGGAGTCGATGAGGAAGTGTTAAAAGTGCACGAGAGTGTTGCTAAAGGAAAAACAAAGGATTTTCGTGTGGGAGAGGATGGAATCATGAGGTGTCGATCAAGGATATGGGTGCCAAACAATGAGGATATTAAGAGAGAGATTCTAAAAGAAGCCCACTGTTCGAGATTTTTCGTACATCCTGGAAGTACGAAGATGTATAGAAACCTAAGAGAGTCGTTTTAGTGGAACAACATGAAAGGAGATGTAGCCGAGTTTGTATCGAAGTGTTTGGTGTGTCAACAAGTGAAAAGTGAACAACAGAGACCGGCAGGATTATTGCAGTCGTTACTTATTCCAGAGTGGAAATGGGAGCATATAGCGATGGATTTGGTAGTAGGGTTACCAAAGACACTGAAGGGTCACAACGAAATTTGGGTTATTGTGGATATACTTACGAAGTCGGCTCATTTTCTAGCAATCAAGTTGACAGATTTGTTGGAGAAGTTGGCCAAGTTATATACTGATGAAATCGTGAGACTACATAGAATACCAGTTTCGATAGTGTCTGATCGAGATGCGAGGTTTACATCGAAGTTCTGGAAGAGTCTACAACAAGCTTTGGGTACGGAGTTGACGATGAGTACAGCTTTTCACCCGCAGACTGATGGGCAGTCAGAAAGGACTATCCAGACTCTAGAAGACATGTTGAGAGCTACATCGTTGGACTGGCAAGGAACGTGGGATGAACATTTGACGCTGGTGGAATTCGCGTACAATAATAGTTTTCATGCTAGTAATGGGATGGTGGCTTATAAGTTAGCCTTATCGCCTGTACTAGCTGGAGTACACAATGTGTTCCATGTATCAATGCTAAGGAGGTACATTTCTGATCCGAGCATACTTATCAAAGGCGGAAGGTGAGAGGCAGGCGAGACATCCCTGAACGAGGCGAAAGGCGAGGCGAGAGGCGGGCGGCAAAAAGGCGACCAAACTTTAAAAATAGAAAAAAATAGTAAATATAACCAAAAAACCTACATTATTAGGTTTGTGCAATAATTAGCCAGCAAACGTTAATTATTTGTTAATTTGTTACAAAAGAAGTGATGAATCCTAGCCTAGGCATAGTTTCAGTAACAACAGAGAGCAGCAAGCCAGCAGCAGATGAAGCGAATAGAAAGAAAGAAAGAAAAAACGCAATAAAAACGAGAAAGAAAAAAAACCCAATAAAAAACGGGAAAGAAAAAAACGCCTTTTGCTCAACACTCGCCGTCAACTGTCTGTGTTGGTGGAGATGATGAATGATCGATTTGGTTTGCCTTGGTTCTCTGACCTTTCTTCTTTCCTCTTTTCCCTTTCTCGTCTCGTCTCGACTTGTCAGATTTGTTGATTTAGTCGACTAAGGGGCGACGCTAGGGCACGCAATTAAAAACGAGAAAGAAAAAAACATCGTGGTTTCATTAATCACACCTTTTTCACAAGGTGAAGCCTCGCACGCCTCTCGCCTTACCCAAAAAGGCGACGCCTTACCTAAAAAGGCTACCATGCGCCTGCCTTGCTGCGGAGAGGCGATTACCTCGAGAGGCGCCGAAAAAGGTGAGGCGGGCGAGGTGGGCAACGCCTTTGACAAGTATGGATCCGAGTCATGTGATCGAGTATAAACAACTTAGAGTTCAGGCTGATTTGAGCTACGATGAAGAACCTATGAAAATTGTAGATCGGAAAGATCAAATCCTGAGGAAAAGAGTGATTCCTTATGTGAAAGTACAATGGAAAAACTATACAGAAAGAGAAGCTACGTGGGAGCTCGAGAGTGAGATGCGAGAGGCGTATCTCACCCTGTTTTCTGATTAAGGTACATTTAGTTTGGTGGACCAAACTCTTTTGAGGAGGAAAGAATGTAATATTCGGCCCCCTTTCCCAGTTATTAAGTATTTTTAGACTCTTTTAATTATTATTTGGGCCAAGTCATTAATGATAAGTATTGGGCTTTAGTTATTGAGTTAAAATAGAAAAGCCCAAGTCTTTATTTTAATTGCAGAAGGAATCCTTTTTGGGTTGGGAGTTGAAAACATTTTTTTTATATATATATAAACCTCTCTAGAATTACTCTATCCTATTTATTTGTGAAACAAGAAAAGAAAATCACAAGGAAAGAAAAGAGAGAGAGAGGCGTCCAGAGAGAGAGGGGCGGACAGAGGGAGAGACCGAGAGATAGAAAGCTCGGGAAAGAGAAGGTGTTCTTCGAAGGTAAATCTAGGGGCAATTTGGTAAATTTAATGAGTAGTGTGTGAAACCCTAGAATGAATGATAGTTAACCATAGAAGGATTTAAAAGTGAATAACTCATGGTTAACGAAAGAAAATAAAGTATTTTGGGAACGGAAGTAAATAGTGTTTACTTTGGTCTAAGACTATTATTTGGATGATTGTAGATTCGTGTGCGTGGTTTTGCAAAGAGAAGTACGCAATACAAGGTAAGGGATTACGTTCCTAAATCTTTTTGAGATTCATCATTTGAAATAGGATCCTCATATTCTTTCTAAAGTATAGCTACCAAGTGATCGGTAGTATTTGAACTTCTACGTTATGAACGTCTTTTGGAATTATCTTACCCTTGATATGTAACGACCCCAAAATCCGTTTTATTTATTTTAATATTTATTTTATATTTTGATAACTTTAATTTAAAATTTTTGTGCATTTGACGTGTTGCATCATCTTATATGAATTTGCACATTTTTATGATTATTTGTGTTAGTTAAAGTGTTAGTAGTAAAGTTTATATGGGGGGTTAAGTTGTTAGTGGAACCATAAGGGCTCTATTGAAAGTGTAGTTGAGGGGTTTAGGTGTTAAAAATGGAAGTGGAGGGACTTAAATGAAAAATTTGAAATTAGCAAAACCCATCCTTGTCACCCCTCCCTCTCCTGCGTTTCCTTCTCATACTCATTTACCAAACTTCCTAAAATTAGCTAAACCTCCATTGTTGTGAAGAGAAAGAAGCTAGGTAAGGTTTCTTCATTTTTATTTTCCTTATTTTAATTTACTACTCCATTTTCAAATCTAATTATATATAAATGTTCAGGGTGTTGAATAGATTCTTTCTACCGGATCAAATATTATTTTCTTGACACTTTTCCGAAAAATAGGTAAGTTACTAATCCCCCTTTAAATGTTAAAATGGTCATAAACATGTTTTATATGCTTTATATGTTATAAAATGATGTTTTGGTATACTTTTAATATACTTGTAAATTTGGGACAGAGGGAGTAGTAAGAACTTGTATATAACTTGTTATATTTGGGAAGGCTATAGAAGTTGGTGTTAGTATTGTGCTTGGGCTGAATTTGTAGCCTTTGTGAAGGGTAAAAATGTTGAGTGTTGCTAATGTTAGTATTTTGGGTTGGTGAGATGAAGGGAGTATGTTGTTTTCAGCCAAAATATGGTTCCTGGTCTGATTACACGACTCGTGTAGGGGTACACGAGTCATGTAAGGAGAGATTCTGAAGGGGAAATTTTATACACGAGTCGTGTACTATTACACGACTTGTGTAAAAGTTGTTACACGAGTCGTGTAGGGGTACACAAGTCGTGTAAGGGCCCAAATTCTGAACTTGTGTATTTTTACGTAAAATCTTCCGGAGGTCATAACTTCTTCATCCGGACTCCGTTTTAGTCGTGTAAACTATCGTTGGAAATCTCTTCTCGAGTACTACACGATGGGTTGGTTATTGAGTTGGGTTTTGATTTTTATAGTATGGAAATCCAGTAGGTGTTTAGTACCAAAAAGAGTATCCATGGTTCATTATGGTAGAGTTGGTCTTTTGTGATCAAGTTTGAATTAATGTGATTGTTTGGATGGATTGTGTGATGACTTAATGTCAATATGGTGCATACTATTATGAAAACGTGTTTACTTCTCTATGATGAGCTTGTGTGGTTCCCTACTTTGGAATCATACCCCGTTTGTTGTTAAAGCAAGTTTTCTTTGCTTCGGTTGTGTCTAAAGTCCAGCTGGTACTTTTGTGTGTGTTTGGGCAGTGATATGGATTATAATGGTCTCACGAGCCAAGTTCATTATAAGGCTCCTATCATTGGTTTCCCATTTTTAAACCCCTTCCTTCGGCCAAAGGTTGGGCACTTTGGGTTATGACTTTGTGTCATTTTCCCCGTTGTTGTTGTTGTTGTTGTTTGGTTCCGGAACCCGTTTCAGCTCTTCGATGCTGCTCAGTTGATGCCTCTCAGATGGCTATTGTTTGGTTTGAAAACCTTGGCTTAGTATCCACGTATGAGTGTTTATTTCCGCTTTATGTGTTGTATGATGAGTTGGTCGTTATTTCCAACCGGTATGGGACGGTTGGCGATAGGGAGCCTCTCATATTATGTGCTATGTGCTATATGATCATTTGTGGCATTGTTCCTTTATGTTTATCATATTAGCATGTAATGTAGTTGCATTTTAGTAACTTACTGAGATTTATTCTCACCCTTTATTTGTTTACCGTTTTAGATAAGAAGGAGCCCCGGGGATAGTTCACACACACTAGGAGGACGTCGAGGAGATCTTTGGGTAAGGCATTTTGGGAAATGTTGTGTAAGTAAAGGATATATTATGTAAATGTAATACCTTTTGGGTAGTGTACCCGTGACTTGGTTTGTATCGTCTCTTTTAGTAGAGGTTCGGTTTGTAATTAAGTAAGTAAAGTTAGTAGTTTAGCCAAGTGGCTTAGAACTTGTTTGTGAAAGTTTGTTTTGTGACTTGTAGTCATGTTTAGTAAATGTTGTTTGGTTATATAAGACTTTTTATGAAAGTATATTTCGAAAAATTTTCCTAAAATGTTTTGTGACGTCTTCCGTGGGTGTCCCAGACGTGGGGCCAAGTAGGACCACGTGTCGGGGTGTGACAGTTGGTATCAGAGCTAGGTTGTAGATGGTCTAGAATGACTAAGTAACCTAGGATGGTAGTTGAGAATGGAGTGAGTAACGTTGAGTGTTTTATGCAGGTACTCAGTAAAAATGCCGGAACATGAGGGTGAACAGTCTTGTACTGCAGGCTAGGGTAATGTACGGGAAGAGGCTCGAGCTACGTTTCAAGGGATGTTCGAGGCTGCAATGAAAACCATCCATAATCAGAGGCAAGGAGGAGAGCATGCACCTCCGAGGTATGGTCTAGAACAGTTTTTAAAGATGAAACCAACCGGCTATGATGGCGAACCAGATGTGACCAAAGTTGAGAGATGGATTGAATCCATGGAGAAGATATTTGATGTCTTAGTATGTACTGAAGAAGATCGAGTTAGGTTTGCTACCTACAAGTTGAGTGGAGCTGCGGAGTACTGGTGGAGAACACTGAAGGCTAGTTGGGACGAAGCTCATGTACCATATACTTGGGCAAATTTTCTGAGGAAGTTTAAGAAACATTTTATTCCAAGGGTGGATCAAGACCGGAAGGAAGTGGAATTTCTTAGCTTGGAACAGAATACAATGTCGGTGGCTCAGTATGCAGCCAAGTTCACGGAGCTATCGAGGTATTGTACCCATTTAATTGCAACAGAGGAGAGAAAGGCAACAAGGTTTGTGAAAGGGTTAAAGACAGTGATCCGGACTCAATTGGTGTCCCACAAGCTACAAGAATTTCAAGATGCAGTTGATCCAGCTTATCAAGTAGAACAAGACATTGAAGAACACAAGAGGAAGGTGGAATTAACAAGTGCTGGAAGGCAAGGTAGACCACAAGCACAAAGAAATGAAAATCGTGGAGGACAAGGGACTTCAACCCATTTAGAGGACAACCACAAGGACAACCAATTGTTAGAAATCAAAGTAATTTCTCCGGGGGTCAAAGCAAGAGAGTATGTAATTATTGTCAGAGGGAAGGGCACAGTGAGGAACGGTGTTGGAAGAAACAAGGAAAGTGTTTGAACTGTGGGCAACTTGGCCATTTTCAAAGAAATTGCCCGAGATTGGGGGGTCAACCATCGGGGAGTGGTGTTGGACCGTCTCAGGGTCAGAAAAGGGATCCCTCGGGAAAACCAAAGGTTCAAGGTCGTGTGTTTGCAATCAATCAACAACAAGCTTCGGATGCTTCCACCGTAATTGGAGGTATAATTTCTATGTCCAGTTTGAGGGCACGTGCACTTATAGACCCCGGCTCATCGCATTCATATGTTTCTATGTCCTTTGCATCTCGATTGCATTCTTCCTTTGATTCTTTGCCTTATGTGCTAGAAGTGTCGACTCCCATGGGAGATAGTTTGATAGCTGACAAGGTGTTGCGTGATTGTGATGTGCATATTAGTGAGCATGTTTTACTTGCTGATCTAGTTATTTTGCCATTGCAAGACTTTGATGTTATTTTGGGTATGGATTGGTTAAGTAAATATCATGCCTCTGTTGATTGTTTTAAGAAAGTGGTTACTTTTTCTATCCCTAGTGTGCCTGTGTTTACTTTTGAGGCAACTTCTTTGGGTAAGGTAATTCGTATTATTTCATATGTGAAAGCTAGGAGGCTATTGCACCGTGGTTGTGTGGGGTATTTGGCTTGTGTTTTGGATACTACTAAAAAGTCTCCTAAAGTAGAGGAAGTGAATGTTGTTAAAGAGTTTTGTGATGTGTTTTCTTCTGAATATTCTATGCCTCCCGATAGAGAGATCGAGTTTGGTATTGACTTGATTCCAGGTACTACCCCCATATCTGAAGCACCTTATAGAATGGCTCCAGCTGAACTAAAAGAATTGAAGGTGCAATTGCAAGAGTTACTTGATCGGGGATTCATTCGTCCTAGTGTGTCACCGTGGGGAGCTCCTGTGTTGTTTGTCAAGAAGAAGGATGGGTCTTTGAGACTATGCATCGACTACAGGAAGCTGAATCAGGTAACCGTAAAGAATAAGTATCCTCTACCTCACATTGATGACTTGTTTGATCAACTCCAAGGGTCAGTCGTCTTTTCAAAGCTTGACTTGAGGAGTGGGTACCATCAGTTAAAGATTCGTTCTGAGGATATTTCTGAGACTGCTTTCCGTAGTAGGTATGGTCATTACGAGTTTCTTGTTATGCCTTTCGGGTTGACTAATGCTCCGGCGGTTTTCATGGATATGATGAATCGGGTTTTCAAGCCTTATCTTGACACCTTCGTGGTTGTATTTATTGACGATATTCTTTTGTATTCCAAGTCTAAGGAGGAGCACGAGCAACACTTGCGAATGGTTCTATCTGTTCTTCGTGAGAAGCAACTGTTTGCGAAATTCAGTAAGTGTGCTTTTTGGCTCGATGAGGTGTCTTTTCTTGGGCACGTGGTTTCTAATAGAGGAATATCCGTAGATCCTTCCAAGATTGAAGCTATTGTGAATTGGAAGAGGCCTGAATCAGTTACGGAGATTCGAAGTTTCTTGGGTCTAGCCGGGTATTATAGAAGATTTATCGAGGGGTTTTCAAAAATTGCTACTCCATTGACTCAGTTGACTCGAAAGAATGTACCGTATGTGTGGGATGACAAGTGTCAAGCTAGCTTTGAAGAGTTGAAGAAGAGGTTGACTACAGCTCCTATCCTTGCGCTTCCTAATGGAAATGATGATTTGGTAATCTATAGCGATGCTTCTAAAGAAGGCCTCGGGTGTGTGTTAATGTAAAATGGAAAGGTGATTGCGTATGCTTCAAGAAAGTTGACTCCGAGTGAGCAGAATTATCCTACCCATGACATGGAGCTTGCAGCTATTGTCTTTGCGTTGCCCAAGTGGAAACATTATCTTTACGGAGCCAAATTTGAGATTTTTACCGATCATCAAAGCTTGAAGTACCTTTTCTCCCAAAAAGAGTTGAATAACAGGCAAAGAAGATGGATGGAGTTATTGAAGGATTATGATTGCATTATCTCGTATCACCCGGGTAAAGCAAATGTGGTAGCTGATGCCATTAGCCGGAAATCTTTTATGGCTTCATTGATGGTGCGTGAATGGAAGATGTTAGAGGATGCTCGAGATTGGGATCCTTGTGAGTCAAAGCATGGGGCTATTTTTGCGAGTATTCAAGTATTACCAGTTTTGATTCAACAAATAAAAGAAGCTCAGAAGGATGACCCGGAGTTGGTGAAAATCGTAGATAAAATCGAAGATGGCAAATTTGAGGATTTCTCTCTTAATTCCAAAGGGGTGTTAACTTTCAGAGGTCGGTTATGTGTGCCTTGCGTTGATGGGATTAAACGCCAAGTTCTTGATGAGGGCCACAAGTCGAGGTATACTATTCATCCCGGGAGCACAAAAATGTATCAGAATCTGAAGCAGCACTTTTGGTGGAATAATATGAAGAGAGAGATAGCGGATTATGTATCTAAATGTTTAACATGTCAACAAGTGAAAGCTGAACATCAAAGGCCTGCGGGGTTACTTCAGCCGTTAGAGATTCCGGAATGGAAGTGGGAACATGTTACTATGGATTTCGTGACGGGATTACCTCACACTCGAAGAAGGTTTGACGCAGTTTGGGTGATCGTGGATAGATTAACAAAGTCTTCTCATTTTCTACCTATTGAGATTAGTTACTCGATGGAAAGGCTTGCAACATTGTATATAAATGAGATTGTGAGATTGCATGGTGTCCCGGTGAGCATTGTGTCTGATCGTGACCCTAGATTTACATCTCGGTTTTGGCAAGCGTTTCAGAAGGCTTTGGGTTCAGAGTTGAAGTTCAGTACAACTTTTCATCCCCAGACAGACGGACAGTCGGAAAGAACTATTCAGATTCTCGAGGATATGTTACGAGCTTGCTCAGTTGATTTTTTAGATTCTTGGGATTCTCATTTACCTCTCGTGGAATTTGCCTATAACAACAGTTTTCAGTCAAGTATTGGCATGGCCCCGTATGAAGCTTTGTATGGGAGAAAATGTCGGTCTCCGATTTGTTGGGATGAAGTAGGGGAAGCAAAAATTTGGGGTATTGACATGGTGAACAAATCAGTTGAGGAAGTTAAACTTATTCGGGATCGTTTGGGTACTGCTCAGAGTAGACAGAAAAGCTATGCCGATCACCGGAGGCGAGATCTTGAGTTTCATTCGGGTGACTTTGTGTTTCTGAAAGTTTCACCTAAAGTGGGGATTCGAAGGTACGGGAAGAAAGGCAAGTTAGCACCGAGGTACATTGGCCCATTCGAGATTCTGAGTAGAGTTGGTGATAGAGCGTATCTTCTTGCGTTACCCCATTCTCTTGATAAGATCCATAATGTTTTTCATGTCTCGATGCTTAGGAAATATGTGTATGATCCTTCTCATGTCTTGTCTGAGGTTCCCAAAGATATTGAACCGAGTATGTCTTACGAGGAGCATCCAGTCCAAGTTATTGATTCAAAAGTTCAAGAGTTGCGAACTAAAAGTATTCCCCTTGTTCGAGTTGTGTGGAGAAATCATAATGTAGAAGAGTCAACTTGGGAGCTTCGGGAGGAGATCGAGAGGAAGTACCCTTGGTTGTTTGAGGGTTGAGGTAAGCAATCCTAAAATTCGGGTCGAATTTTCTTTAAGGGGGAGTGAGTGTAACGACCCCAAAATCCGTTTTATTTATTTTAATATTTATTTTATATTTTGATAACTTTAATTTAAAATTTTTGTGCATTTGACGTGTTGCATCATCTTATATGAATTTGCACATTTTTATGATTATTTGTGTTAGTTAAAGTGTTAGTAGTAAAGTTTATATGGGGGGTTAAGTTGTTAGTGGAACCATAAGGGCTCTATTGAAAGTGTAGTTGAGGGGTTTAGGTGTTAAAAATGGAAGTGGAGGGACTTAAATGAAAATTTTGAAATTAGCAAAACCCATCCTTGTCACCCCTCCCTCTCCTGCGTTTCCTTCTCATACTCATTTACCAAACTTCCTAAAATTAGCTAAACCTCCATTGTTGTGAAGAGAAAGAAGCTAGGTAAGGTTTCTTCATTTTTATTTTCCTTATTTTAATTTACTACTCCATTTTCAAATCTAATTATATATAAATGTTCAGGGTGTTGAATAGATTCTTTCTACCGGATCAAATATTATTTTCTTGACACTTTTCCGAAAAATAGGTAAGTTACTAATCCCCCTTTAAATGTTAAAATGGTCATAAACATGTTTTATATGCTTTATATGTTATAAAATGATGTTTTGGTATACTTTTAATATACTTGTAAATTTGGGACAGAGGGAGTAGTAAGAACTTGTATATAACTTGTTATATTTGGGAAGGCTATAGAAGTTGGTGTTAGTATTGTGCTTGGGATGAATTTGTAGCCTTTGTGAAGGGTAAAAATGTTGAGTGTTGCTAATGTTAGTATTTTGGGTTGGTGAGATGAAGTGAGTATGTTGTTTTCAGCCAAAATATGGTTCCTGGTCTGATTACACGACTCGTGTAGGGGTACACGAGTCGTGTAAGGAGAGATTCTGAAGGGGAAATTTTATACACGAGTCGTGTACTGTTACACGACTTGTGTAAAAGTTGTTACACGAGTCGTGTAGGGGTACACAAGTCGTGTAAGGGCCCAAATTCTGAACTTGTGTATTTTTACGTAAAATCTTCCGGAGGTCATAACTTCTTCATCCGGACTCCGTTTTAGTCGTGTAAACTATCGTTGGAAATCTCTTCTCGAGTACTACACGATGGGTTGGTTATTGAGTTGGGTTTTGATTTTTATAGTATGGAAATCCAGTAGGTGTTTAGTACCAAAAAGAGTATCCATGGTTCATTATGGTAGAGTTGGTCTTTTGTGATCAAGTTTGAATTAATGTGATTGTTTGGATGGATTGTGTGATGACTTAATGTCAATATGGTGCATACTATTATGAAAACGTGTTTACTTCTATATGATGAGCTTGTGTGGTTCCCTACTTTGGAATCATACCCCGTTTGTTGTTAAAGCAAGTTTTCTTTGCTTCGGTTGTGTCTAAAGTCCAGCTGGTACTTTTGTGTGTGTTTGGGCAGTGATATGGATTATAATGGTCTCACGAGCCAAGTTCATTATAAGGCTCCTATCATTGGTTTCCCATTTTTAAACCCCTTCCTTCGGCTAAAGGTTGGGCACTTTGGGTTATGACTTTGTGTCATTTTCCCCGTTGTTGTTGTTGTTGTTGTTTGGTTCCGGAACCCGTTTCAGCTCTTCGATGCTGCTCAGTTGATGCCTCTCAGATGGCTATTGTTTGGTTTGAGAACCTTGGCTTAGTATCCACGTATGAGTGTTTATTTCCGCTTTATGTGTTGTATGATGAGTTGGTCGTTATTTCCAACCGGTATGGGACGGTTGGCGATAGGGAGCCTCTCATATTATGTGCTATGTGCTATATGATCATTTGTGGCATTGTTCCTTTATGTTTATCATATTAGCATGTAATGTAGTTGCATTTTAGTAACTTACTGAGATTTATTCTCACCCTTTATTTGTTTACCGTTTTAGATAAGAAGGAGCCCCGGGGATAGTTCACACACACTAGGAGGACGTCGAGGAGATCTTTGGGTAAGGCATTTTGGGAAATGTTGTGTAAGTAAAGGATATATTATGTAAATGTAATACCTTTTGGGTAGTGTACCCGTGACTTGGTTTGTATCGTCTCTTTTAGTAGAGGTTCGGTTTGTAATTAAGTAAGTAAAGTTAGTAGTTTAGCCAAGTGGCTTAGAACTTGTTTGTGAAAGTTTGTTTTGTGACTTGTAGTCATGTTTAGTAAATGTTGTTTGGTTATATAAGACTTTTTATGAAAGTATATTTCGAAAAATTTTCCTAAAATGTTTTGTGACGTCTTCCGTGGGTGTCCCAGACGTGGGGCCAAGTAGGACCACGTGTCGGGGTGTGACAGTTGGTATCAGAGCTAGGTTGTAGATGGTCTAGAATGACTAAGTAACCTAGGAGGGTAGTTGAGAATGGAGTGAGTAACGTTGAGTGTTTTATGCAGGTACTCAGTAAAAATGCCGGAACATGAGGGTGAACAGTCTGGTACTGCAGGCTAGGGTAATGTAAGGGAAGAGGCTCGAGCTACGTTTCAAGGGATGTTCGAGGCTGCAATGAAAACCATCCATAATCAGAGGCAAGGAGGAGAGCATGCACCTCCGAGGTATGGTCTAGAACAGTTTTTAAAGATGAAACCAACCGGCTATGATGGCGAACCAGATGTGACCAAAGTTGAGAGATGGATTGAATCCATGGAGAAGATATTTGATGTCTTAGTATGTACTGAAGAAGATCGAGTTAGGTTTGCTACCTACAAGTTGAGTGGAGCTGCGGAGTACTGGTGGAGAACACTGAAGGCTAGTTGGGACGAAGCTCATGTACCATATACTTGGGCAAATTTTCTGAGGAAGTTTAAGGAACATTTTATTCCAAGGGTGGATCAAGACCGGAAGGAAGTGGAATTTCTTAGCTTGGAACAGAATACAATGTCGGTGGCTCAGTATGCAGCCAAGTTCACGGAGCTATCGAGGTATTGTACCCATTTAATTGCAACAGAGGAGAGAAAGGCAACAAGGTTTGTGAAAGGGTTAAAGACAGTGATCCGGACTCAATTGGTGTCCCACAAGCTACAAGAATTTCAAGATGCAGTTGATCCAGCTTATCAAGTAGAACACGACATTGAAGAACACAAGAGGAAGGTGGAATTAACAAGTGCTGGAAGGCAAGGTAGACCACAAGCACAAAGAAATGAAAATCGTGGAGGACAAGGGACTTCAACCCATTTAGAGGACAACCACAAGGACAACCAATTGTTAGAAATCAAAGTAATTTCTCCGGGGGTCAAAGCAAGAGAGTATGTAATTATTGTCAGAGGGAAGGGCACAGTGAGGAACGGTGTTGGAAGAAACAAGGAAAGTGTTTGAACTGTGGGCAACTTGGCCATTTTCAAAGAAATTGCCCGAGATTGGGGGGTCAACCATCGGGGAGTGGTGTTGGACCGTCTCAGGGTCAGAAAAGGGATCCCTCGGGAAAACCAAAGGTTCAAGGTCGTGTGTTTGCAATCAATCAACAACAAGCTTCGGATGCTTCCACCGTAATTGGAGGTATAATTTCTATGTCCAGTTTGAGGGCACGTGCACTTATAGACCCCGGCTCATCGCATTCATATGTTTCTATGTCCTTTGCATCTCGATTGCATTCTTCCTTTGATTCTTTGCCTTATGTGCTAGAAGTGTCGACTCCCATGGGAGATAGTTTGATAGCTGACAAGGTGTTGCGTGATTGTGATGTGCATATTAGTGAGCATGTTTTACTTGCTGATCTAGTTATTTTGCCATTGCAAGACTTTGATGTTATTTTGGGTATGGATTGGTTAAGTAAATATCATGCCTCTGTTGATTGTTTTAAGAAAGTGGTTACTTTTTCTATCCCTAGTGTGCCTGTGTTTACTTTTGAGGCAACTTCTTTGGGTAAGGTAATTCGTATTATTTCATATGTGAAAGCTAGGAGGCTATTGCACCGTGGTTGTGTGGGGTATTTGGCTTGTGTTTTGGATACTACTAAAAAGTCTCCTAAAGTAGAGGAAGTGAATGTTGTTAAAGAGTTTTGTGATGTGTTTTCTTCTGAATATTCTATGCCTCCCGATAGAGAGATCGAGTTTGGTATTGACTTGATTCCAGGTACTACCCCCATATCTGAAGCACCTTATAGAATGGCTCCAGCTGAACTAAAAGAATTGAAGGTGCAATTGCAAGAGTTACTTGATCGGGGATTCATTCGTCCTAGTGTGTCACCGTGGGGAGCTCCTGTGTTGTTTGTCAAGAAGAAGGATGGGTCTTTGAGACTATGCATCGACTACAGGAAGCTGAATCAGGTAACCGTAAAGAATAAGTATCCTCTACCTCACATTGATGACTTGTTTGATCAACTCCAAGGGTCAGTCGTCTTTTCAAAGCTTGACTTGAGGAGTGGGTACCATCAGTTAAAGATTCGTTCTGAGGATATTTCTGAGACTGCTTTCCGTAGTAGGTATGGTCATTACGAGTTTCTTGTTATGCCTTTCGGGTTGACTAATGCTCCGGCGGTTTTCATGGATATGATGAATCGGGTTTTCAAGCCTTATCTTGACACCTTCGTGGTTGTATTTATTGACGATATTCTTTTGTATTCCAAGTCTAAGGAGGAGCACGAGCAACACTTGCGAATGGTTCTATCTGTTCTTCGTGAGAAGCAACTGTTTGCGAAATTCAGTAAGTGTGCTTTTTGGCTCGATGAGGTGTCTTTTCTTGGGCACGTGGTTTCTAATAGAGGAATATCCGTAGATCCTTCCAAGATTGAAGCTATTGTGAATTGGAAGAGGCCTGAATCAGTTACGGAGATTCGAAGTTTCTTGGGTCTAGCCGGGTATTATAGAAGATTTATCGAGGGGTTTTCAAAAATTGCTACTCCATTGACTCAGTTGACTCGAAAGAATGTACCGTATGTGTGGGATGACAAGTGTCAAGCTAGCTTTGAAGAGTTGAAGAAGAGGTTGACTACAGCTCCTATCCTTGCGCTTCCTAATGGAAATGATGATTTGGTAATCTATAGCGATGCTTCTAAAGAAGGCCTCGGGTGTGTGTTAATGTAAAATGGAAAGGTGATTGCGTATGCTTCAAGAAAGTTGACTCCGAGTGAGCAGAATTATCCTACCCATGACATGGAGCTTGCAGCTATTGTCTTTGCGTTGCACAAGTGGAAACATTATCTTTACGGAGCCAAATTTGAGATTTTTACCGATCATCAAAGCTTGAAGTACCTTTTCTCCCAAAAAGAGTTGAATAACAGGCAAAGAAGATGGATGGAGTTATTGAAGGATTATGATTGCATTATCTCGTATCACCCGGGTAAAGCAAATGTGGTAGCTGATGCCATTAGCCGGAAATCTTTTATGGCTTCATTGATGGTGCGTGAATGGAAGATGTTAGAGGATGCTCGAGATTGGGATCCTTGTGAGTCAAAGCATGGGGCTATTTTTGCGAGTATTCAAGTATTACCAGTTTTGATTCAACAAATAAAAGAACCTCAGAAGGATGACCCGGAGTTGGTGAAAATCGTAGATAAAATCGAAGATGGCAAATTTGAGGATTTCTCTCTTAATTCTAAAGGGGTGTTAACTTTCAGAGGTCGGTTATGTGTGCCTTGCGTTGATGGGATTAAACGCCAAGTTCTTGATGAGGGCCACAAGTCGAGGTATACTATTCATCCCGGGAGCACAAAAATGTATCAGAATCTGAAGCAGCACTTTTGGTGGAATAATATGAAGAGAGAGATAGCGGATTATGTATCTAAATGTTTAACATGTCAACAAGTGAAAGCTGAACATCAAAGGCTTGCGGGGTTACTTCAGCCGTTAGAGATTCCGGAATGGAAGTGGGAACATGTTACTATGGATTTCGTGACGGGATTACCTCACACTCGAAGAAGGTTTGACGCAGTTTGGGTGATCGTGGATAGATTAACAAAGTCTTCTCATTTTCTACCTATTGAGATTAGTTACTCGATGGAAAGGCTTGCAACATTGTATATAAATGAGATTGTGAGATTGCATGGTGTCCCGGTGAGCATTGTGTCTGATCGTGACCCTAGATTTACATCTCGGTTTTGGCAAGCGTTTCAGAAGGCTTTGGGTTCAGAGTTGAAGTTCAGTACAACTTTTCATCCCCAGACAGACGGACAGTCGGAAAGAACTATTCAGATTCTCGAGGATATGTTACGAGCTTGCTCAGTTGATTTTTTAGATTCTTGGGATTCTCATTTACCTCTCGTGGAATTTGCCTATAACAACAGTTTTCAGTCAAGTATTGGCATGGCCCCGTATGAAGCTTTGTATGGGAGAAAATGTCGGTCTCCGATTTGTTGGGATGAAGTAGGGGAAGCAAAAATTTGGGGTATTGACATGGTGAACAAATCAGTTGAGGAAGTTAAACTTATTCGGGATCGTTTGGGTACTGCTCAGAGTAGACAGAAAAGCTATGCCGATCACCGGAGGCGAGATCTTGAGTTTCATTCGGGTGACTTTGTGTTTCTGAAAGTTTCACCTAAAGTGGGGATTCGAAGGTACGGGAAGAAAGGCAAGTTAGCACCGAGGTACATTGGCCCATTCGAGATTCTGAGTAGAGTTGGTGATAGAGCGTATCTTCTTGCGTTACCCCATTCTCTTGATAAGATCCATAATGTTTTTCATGTCTCGATGCTTAGGAAATATGTGTATGATCCTTCTCATGTCTTGTCTGAGGTTCCCAAAGATATTGAACCGAGTATGTCTTACGAGGAGCATCCAGTCCAAGTTATTGATTCAAAAGTTCAAGAGTTGCGAACTAAAAGTATTCCCCTTGTTCGAGTTGTGTGGAGAAATCATAATGTAGAAGAGTCAACTTGGGAGCTTCGGGAGGAGATCGAGAGGAAGTACCCTTGGTTGTTTGAGGGTTGAGGTAAGCAATCCTAAAATTCGGGTCGAATTTTCTTTAAGGGGGAGTGAGTGTAACGACCCCAAAATCCGTTTTATTTATTTTAATATTTATTTTATATTTTGATAACTTTAATTTAAAATTTTTGTGCATTTGACGTGTTGCATCATCTTATATGAATTTGC
Organism: Campanula takesimana; assembly: GCA_026119855.1. NCBI lineage: Eukaryota > Viridiplantae > Streptophyta > Magnoliopsida > Asterales > Campanulaceae > Campanula > Campanula takesimana. The sequence goes on from JAOWBW010000009.1 coordinate 2,117,767, forward strand.
ACATTTTTATGATTATTTGTGTTAGTTAAAGTGTTAGTAGTAAAGTTTATATGGGGGGTTAAGTTGTTAGTGGAACCATAAGGGCTCTATTGAAAGTGTAGTTGAGGGGTTTAGGTGTTAAAAATGGAAGTGGAGGGACTTAAATGAAAAATTTGAAATTAGCAAAACCCATCCTTGTCACCCCTCCCTCTCCCGCGTTTCCTTCTCATACTCATTTACCAAACTTCCTAAAATTTGCTAAACCTCCATTGTTGTGAAGAGAAAGAAGCTAGGTAAGGTTTCTTCATTTTTATTTTCCTTATTTTAATTTACTACTCCATTTTCAAATCTAATTATATATAAATGTTCAGGGTGTTGAATAGATTCTTTCTACCGGATCAAATATTATTTTCTTGACACTTTTCCGAAAAATAGGTAAGTTACTAATCCCCCTTTAAATGTTAAAATGGTCATAAACATGTTTTATATGCTTTATATGTTATAAAATGATGTTTTGGTATACTTTTAATATACTTGTAAATTTGGGACAGAGGGAGTAGTAAGAACTTGTATATAACTTGTTATATTTGGGAAGGCTATAGAAGTTGGTGTTAGTATTGTGCTTGGGCTGAATTTGTAGCCTTTGTGAAGGGTAAAAATGTTGAGTGTTGCTAATGTTAGTATTTTGGGTTGGTGAGATGAAGGGAGTATGTTGTTTTCAGCCAAAATATGGTTCCTGGTCTGATTACACGACTCGTGTAGGGGTACACGAGTCGTGTAAGGAGAGATTCTGAAGGGGCAATTTTCTACACGAGTCGTGTACTGTTACACGACTTGTGTAAAAGTTGTTACACGAGTCGTGTAGGGGTACACGAGTCGTGTAAGGGCCCAAATTCTGAACTTGTGTATTTTTACGTAAAATCTTCCGGAGGTCATAACTTCTTCATCCGGACTCCGTTTTAGTCGTGTAAACTATCGTTGGAAAGCTCTTCTCGAGTAATACATGATGGGTTGCTTATTGAGTTGGGTTTTGATTTTTATAGTATGGAAATCCAGTAGGTGTTTAGTACCAAAAAGAGTATCCATGGTTCATTATGGTAGAGTTGGTCTTTTGTGATCAAGTTTGAATTAATGTGATTGTTTGGATGGATTGTGTGATGACTTAATTTCAATATGGTGCATACTATTATGAAAACGTGTTTACTTCTCTATGATGAGCTTGTGTGGTTCCCTACTTTGGAATCATACCCCGTTTGTTGTTAAAGCAAGTTTTCTTTGCTTCGGTTGTGTCTAAAGTCCAGCTGGTACTTTTGTGTGTGTTTGGGCAGTGATAGGGATTATAATGGTCTCACGAGCCAAGTTCATTATAAGGGTCCTATCATTGGTTTCCCGTTTTTAAACCCCTTCCTTCGGCCAAAGGTTGGGCACTTTGGGTTATGACTTTGTGTCATTTTCCCCGTTGTTGTTGTTGTTGTTGTTTGGTTCCGGAACCTGTTTCAGCTCTTCGATGCTGCTCAGTTGATGCCTCTCAGATGGCTATTGTTTGGTTTGAGAACCTTGGCTCAGTATCCACGTATGAGTGTTTATTTCCGCTTTATGTGTTGTATGATGAGTTGGTCGTTATTTCCAACCGGTATGGGACGGTTGGCGATAGGGAGCCTCTCATATTATGTGCTATGTTCTATATGATCATTTGTGGCATTGTTCCTTTATGTTTATCATATTAGCATGTAATGTAGTTGCATTTTAGTAACTTACTGAGATTTATTCTCACCCTTTATTTGTTTACCGTTTTAGATAAGAAGGAGCCCCGGGGATAGTTCACACACACTGGGAGGACGTCGAGGAGATCTTTGGGTAAGGCATTTTGGGAAATGTTGTGTAAGTAAAGGATACATTATGTAAATGTAATACCTTTTGGGTAGTGTACCCGTGACTTGGTTTGTATCGTCTCTTTTAGTAGAGGTTCGGTTTGTAATTAAGTAAGTAAAGTTAGTAGTTGTAGCCAAGTGGCTTAGAACTTGTTTGTGAAAGTTTGTTTTGTGACTTGTAGTCACGTTTAGTAAATGTTGTTTGGTTATATAAGACTTTTTATGAAAGTATATTTCGAAAATTTTTCCTAAAATGTTTTGTGACGTCTTCCGTGCGTGTCCCGGACGTGGGACCAAGTAGGACCACGGGTCGGGGTGCGACATGATATGTGCTTGTTCAATGGGTATCTAATATGATTGAATTGTGTTATGTGTTCTTGTACCTATGAACACTTGAATGAATATTGATGTATCTAATTGAAACAGGTGCAGTTAGCTTTGTCTGATTGAAAAGGACTTAGCAAGAATTAGTCTGATTGAAAAGGACTAAATGAAAATTGTCTAGTTTGATTGAAAAGAACTTAGACACTTATATGATATTTGATGAAGTAGCTAAATGATCCTGATCTAATTTAATAAGGGAGCACCCTGAAAAGGTGTAAGGTCTCTTATTCATTTAACACCCTGAAAAGGTGTAAGCACCCTGAAAAGGTGTTTTATGGAATTGACAGATATCTTGATGGTGAATCCTTGATTGTTTCTGGTTCTTGTGATAGTACCACAAGTTCTCTTTAAGTATTTGTAACTGTATTTTGAGATTATTACAGTTAAGTTATTGATGATTAGCCTTTCATTGAGAATATTGTTTGGCTCCGTTCTTTCGGTAATCTCTTCTTAGTACCCGGAGAGATCCCGTATGAACTTACTGAGCATTGTTCGCTCACCCCTTTCTTATATTATTTTCCCAGGTAATAAGTAGGAGGAATGGTTAGATCGTAAGGAAAGGCGGCACGTGTTTTATTGAAGAGTTTAAGACAGTTATTTACAGTTATTTTAGAGCTAGTGGGTTGTACTAGTATGAATACGTGTGTTTGAAATTGTGAATATTCATAGTAACATTAAAATTATGAGAGTCGCCACGCCGTTTTAATTATAGCCAAAACTTTGAGAAAAAGCATGTTAATGGGTTCGGGGGTCAAATTACAACAAGAGAAGAATATTGAACGTTATCACTCCTATTGCCCGAATTGATCGGTATATCTATCATGATGAATGTGTTAGTAGTGTGTTAGTGTTTGAGACCGGATCCGAAGATTGCCTACGTTCCTCTCAATGTGAGAAGCTCAGGTCAGCGTAGTTCGAGAAGAATTTAGAATAGGCAGAAGAATCGGGATCATGCATAATGAGGGGGAATTACCTAAAGTTTAGGGTTTAGAAGTAGTTCCTAGATCATCCTTGGGTCGATGAACCCTAGATCATCATCGGCTATGAAATAACATGCAAACATGAAGATCGCAACCCTAAATATAGCATAAATAAGGTTTTAATCTATGAACACGATGAACATATGAAGAACATATATGAACATATGAATGAACATGCGAAGCATATGAAGAAACTATGAATAAACATGCAAGAACATGAATATTAAATATCTACATTAGAAATAATGCAAGAACGTGAAGAAAAAGTTAGAAAACTTACCTATGTTGGCAAGAAATAAACCTTGGATCTTCTTGAGTGTTTGAATGCTAATTAGAGAGCAAAATTGTGTTTAACAACTCTCAAATTCGGATCCCTAAACCAATAGCATGGGATTGGTTTATATAGTAAACTGAGGGGAAGATCTGACGGCCGAGATCATCTTGGACAAGGTTGGCCGCCTGGCCATGACTGAAGCCGGTGACAAAAGTGGCCGCGTGGCCAAGATCAACGCGCAGCAAGGTTGGCCGCGTGGCCAATTCTGTAGGCTGACTTGATTCTTAAGCTAGGGTTTCTGCATGGTTTTAAGGAAACCATTTATTACCTATTTTGATAGATTTTGTCATAAATGAGATATTTCGGGAATCCGGGACAAGTCTTTGCAAGGTTTCTAATTCCTATAAAGTCCTTGTATTTTTGGGAAAGTCCTAATAAACTCATTTTCAGGTCGGGTACTAACAGTAACCCCTCGGCGACGATTCTTGCAAGGCAATGTGGGGTCGACGATAAAAGAAGGATCCGTCTGAAACATGAGTTCCAAAAACAGATGAAAGGTAAGGGAACGGCTGAACCTTGACAAGCGACCTACGTATCCGCGGGGGAATCAAGCCAAACGTAGTTCAAATTGGGAATGACTATCCTCTGATGGGGAGCAACGTCTTCTGCTGGGGAAAATGCACTTGCTGGGGATGATAGATGACCGCGTCGGTCGGGTGGCTGAACCTTTTCAGGTTTCCTACGTATCCTTAGAGGAATCAAGCCGGTCGTAGTTCAGAGAGATTAGGGAAAAGCGAGCCATCGGACTTCTGCTATGGATAATAAACCTACGGGCACTATCCTGTATGAAGAACGAACATTCGTTAGGAAATGAAGTCATTTGGGAAAAATAAAGACTACGTTGTCTAAATAATCCTGAGGTGGAGTGGTAAACGCAATCAGGATCGCCAGGGCTCCTGCCGATTATGCTAACGAAACGCCGAGGCTTCTGCCAACCACGAGCGATCAAGGATACGTATGTCATAGAGGCGCCGAAGTCTCTACAATCATACGAATCCTAATAATAGGTACTGGATCTCTCGCAAACAGAAACGCCGAGGCTTCTGCCAATCACGATTGATCAAGGATACGTATGTCATAGAGGCACCGAAGTCTCTACAATCATACGAACCCTAATAATAGATGCTGGACCTCTCGCAAACAGAAACGCCGAGGCTTCTGCCAATCACGATTGATCAAGGATATGTATGTCATAGAGGCGCTGAAGTCTCTACAATCATACGAACCCTAATAATAGATGCTGGACCTCTCGCAAACAGAAACGCCGAGGCTTCTGCCAATCACGATTGATCAAGGATATGTATGTCATAGAGGCGCCGAAGTCTCTACAATCATACGAACCCTAATAGATGCTGGATCTCTCGCAAATAGAAACGCCGAGGCTTCTGCCAATCGCGATCGATCTAGGATGCGTATGTCATAGAGGCGCCGAAGTCTCTACAACCATACGAATCCTAAGCAAATATTAGGAAATGCTAAAATAATAGATGCTGGATCTCTCGCAAACAGAAACGCCGAGGCTTCTGCCAATCACGATCGATCTAGGATGCGTATGTCATAGAGGTGCCAAAGTTTCTACAACCATACGAATCCTAAGCAAATATTAGGAAATGCTAAAATAATAGATGCTGGATCTCTCGCAAACAGAAACACCGAGGCTTCTGCCAATCTCGATCGATCTAGGATGCGTATGTCATAGAGGCACCGAAGTCTCTACAACCATACGAATCCTAAGCAAATATTAGGAAATGCTAAAATAATAGATGCTGGATCTCTTGCAAACAGAAACGCCGAGGCTTCTGCCAATCGCGATCGATCTAGGATGCGTATGTCATAGAGGCGCCGAAGTCTCTACAACCATACGAATCCTAAGCAAATATTAGGAAATGCTAAAATAGATGCTGGATCTCCCGCAAACAGAAACGCCGAGGCTTCTGCCAATCGCGATCGATCTAGGATGCGTATGTCATAGAGGCGCCGAAGTCTCTACAACCATACGAATCCTAAGCAAATATTTGGAAGTGATAAAATAATAGATGCTGGATCTCTCGCAAACAGAAACGCCGAGGCTTCTGCCAATCACGATCGATCTAGGATGCGTATGTCATAGAGGCGCCAAAGTCTCTACAACCATACGAATCCTAAGCAAATATTAGGAAATGCTAAAATAGATGCTGGATCTCCCGCAAACAGAAACGCCGAGGCTTCTGCCAATCGCGATCGATCTAGGATGCGTATGTCATAGAGGCGCTGAAGTTTCTACAACCATACGAATCTTAAGCAAATATTAGGAAGTGCTAAAATAATAGATGCTGGATCTCTCGCAAACAGAAACGCCGAGGCTTCTGCCAATCGCGATCGATCTAGGATGCGTATGTCACAGAGGCGCCGAGGTCTCTGCAACCGTACGAATCCTAAGAAAATATTCGGTGAAGAATGGAAATTTTAAGAGGCTTCCCGTACCCAAAGATAATGAACATCAGTCAAAATAGCGTTAAGGGTACCTAAAATGAATCAAAGGGGAATGTACTAGGGGTAAAACTGAAATTTTGCATGTGGAGGCAAAGATGATGGATTGTTATGAAGTCGCAAACGGGATGAACTCTCGGGGTGTCACAAAGGTGATAGACTCTCGGGGAGTCACAAGGGTGACGGACTCTCGGGGAGTCACAAAGGTGATAGACTCTCGGGGAGTCACAAAGGACCCTTTGGTGAGCTACAAGGGCAAAGGACCTTTAGGGAGACGCGAAGGAGATGGACTCTCGGGGAGTTGCTAATATGGGAAACAATGATCTGGGTTCCGCTTATCCTAATTTAGGAGGGAATGAGGCTACGAGCCATTGAGACCAAGGTGTTAGGTAAGGGACATTTTTCTTGGTTGCCTAGAGGTAGGACCTAAGGCTTTTTAAAGAAGGGGAATAAGGAAGATGGTGATCTCCTAATCTTGAGATAGGGATGCCAAAGATGTCACGGCTTCTTGGGCTTTAGATTATGTCTTGGAGATAATATGGGTTTCCTAGGCTTACGGGCTAGGGATTGGAGTTCATTTAAGTATGAGAAGAGTATTCTATCCTAGGCTTAGTGCTAAGGCTTGGAAAGGTTGAGGTTTGGGAACTTCCTAGATGTTAGGGTTTCGAACAAGGGTTTGGAAACTGGTGTTTAAGGACCATGACTTTCTTAGGTTTGGGACTATGGACCATTGGGAAGAGGGATTGCTTTTGTGGTAGGTCCACTAAGCTTGATGTTAGGGTTCACCATTTTCCGGGGTTGGTGACTATGGCTTGGAAATGTTCGTGGTAACCTAGGCTTTAGGCTAGGTTTTAAGGCTAACGACTGTAAACTTCCTATATTTTGAGACTAAGGTGAAGGAATTTCCTAGGTCTAGGACTAGGGTTTGAAGGGAATGTTGAATCCTAGGCTCGATGATAGAGTTTAGTGAGGATATAGTCTCCTAGGCCCTGCAGCTAGGGTTTAGAAAGAGTGCGACTACCTAGGCTCGAGGCTAGGGTTTAGAGCGAATGCGAGTAACTAGGCTCGAGGCTAGGGTTTAGAGCGAATGCGGCTTCCTAGGCCTGAGGCTAGGGTTGATTAAGTTTTGGACATGGCATTGTATCCTAGGTTTTGGGTTAGGGTTCAATAAGACCGGGGATTAAGATTGTAAATTTCCTAGGTTTCGAGACTAGGGTTTCGGGAATTTGGAAATGATGTTGCATGCGGGGCTTTGGAAATTCCCTAGAACTTGGGCTAGGGTTAAAGAGGATGTTGCGGTTTCCTAGGCTTAAGGCTAGGGTTTAGAGAGGATATGTGACTACCTAGGATCAAGGCTAGGGTTTAGGAAGGGTGTAGCTACCTAGGATCAAGGCTAGGGTTTAAGAAGGATGTAACTTCCTAGCCGTTAGGCTAGGGTTTGAAAGGATGTAATTACCTAGGCTTGTGGCTAGGGTTCAGAGAGAATGATATGACTACCTAGGCTTGAGGCTAGGGCTTAGAGAATGTGTTTACCTAGGTTTAAGGCTAGGGTTTGGAGACCGAAAGCATTTGAAGGTTTGTCTTGGTTTAGACCGAGCAAGTTTGAGGTCTAAGAGAGTTGCGGTTTGGGGCAAATGAGCTTGATACCTCGTGGCTGGATGGGCTCGATAGATTAGACCTAGGCTAAAGTTCTAGGGTTTAGCTAGGGTAAGACTCAGACATGTGTTAAGGAGACCGGGGCCTAATGGAATGGTAGGCATGAGATCTAGGAGATCGAAGGCTAGGCAGGGTAGCGTTGGGACATAAGGCTTTCAAGCGGGTAAGTCTTTTGTCCTAGAGAAACCGCGTTATGGATTAGGACCAAGCAGGCTTGAGGTCAGCCAAGGAGCAATGGATTGGGATTGGATGATCCTAGTACCTAATACGCATGTCGGGTTTGGGCTCTAAGGTGTGCTAGGTGTGAGCCATGTGCGAGAAATGGGTCTGGACATGTGACCATGTTGGCGCTTTAGGTAAAGGGATTGAGTGTCCAAGACTTTGCTCGAGTACAATAGGTGCCTAAGTTGGATTGGGTATGCTTAGGACCTAAGTTTGTCTTAGAGGTCATTGCGCGTGACCAAGCTCATTCGGCGATTGTGAAGGTAGGCTAGGGATGGGACCCCAGAGGTGTTAAGCGCACGAGTTCTGACCGGACGGGTCTATGGCATGGCGCGGTACGCAGGAGATCCTATGCGTTCGAGCATGTTTGAGGTTTGGACTCGTGGGGAAGAAAGGTTTGAGATCCATGGAGTTCAAGGGTGGACCTTGTAGGTGGCGAGGTTTGGACTCGGCTCGGATTAAGTAGGTTAAAGACCTAGGGGGTTGAAGGTCAGACTAGGAAGCCTTTCGAAGCTAAGGAGTGACACTAGGTTGGTACTTGGTAGGTTTAAGAGTGGTAGGGCCATGGCTTGGATATGACGGTAGGCGCAGATGGCATTGTTTTGGTTGGACCGAGCAGGCTTGGGAACTAAAGAGTTCTAAGGGTCGACATCTAAGGTTATAGACCTAGAGTGTAGACATTTTTGTGATCTAAAGGGTTTAGGAGTTGAGAGCTAAAGTGTGGATCGGATATGCTAAAGACCTACAAGGTAGGCGCTTGGTAGACTTGAATGGACTTGGGATCTAAGGGATCGTTCAATAGGTTAGACTGGGTAGACCTAAGAGGTTGGACCTGTAACGATGAGTATGTGTTGGTAGGTTTGAGATCTAGGAGATCGGGTAGGCTCGGGACCGGTAGGTTCGGGACCTAATGGGTCACCCTAAGGATTTGGCTTTCGTTAACTGGTTTAAGGTCTGAAGTTTTGGGTTGAACCGGTTTGAGGCCGAAGGGGTCATGCTACGGACTTGCAGAAGGTCGAGCTAAGAGGTTATGATGTAACCTAGGTAAGACTCACCGGGTAGGTTTGGGACCTAGGTAAGACTGATTGGGTAGGCTCGGGACCTAGCGAGTTTATGGTGTAACTTAGGCAAGACTGACCGGGTAGGCTTGGGACCTAAGGTTTTGAACCAGGTGGGTTGGGACCTAAGGGTATCCTATTGTGTTGGAAATAGGGTGAAGGACCGAGTCGGTTCAAGAATCACAAAGATGGGTCTCAGAGTGGACCGAGGAGGTTTTATAGAAATTTTGTGGAGACCGAGAGTGCGGGTTTATAAACAAAGTGTCGTGGAAGAGAAAACTTTTGAAAGTGTTATGACTTTATAAAGATGCTTTATAATTAATTACGATTCTAACCAATTCAAATAGTTTGTCACGTGCCGAGTTTGACGATGAGGGGTGTCCATCTTCCAAGTACATCCTTGTTGAAGCCTCGGTATTCTCTGGGAAACCACATAGTCGACCCATTCCATCGGGGACTTTCTAATTTGGTGAGCGGGTACCCTTCCTCCTTTGAGAAATTCTACGTCGAGCTTGATGATGAGGGATGCCCTTCTTCTAAGTATGTGCTTATCGAAGCCTCAATATTCTCTGAGAAACCACATAGTCGACCCATTCTGTTGGGGAAACCCTAGTTCGATAAGGGTGTAGAGCGGGGTATCCTACCTCCTTTAAGACGCACCCTTTTTTTCTGCCTAGACCGCCCTTGCGGGTTTTCAATCTAGCGGGCATCTCTTTTGTGTCATTTTTTTTTATTTATATATTTTTTTTTTTTTTTTTGAAATCATTCAGTTGACTCAAAAAAGGAAAAAAGAATTGTTTGAAAACATGCGGGGGCATTTTGGGGAGAGTAAGAGAGAGAGAGTGAGATAGTACTCACATTTTGACTCCTTGAGCAACTGAGGGTATATATGTGAAAAAGGGAGGAAGCCCCTACTTTGACAGAAAGTAAGTGTTTAGCTCTTTCCTAGATTGTAGAACGGAAGACTTGTCGAGACATTTGAAAATTGTTTTATTCAAGATTCTCATTTGATTGCTCGAGAATGGACCTCGTTGATTAGTTAATGAGTTATGGTTAATTGGTAAACAAGTAGCCTCAAATTAATAAATGTTTTGATCAATTGTGAGTGAAGAAGTCAGGAGTAGAAATATGGGGGAAGAGAGAAGAGAAGGAAAATTGGCTACGAGGTGGGTTGTGTATATTTTGGACCGGACCCTAAGGTTGCCTACGTTCTCCTCAATGTGAGAAGCTCAGGTCCGCGTAGTTCGGGGATATCCTGGCCGATGATGGAGTTGGGTTTGAGTATGAGGTTCATTTGTCGTGATAGGTTACTCCGTTGTAGCTTGTTGCTTTGGATTGCTTCATTGCAGCTCATTGCGGTGGATTGCTCTATTGTAGTTGTCATGGCTGCTGCTACCGCGTTAATCTTCTTTGTAGGGAAAGAAAGAAAAATAGAACATTTGAGGTGAAAAGAAAATGGGACTTTTACTTTTCCATGGTGATAGCCCCTTCTATTTTTCTTTATTTTTTTTATTTTATCTCTTTGTGCACACCCTTTTTTTTTCCTAGGCCGCCCTTTCGGGTTTTCAACCTAGCGGGCTTCTTTTTGTGCAATGCTCTATCTTTTGCCTAGGTCGCCCTTTTGGGTTTCAACCTAGCGAGCCATATTTTTTTTTTTTTTTTTTTATATTTGTACATGAAACATTGGGCAAGACAAGCCCCTAGTTTGCTTTCGCCTCTCTCGATTGCGAGGTAGCTTCCTTATAGTTCAAGCGGCCTTTTGATGGCGGCGGGCATCCTAGCCCCTTGATTTTCATCGGTAGAGCTCCATTGGATTATCACGTGCACCAATTAATGGCATGAAGACTTCGTGCACTTGTCTTACATTTGTGATGTAATACGGACAACCCCAGTGTAACGGCATGTAGTACTCATGAAGGGAACAAACCAACCCTTTAAATTGTGGCAGCATGGATATTTATTTGATGATGAGCAACCGCAGTCCATTTCTTTGTCACGACCTTATAAAAAGGGGTCTAATGGTGGGATGAGAGGAGTATGAGGATAGTGTATGGGAGAAGGTGTATATAGAGAGTGTACATGAAGTGTGTACAAGGGGTGAGTGTATAGAGAGAGTGTATGGGGGTAGAATGTAGAGAGAAGAGAAAGTGATTCGTTCATCCCAATTGATCGAAGCGTTTGTTATTTTGGGATTAATCGTTTTCTTAGTTATGTGAATGGTTTGTGGGTCCATTTACCTTTTAATGAGTCGTCATTAATGAGTAAGATTAAGATTAATTCATCATATAAAGATATAGCAATCAAGTGAAGATGGTGAATAAGACAATTTTCATGGAATTGATTTATGCAAGATCATGTCTCAAGTCTAGAGAGAAAAGAAATAAAGACTCTTTTATTGGAACTAAAAGATTTAAACCGACTAGTCCGGGTGGACTTTTACTTAAAGAAACAAAAATCGTCCAAGGTGGACTTTTGACTAAGGACACTCTAGAACCTATGAAGACGGAATGACCCTTTTCTTTTATTTTATTTAAAGGAGGTAGCCCCGATTTGCCCATGCCCATGTATTCCGTTGGCGGGTGATGGCTCCTCTGTCAATGAGGCTTTGAATATTTCTCCTCAATTGGAGGCAATCTTTGGTGTCATGCCCAATGTACTGGTGGTATTGGCAGTGTTTGGAGGGATCCAAGCCTTGCTTCACCCTACTTGGTTCATAGTTAAACAAAGGAGACAACTTGCCGGCTTGAACTAGACTTTTGAAGAGTTTGGCTAACGGCATACCCAAGTCATTGTACTCGCGTTCGTCCTTCCGAACTGTCTTTGAGGGTGGTTTAGGTACCGGTACCTGTCGTTGATGAGTAGTCTTAGGAGGCATCCCAAGGGGGGAAATCTGTGATGGCCCATACATTTGAGGAGCGTACGGGTGTTGAAATTGAGCAAGAGGGAGAACTCGGCCGAGGTAATCATAAATGCAATAAATATCAGAGTGAAGGCGCTTCTCGGTGTCCTTTAGAGCCTTGCACATCTCTTTTTGAAAGCGGTCGACTTGCTTGAGGAGGACAGTCTCAAAGTAGGCTTCTTGTTCGTCGAGAGCGGTCCGGAAGAGGGTTGCTTGCTCGTTGAGGATGGTCTCGAAATGGAGCGCTTGCTCATTGAGATCAGTATTGGTGTGGAGAGTTGTCTCGAGCCCTTGGGTAATAGCTTCATTTGCAACTTGGATGTTCCTTTCAACAGACATGATGCAGGATCTACAATAGTTGTGGGGGAATTATGTCTTTGAATTGAGCTTAGATTTATAATTAATGACAAGGCAGCGTTATAAAATCACTTTCGGAAAAGAGTCGGTCTCCACACTTTGAAATGCATTTTTTGACAAGAATTTGAAAGTTTGACCGGGCCGAAGTTGCCTACGTTCCCCTTACCATGAGGGAGAGGTCCCACACAATAAGAGGCTCAGGTCGCCGTAGTTCGAGTCAAGTTAGACTTTTAAAAAGAGGTGAGAGATGACCATAGGGGTCAAAAAGAGGGAGATGACTCGGTCTGTAGTCAAGCATGGGTGAGGAAGACCTATAGGAATCGGGTAAGGTTTGACTTAAGGTTTGACCTAAATTTGACCTAAGGTTTGACCTAATGTTTGAGACAAGAAATGGTTCAAGCTAGGATGCGACGATAATGGTGGGTTGACCTAGATGGGTAAAGGATAGGTCGACCTAAATGAGAAGGGTTGGATTGACCTATATGGTGAATGAATCAAGATAGCGGGTTGTAGCGGTTCGCCTATGGGATGATCTAAGCGGGATAGACATGGTTTGACCCAAGCGGGTCTAAGGTTGACCTATTCGGGTTGGTGGACTAAGGAAGGTTGGAGATTGACCTAGATGGATCCAAGATAGGTAAGCCGACCTAAGCGGGTCACGGGTTAACCTTGACGGGTCAAAGGTGAAGGGGTAGTTTTAACCTAAGACGGACAAGTTGGACCTAAACGGGTTGACCTAGGTTGGTCTAGACGACGGTGGGTCAAATAATGACCTAGGTGGGTCAAGATGACGGTTCGACCTAAGGGGGTTAGGACCAAAGGTAATTGGGTTCACCTATGGAATCAAAGATTGACCTAAGAGGTCAATAGCGGATAAGGTTGACCTAGGGGTCAAAGGTTGACTTAAGAAGTCAAAAGGTGATTGGGTTGACTTAGGGAGTCAAAGATTGACCTCAAAGGTCAAAGGTGGATAAGGTTGACCTAAGTGGTCAAAGGTTGACCTAAGAGATCGAGGGGTGATAAAGTTGACCTAAGGGGTCCAAGGTTTGACCTATTTTTTTTTTTTTTTTTTTTTTGGAAACCAGGGCGGCACCTGGGAGGATTTTATTAATAATAAATAAATAATAATACAAGAGGGGGACAACCATCCGACTTATTGCCGAATATGGAGCCGGACCTCGAAATCCAAAAAATAAGAACAAGCCTCAAGAGGTAAGACCATCTAAAAAATAAAGTCCTAAAAAAATTAAACCATAAATGACCCTAACATTGCCATTTGTGGCCCAAGTCTTCAAACTCATCAACCCAATCTTCATATGCATAGCCCAAGAGTCCACAAGAAGAGCCCAAAATCCATTCCCAAAACAGCCCAACAGACAAGCCCAACAGTGCCCAATGGCAAACAACACACAAAAGGCCATCAAAAACCAATTATTACCTTCTTTCCACATGATAACCTCCATCATCGAATCTCAAAGCCTCCAACACCCTTCTAGGAAGATCTCGTGGAGTGTTATAAACCCGTTCATTCCCATGAACATGACCCTCCGCTGCAAGTCTGTCGGCCACTCTATTAGCTTCCCGAAGAACATGTTCTAACCCATAGTCTCTTACCAATGAAGCGCACTGTCGAATCTCATAAGTAAAAACTTCTCTCTAACTTCTGGGGGGAGGGGGATCGAACCCATGACCTCCAGGTTGGAAGCCATGAACTCTGACCACCAGGCTAAAGCCTAATGGTTAAGGTTTGACCTATGGGGTCAAAGGCAGATGAGAATGACCTATGGGGTCAAAGGTTGACCTACGAGGTCAAAGGCGGATGAGGTTGACCTAAGGGGTCAAAGGTTGACCTAAGAGGTCGAGGGGTGACCTAAGAGGTCGAAGGTGATAAGGTTGACCTATGAGGTCAAGGGTAGACCTAAGAGGTCAAAGGTGGGTAAGGTTGACCTAGGGGGTCAAAGGTTGACTTAAACGGATAAGATTGACCTAGGGGGTCAAAGGTTTGGCCTAAGAGGTCAAAGGGTGGTAAGGTTGACCTAGGAGGTCAAAGGTTGACCTAGGGGGTCAAAGGTTGACCTAGGGGGTCAAAGGTTGGCTTAAGAGGTCAAAGGTAGATAAGGTTGACCTTGGAGGTCAAAGGTTGGGAAGGTTGACATAGGTGGTCAAAGGTTGACCTATGAGGTCAAAGGTAGGTAAGGTTGACCTAGGAGGTCAAGGGTTGACCTAAGAGGTCGGAGGCGGATAAAGTTGACCTAGGCGGTCAAGGGTTGACCTACGAGGTCGAGGGGTGACCTAAGAGGCCGAGGGTGATAAGGTTGACCTAGGAGGTCAAGGGTAGACCTAAGAGGTCAAAGGCGGATAAAGCTGACCTAGGCGGTCAAGGGTAGACCTAAGAGGTCAAAGGCGGATGAGGTTGACCTAGGCGGTCAAGGGTAGACCTAAGAGGTCAAATGTGGATGAGGTTGACCTAGGCGGTCAAGGGTTAACCTAAAAGGTCAAAAGCGGACGAGGTTGACCTAGGCAGTCAAGGGTTGACCTAAGAGGTCAAAGGTGGATGAGGTTGACCTAAGGGGTCAAAGGCGGATGAGAATGACCTATGGGGTCAAGGGTTGAGAAGGTTGACCTAGGCGGTCAAAGGTTGACCTAGGAGGTCAAAGGTTGACCTAAGGTTGACCTAGGCGGTCAAGGGTTGATAAGGTTGACCTAGGGGGTCAAAGGTTGAGAAGGTTGACCTAGGCGGTCAAAGGTTGAGAAGGTTGACCTAGGCGGTCAAAGGTTGAGAAGGTTGACCTAGGCGGTCGAAGGTGAAGGGTAGACCCAAATGGATCGCAATGATGGCCTAACGAATGAGCGATGGACCTTAGAGGTCGCCTAGATGCAATGCACATTTTATTTTGCGAAAAGTTTTTGCATTTTTTTACATCCTAAATGGGTGGTCCGAGGAGTGTCCTAATCTCTATGTGTGGGTTGACACGGGTTAGGTAAAAGGTTCCCACCGCTCGCGGAACGTACACGGTGAGTGGAGTAGACGAGTGACTCGAAAAGAGGGCGGCAGTAGCGCACAAATTCCTGCACATCGAATACTCCGGGTAATGGGGACCTGTGCAGTGCTGACACGGACTAGTGGTAGTGTGTGGTAAAAACTAATTCTTTTTTTAGGGAGAAAAGAGAGAAGTTTTTAATGTTAGGATGATGCCAATGCAATGCATGAGAAGGAAAATAATGTACAAGGGAGCATAGCAGAGTTTTGTTTGACCCTAATACTAAGGCGAGAATAACAAAGGTACATGGTACAAGGTACAAGGTACGAGTATTAACATGGCGGAGTGCGCGGGTGCATGTGTAAACATGGCTTAACTGTAGGGGGCACGTGAAAACATGGCAAGTGTGCATGTGTAAACATGGCGGGTGTGTGGATGTGTAAACATGGCGGGTGTGTGCATGTGTAAACATGGCAGGTGTGTGTAAACATGGCGGGTGTGTGCATGTGTAAACATGGCGGGTGTGTGCATGTGTAAACATGGCAGGTGTGTGCATGTGTAAACATGGCAGGTGTGTGCATGTGTAAACATGGCAGGTGTGTGCATGTGTAAACATGGCAAGTGTGCATGCGTAAACATGGCAGGTGTGTGCATGCGTAAACATGGCAGGTGTGTGCATGCGTAAACATGGCAAGTGTGTGCATGTGTAAACATGGCAAGTGTGTGTGAGGTGCACGTGTAAACATGGCAAGTGTGTGCATGTGTAAACATGGTAAGTGTGTGCATGTGTAAACATGGCAAGTGTGTGCATGTGTAAACATGGCAAGCATCATGATGTAAACGAAAGTTAGACCCACTAAGTTTGAAAAAGCATCAAAGCAGTCCCCAGCAGAGTCGCCACTGTGAATACGTGTGTTTGAAATTGGGAATATTCATAGTAACATTAAAATTATGAGAGTCGCCACGCCGTTTTAATTATAGCCAAAACTTTGAGAAAAAGCATGTTAATGGGTTCGGGGGTCAAATTACAACAAGAGAAGAATATTGAACGTTATCACTCCTATTGCCCGAATTGATCGGTCTTTCTATCATGATGAATGTGTTAGTAGTGTGTTAGTGTTTGAGACCGGATCCGAAGATTGCCTACGTTCCTCTCAATGTGAGAAGCTCAGGTCAGCGTAGTTCGAGAAGAATTTAGAATAGGCAGAAGAATCGGGATCATGCATAATGAGGGGGAATTACCTAAAGTTTAGGGTTTAGAAGTAGTTCCTAGACCATCCTTGGGTCGATGAACCCTAGATCATCATCGGCTATGAAATAACATGCAAACATGAAGATCGCAACCCTAAATATAGCATAAATAAGGTTTTAATCTATAAACACGATGAACATATAAAGAACATATATGAACATATGAATGAACATGCAGAGCATGTGAAGAAACTATGAATAAACATGCAAGAACATGAATATTAAAGATCTACATTAGAAATAATGCAAGAACGTGAAGAAAAAGTTAGAAAACTTACCTATGTTGGCAAGAAATAAACCTTGGATCTTCTTGAGTGTTTGAATGCTAATTAGAGAGCAAAATTGTGTTTAACAACTCTCAAATTCGGATCCCTAAACCAATAGCATGGGATTGGTTTATATAGTAAACTGAGGGAAAGATCTGACGGCTGAGATCATCTTGGACAAGGTTGGCCGCCTGGCCATGACTGAAGCCGGTGACAAAAGTGGCCGCGTGGCCAAGATCAACGTGCAGCAAGGTTGGCCGCGTGGCCAATTCTGCAGGCTGACTTGATTCTTAAGCTAGGGTTTCTGCATGGTTTTAAGGAAACCATTTATTACCTATTTTGATAGATTTTGTCATAAATGAGATATTTCGGGAATCCGGGACAAGTCTTTGCAAGGTTTCTAATTCCTATAAAGTCCTTGTATTTTTGGGAAAGTCCTAATAAACTCATTTTCAGGTCGGGTACTAACAACTAGCCGTTATGTTGAATGTTGGATTTTGACGTTTGGGATGTCCCTGGTTTTGGGATAGTTATTATTTAAATTAAAGACTATTTATATTATTGGAAAGTTTGGGTCGTTACAATTGTATTATTGTTTATCGTGTTTTTATTTTACGAGATGTACAATTGAGATGAATGGATTGATAAATTATGAATCACGACACTTTATTTTTCTCGACACTGACCATTTTGCAACTCGGGGAACTAACAAAATGTTGGGTTGTGGAGACAAAACCTATAAGAATAAAGAAAATAAATTTGAGTCATATAAGAATTCATGGAATTCTTTGTTTGACTAGGTTGTAATTTAGTTTTCCTTGGGATTCCTTGTTTAAGAGGATTTAGGAATTTAAACAAAGTGATGGCCATAAACATTGTACACACGTGGTGCCAAGAAAAATATTTAGAGAGAATCTGTGAGTCACAAAAGAAGCCAAGGGAGTGTTGGCCCTTAAGGGGTGCTCTTAAGGAAATACGTGGATGGGTAAAAGCATGTCTAGGGTTTTATGTGTGATGTGAGTGTTTACATGGAGAAGTTATCTCCTTGCGATATAAAGCGTAGGATTTCTTGTAAACAGACACAGATTGTTGATATTAGTGAAATATCCTGGCTTGGCAGTGCTCCCAGAGGTAGTTATTATTGTGACAAACTGTGTTAACAAATATTGTGTTCTTTTCTTGTTGATTACAATCATATTATTCGTATGCATGGTTGTTGTGTCTCACCATTATCAGAATTGAATTGGCAAGAACTGCACGGATTTACCACAATTTCCCAACAACGGGTATCAGAGCTTCCGGTTAGATAGATCAGGGCTGTCCGAGTTGATTGGATATGGCTGTAGGAACATGGATCTGAATTAGGGGCTGCAGAAATAAATTTGATTTTATGATTACTTAGACCAAATAGGATCAAGGATTCATAAATTCTGATGGATTTGAGACTGCATGTATTCATATCAGGGGTTGTAGGTAAATATAATCATGGAAGGGAATTGGATCCAAAGATCAATGGTTGCAGAATTTGGTTGTTGCTAGGGTTTTTAGAGATCTAGACATATCGTGTTATTGAGAATTTGTGGGTACAATTAAAATGGGTGGAGATTTATCAACATAGAAATTCGTTGGTGCGGATTTGGGCAACAAATTTGGATTATGAAAGTTGCAAAAGAGAAAGATATAAGTTTTCCAGACTTTGATTGATGATTATTGCATAGGTGTGCAGATCAGGTGTAGGCACAGGCAATAGGCGTACGGGGTACGTGCAACAGATGTGCATAGTACGGCAGCACGCGTGTAGTGCACGTGCAGATTATGAAGTGAAAAATTTGTGCAGTGCACATGCAGATTTCGTGCAATTACAGATTTTGTGCAGAAGACGTGCATTAGGCGTGCAAAAAAGGTACAGAATATGTGCAGCAAGCGTATGGGGTATGAGGAAGTTGCTTTATGTGCAGAAGAATTCAAAAGGTGGAAGAGAAACTTGATTGTCCATTGAGCAGTTGCGAGGAAGGTTGTGTGGTCGCCTTCGGCTGTAAGATGTGGAGGATTGCCGTGGTAGCTAACTTGGTAGCTTGTGGGGCAGACGATGTTGTACACCACATACAACATGTTTCGAAAAGTTGTGTTGACAATGTGTGAAGAGTCATTCTGTTGAAGACCTACGATTCGCTTCAACTCGTTTAGGTGGATTTGGTGAGCCTAGTGATGAGACTTTTGACAAAAGTCGAATGTAGTGGCGACAATGTGTGAAGAGTCATTCTCGGGTAGTAGTTTTGACGGGGATGGTAGTGACGTGATTTGGTTTAGCCTCCAAGTAGGAGTTTGTTGGGTTGTGGAGACAAAACCTAGAAGGAAAAAGAAATTAAATTTGAGTCATATAAGAATACATGGAATTCCTTGCTTGACTAGGTTGGAATTTAATTTTCCTTGGGATTCCTTGTTTAAAAGGATTTAAGAATTTAATTATTCTGGGATTACTATTTAGTTTAGGTTTTGGACATGTTCTATATAAACCAACTGATGGCCATAAACATTGTACGCACGTGGTGCCAAGAAAAATAGCCAGAGAGAATCTGTGAGTCACAAAAGAAGCCGAGGGAGTGTTGGCCCTTAGGGCCATTCCGTGGATGGGTAGAAGCATGTCTAGGGTTTTATGTGTGATGAGAGTGTTTACATGGAGAGGTTATCTCTTTGCGATATAGAGTGTAAGCTTTATTGTAAACAGACACAAATTGTTGATATTAGTGAAATATCATGGTTTTACAGTGCCCCTAGAGGTAGTCATTGTTGTGACGAACTAGGTTAACAAATATTGTGTTCTTTTCTTGTTGATTACTTTCATATTATTCGTATGCATGATTGTTGTGTCTCACCATTATCAAAATTGTATATGCAAAAACTGCACGAATATACCACAATTTCCCAACACAAAATTGCAGCTATGCATGGAACGACGTACATGATATTGATCGGGTAGACGGAGAAGATAAATATAAATTCTGCCATGGATTTTCATTCACAAGTCACAACCACAACTAATAAGTTGACTATACCTTTTTTGTGAAATAATTAAAAAAAAAAATACTATTGCATGGGAGATGCTTAATCGAAGGAAAGTTAGAGAAATACTACCTTCAGTCTCATAAAAATAAGCACAAAGTTGTTTTAGCACGGAGATTAAAAAAAGTGTATGACGAAGTAAGTGTGTGAGTCTGAAAAGTAAAGTAAGAGAGATCAAGTGGTGTAAAGAATAGTAAGTTGATTAGTGTTATGGATATAAAAAAAAAAGTACGAGAGAGAATGAGTGAAAAGAATAATAATTTTCTTTTTGCTACTTTTGGCAATGTAACTTACCAATGGGGTGCTCAAAAATGAAATTTGTGCTCATTAAAATGGGATTAACTCCTAGATCTAAGGTATTTTATCCCTTCGTCCCAGACTAAAGTTCTTATTTTAACTTTACACGAATGCAGATTAAGAAAAAATAAATATTGTGAGTATGAAAAGTGAAGTAAGAGAAAGTAGGAGAGAGAAAGCAGGTAGAAAGTTTTTGTTGTGAGAATGACTATCACGCCCTGAAAAATAGGCTCCTAATTTATAATATATTTGGTTGTGAACGATGTCCACATGACATCACAACTCTTGAAACCTGTGACTAAAAAAAAAAATTGTCCTTTTAATCAACACAATACAACCAAGAGTAATACAACTCTTGAACCACACACTAACCTGGCTACAACAACTAGGTCATCAAGAGTCTTAAGGAACTCTTGTACAAACATATACAACTCCATAGACTTTACTAGGAGCTAACCGATTTCATACACACATTAAGCCATATAAATGGCCCTAAACAAATTTATACATAAACTTCATTTCCTAAGACAATATAGGTCAAAGACCTTAATGAACTACCCATTTGTTTCCCCTTATATCCTCACTTGATGTTTTGGTCTTCTATAGCTAGACTTTTTCTGTTTCAATAATGAAACAAATAAGAGTGAGTTTAACTCAGTAAGAAACCCTACATCCTATGATAAGCGGAATCATTTAAGTATAGAAAACTATATAACAATTTGTAACAATGATAGTCTACAAATTAAATCGGAGCAATGTGAAACTCGTATATTATAAGCATTACCACCTTTGTAGTAACATCCACTTCCTTAATTCCAATTTCCTGTCAACACAAAACCACAACCCATTCCTCTTTTCGGACATATATATATATATACAACTCGACATTTACAATTATACTGTCATATCCATATATCGTAAATCCCACACTGGATTCGTGTTCGGTATTATTTCCATATACATATAGTGAATCCCACATTGGATTCGTGTTCGGTATTCATATTCATACTCATATAGTGAATCCCACATTGGATTCGTGTTCAGTATTCATATTCGTAAAATATAATATCTCCCAAGGTTTCTAGGAGTATAACTTGTATGATGGTGTATGTTCCATCCCCTGTACATAATATATAGTGAATCCCACATTGGATTCGTGTTCGGTATATATTCCACCACTTTAAACCACAACAATACATACTCGTGTTATCATCATAATTATGAAGTATTCTTTGCAACTTTATACCATTTTTCATTCCCATTTATAACAATTGATACAACACCATTCCACTTTCTTTCAAGATCAAACTCATATAATCATAATGATTTAATGAACCACTAAATCGCAACACACTTCCCCTGTTACTATTCCATGCCACCCCTATATAAATACACAAATGATTCCTTCACTTCATACTTTCACATGAACTATTTACACAAAAGTTCCACCTTATAATACCATATCTATGGTATTCCTAACCAAATCATTAATACCCATATGAATCCCATGAATTCAACTCATTAAAGTCATAATCACATCACATGTAAGTTTAAAATGCTAAGAATTTCATGTATAACATGAAAAACAAGTGTAAGATGAGATTTCTTACCTAGTGGAGATACTTTCCACTAATCAAACTCCAAGAATTTGAGATCTCTAGACTGCTTTTGAGATTCTTTTTGATGAAGAAATCTTGAAGGAGATTTTGAGGTGTAAGTCTTCAATATCTCGTTATCTAACCTATTGAGGTTATATATCAATTAAATGAATTCCATATAAGCATAGCAATATAATCAAGCTAGTCAATATAACAAACACTCTGTATCTATTAACAAATAATTGTAAATTAAGGTTATCCATTCTTCAACTCTATTACATCTAAAATCAATATTCTCAATTCTAATGTAAAGAATTAATTTCTAAAACTAGTTCCATTAGATTTACATAAGAAAAAGAGTGGAGATAGACTCAACAATCACCCACTTTTGGATCTGGATGAATTAATTAGAAATAATTCTTCGTAGGGTTGTTTGAAATCCAACTATGGTGTGCTGCCACCAAAATCAGAAAATGAATTCCAAAAGGAAACTCAATCCATTAAAAAGATCACGAAAAAATGGTAAGGTTAGGCTCAAGAATCACCAGATTCTGACTTTATATGGACAAATTATGGTTTTTATAAAGCCTAGAAGATTTCAAAATAATAAGTTATGAACTGTTACAAAAATAAGAAATTCTGTGTTGAGTTGTACAGAATAAGGGGCTGTAAATAATTCCATCGGAAAGAGCTCGAAAAAATAGTCAGATTAGGCTTTTGAATCACTCAATTCCAAATCAAAATGAATTAGTTATGATTTTCCCCAAATTCGACCAATATTTTTAATACTATATAGTTAGCAGCTGTTACGCAACCATAAAAACATCAAATTCTGAGACAACTCTACTCAGATTTAGTTTCGCAAAGTCCTTCTATTGGAAAGCTCTTGGAAAACTAATCAATATAGACTCGAAAATCACTGAATTCCGGTTTGAAACCAAGAAATTATGAGTTACTAATGTTGACAACTTTTCTTAATGCCACAGGGACAAATCTGAAAACAATCACCATAAGGGACCAAAATGGAATTATCAAAAATACAGGAACCATTTAGGAAATCCGAAAATCAGCTTCTTCAATCTCTTGAACCCAGCAACAATAACACTTTTTCTTCCCAATTTGAAAATGAAACTTTTATTTTCTTTGCTACAAGTTTTCATTAAATAGTAGTATATACAATTATCATTAATTAGAATAACAAAGACCCAATTAAACTCACTTCAACATTTCAATCAATCAAACACATACATACACGCACCTATAGAACCAAAGTTTAACCCACTCCTCAAATTATAACTCACACATATTAATTGAACACAATAACAGATTTTATAAATCCTAACATCAAATTATACTCACAAGCTTCTAACCAAGACTTGGTTGTAACCAAAATTTTATACACAAACATGAGAACTCAATCACACACAGATAGACAAGCATAAACATATGCATACCTTTTTCTATTCTATTCTCCTTTTTCTTATTTTCTTTTCCTTCGTTTTCTTCTCATTTCTTCTTGCTCTGTATTTCCCTTTGTTCATCTATTTTCTTTCTTAGGCTGCCACTTACCCTTTTCTTCTCTTTCTTTTCTTTTTATTTGTTTTTCATTGTTTTTGTTTGAGTCACCTATCAGTTTCACAAAGAATCACTCACACGTGTCTTTGTTTGGTACTTAATTTTGGTGACTCTTATTTCTCCTTCTTATCTTATTCTTATTCCTTTTCTTTTCTCATTTCTTTTATTTATTCTAATTACAACTACAAGCATATAACCTAAACAGTTACGAATATGCTACTCTAACAACATTTTTACTATTCCCTCCGTCCCAAAACCGTCCCAAAATAAGTTATACTAATCATTAAATTATTCTATTGAGTTATATTAAAAAAAATTACTCCTTCTGTCTCAAAATAAGTTGCACTAATTATTAAATTATTATATTAAAAATAATATCATAATTCATAAAACGCAAATCCAAATTATCCACTAATGAACACATATAAATTGTCAAGTATATAAATGCAATATGGATCAATTAACTGGGGCGTCACAATGACAAATGCATCTCATTATCTATTTCAGGTAACAATGCAACTAAATTTTTTAGTTTGCAAGTATAGTTGGTCACGTTATCCCCCATAGATTCCTCACAACTAAGCTGACTTGACCATGTTCTACTTTCCACCAGTATGCAAAATGGGTTTGCACTCATAGGTAGGATCTGAGCAATATAGTAATGCTTGTTGCGTACATTATCACACATCAGTCTTAGACAACCTACTACAAGGGAGGGTTTAATTGGGTAGTTGAAATGAGTTAAGTTGGTTGAATGTGTGCACTGGGGAGTTGAAAGGAGGTTGAATTATTTTGGGAGTTGAAAATGTTGGACAATGGCTCAAGTTCTAGAAGGAGTCATTAGACATTGTCTCATGTGATTCATGATTATCATGAATGTGATAGTTGGTTTTTCCAATGAGACTTTTGGTGTTTGGTTATCTAGATAAGGTTTGAACTAGGAGATGTCTAGTGCCTATAAATAAAGACAAGTAGAAAGAGTTCAAGTGTGTCTTGTGGTGCCAAGAGAGGCCTCCCTTAGGAGAGAGTGAGTTAGAAAGATGTGTACAATCTTGAAAGAGTTGTACACTATTGTGAGAATAGCCTAGTGTTATCATTTCTTGTAATCCTTGAGTTAGGGGGACTCGGATTTGTAGGATGATACACTTTGTAATGTTGAAGATATATATTGTTGATTGGTTTGTGGACGTAGCCCATTGATGTTGGGGTGAACCATGTTAAATCTTGTCTTATTTACTTTCCGTCATGTTATTCTTGTCCAAATTAATGGTGTAGCATAACCTAATTGTTGGTGTGAATGAGAACCGCTTCCGCGCCGCGCACAACAATTGGTATCAGAGCTGATGGTTCAGCTTAGGGTGATGCGGGATAATATGGAAGAATTTGGGTTATGCTTAATTTGTGACGTTTGTGAAGGATGAGAAAGATTTGGAGAGAGTACATGATTTGATGATGTGCAACCTCGTGAATGAACCCTTGTGTCGAAAGTCTTCCTGGTATTAGTGATCAGGCGGCGTGTCCCGTTAGTGATAGCGGCGGTACAAGTTTAGCGGTGGTGGCAGATTTTCTGGTTTAGATTTTTCAGCGCAGCGGTAGGAGATTTGGTGTAGCGCATTCGTTTACCGTTGGATCGTGCTGATTTTTGGTATGTGGCTTGGGGACTTACTGAACTTCAATCGAACGGTGGTGATTGGATTTCGAGGTCTATAGCATTGGGAGTTGTGTCTAGACAGAAGCAGTAGATTTGAAGAAATTCAGATTCTGAGGATGACAATGATTCGGTGGAGCCGATTGCCTTTGGCTATGTGTTTGGGAACTTTCGCCAAGGTGGAGATTGTTGGAAAATGACTCAAGTTCTAGAAGGAGTCATTATACATTGTCTCGTGTGATTCATGATTATCATGAATGTGATAGTTGATTTTTCCAATGAG
The DNA here is from genome assembly GCA_026119855.1 of Campanula takesimana. Taxonomy (NCBI): domain Eukaryota; kingdom Viridiplantae; phylum Streptophyta; class Magnoliopsida; order Asterales; family Campanulaceae; genus Campanula; species Campanula takesimana. Next base: position 2,142,938 of record JAOWBW010000009.1, read on the forward strand.
ACTTTTGGTGTTTGGTTATCTAGATAAGGTTTGAACTAGGAGATGTCTAGTGCCTATAAATAGAGACAAGTAGAAAGAGTTCAAGTGTGCCTTGTGGTGCCAAAAGAGGCCTCCCTTAGGGGAGAGTGAGTGAGAAAGATGTGTACAATCTTGAAAGAGTTGTACACTATTGTGAGAATAGCCTAGTGTTATCATTTCTTGTAATCCTTGAGTTAGGGGGACTCGGATTTGTAGGATGATACACTTTGTAATGTTGAAGATATATATTGTTGATTGGTTTGTGGATGTAGCCCATTGATGTTGGGGTGAACCACGTTAAATCTTGTCTTATTTACTTTTACGTCATGTTTTTCTTGTCCAAATTAATGGTGTAGCATAACCTAATTGTTGGTGTGAATGAGAACCACTTCCGCGCCGCGCACAACAGAAAACTTTCAACCGGTTGAGAAAAAAAGGAGACGCCCCACGCTTGGACACGCGACACACCTCAATTGAGCCGTGTTCGGCGCGTGCGGATCACCGCCAGACAAGGCGCGTAAGTCGCCGCTTTATCAGTTTTTTTTTTTTTTTTTTTTTCTGAGTGGGACACGTGGCTTGCACTGGTTGGTTCTTCAGATTTTCGGAATTAATTTTCATCCCAATTATTTGAACTGAATTATTTTATAGCAAATTAATTTATTTATTTTTTCCCGCCAAAATTCATAATTTTTTCCCTCTATAAATATATGCAAGTTTCATTTGATTTGGACACTGAAAAAATACCAATTTTTCTCAATATAAATTTCTCAATTATCCTTCATTAACCCTTATTTAAAAAATTTTAACATCTTTTTAGTAAATGGATTTTAATAATAATTACCGTTATTTCTCGTATTTATTTAATTTCAATTACAAAAAATTAATTAAGTATGAATTATTATTTTAAATATAAATAATAATAAAAATTATTATTATTATTTTACTAATCATAAAAATAAAGAATATAAATAAAATAAAAGTAGTGGGGTATAGGATGATGAGTATTAAGAAATATTATATATTCCTAACATATAATATTGTAAATATCAAGTTACCAAACATAGAGATTGTATCTTGTAAACCAAGCTAGATTATTCTAAAACATTAGTTTCCTTTTTATGTTAGTTTTCTTAATTAGATTAGGACTCTAGAATACTCTTTGTAACCCTATTAATATGTATTACTAACATAAATAATATTTGAGTCTTTCATAGTAATTCTCTCTCTCCATGTATGATTGGCTCCGTCTAATCTCCTAAATCCTAATATGGTATCAGAGCTATGATGCATAATGGGACTTCTCCACCACAAAACTTCCGTTAACCACCATACAAACAACCACGGCAAAACTTTCCCAACCTTACCGCCATATTACCACCACTGAAAACCAACACAATCCGGCCAAAACACTATTTTTTTTCTTCATCTTCCTTTCTTCAAGGAAAAAAAACAAAAACCCTTCGGTCAACCAATGTTCTAGAATAATCTAGCTTGGTTTACAAGATACAATCTCTATGTTTGGTAACTTGATATTTACAATATTATATGTTAGGAGTTGATATTTACAATATTAAAAAAAAAAAAATCAACTCCAACATCCTGTCCTAACCCAAACATCACGTCTATGATCCGTCCCTCTTTATCCTCATAGATGATCCACCTATTTTTCTTACTCCATAATTCTCCTGTTCCAAGCAATGAACAGAACGAACTCATTCTCATCTTTCAAATCAATTTTTTTTTCTTTCCCTTTCGTCTGAATAATTTTTCCCCTCTCCTCTTTAAACTTTTTTTTTGCGTCTTTTTCTTTCAACAAAAACCAAAACGAATTTTGCCTTAGTAGCAACCATATCCAGCTTTGTGGCAACCAACTTTTGCCTTTGTAGCACCAGTTAAGCCTTTGTAGCATCTAATTCTCCCTTTGTAACATCCAGTTCTGCCTTAATAGCAACCAATTTCGCCTTTGTAGCGATCAGACTTTTGCCTTTATAGCACCAATTCCGCCTTTGTAGCGACCAAACCCCAAAAACTCTTCGTTGAGACATAAAATCTTTTTGCGACGTAGTCGATGAAACGTTCAAAGTAAATGTCATTCCAACGTAAAATCGTCTTGCGGCGTGGTTGGGACGTCAAGTAAACGGCATTGCAGCGTAAAATTGTCTAGCGGCGTGGTTGCGACGTAACAACAATCTCACATGTGAGGGTGCAACCCTACTTGTATAAGTTGAATTACAAGGTGACAACTCGTGTTAGACCATTCTTCTTTCTCGTTCGTTGCTCGGTTCATCTCATTATTTTCCAAGATTGGACTCTCCTATCCGCCGTCCATCTTGCGGGGGCATATTAAAGAATATTATATATTCCTAACATATAATATTGTAAATATCAAGTTACCAAACATAGAGATTGTATCTTGTAAACCAAGCTAGATTATTCTAGAACATTAGTTTCCTTTTTTATGTTAGTTTTCTTAATTAGATTAGGACTCTAGAATACTCTTTGTAACCCTATAAATATGTATTACTAACATCAATAATATTTGAGTCTTTCATAGTAATTCTCTCTCTCCATGTATGATTGGCTCCGACTATCTCTTTCTCTAATCCTTGACAATGAGTTGGAAGGTAGTTGAATTTAATTAAACCAAATCATTGTAGGGTGTAAAAGTGAAAGGGTAGTTGAATTATTAGGTGGAAAAGAAAGAAGATGATGTGGAGTGTTAAAATGATAGTTGAATGTTGAATTATGGCTTTTCTTGTTTGTACCGACTTGTTTTTGTATCGAAGTATTTGAAAAGACTGAGTATGTTTGACACGTTAGTTAATTAATGAAAATGGTTTTTTATATTTAAGGCCTGAAAAGCAGAGTATATGTTTTCAATCAATTTTTTTTTATTGGGCCACATCAAGTCTCAAAATGCAATTATTTCACCAGTAGTACATAATTTTTTTACGTTTTTTTAGAAACTCTTTAGTGACATTTACCAAGCATGTTATTAATCGAATTGTTAGTATACTGTTAATATTCCTTTGAAGGGGTTGAATGCCAATTCCAAAGGAAAAGGGTTGAAGTTTTGTTTTTTGAGGATAGGTTGAAAATTAAGTTTGCTTTTGAAATTTAAATAAAGTAATTATTACTTACATTTGAAGAAAACTAGATAAAAGTTAATAAATCGTTTTTTTTTAATTTATAAATTCTTATACATCTACTAAATATGCATATTTATTGTTGTGGATTTGACCCTTCCCAACCCAACACCCAAGCAAATCGCAAGAAAACACGGCACCACAAACAAGCACAAGAAATAAGAAACGCAAAAGACAAAACGAACACAAGAAATTGTTTACACAGTTCGTCAATATATTTGACTACGTCTGTGGGCACTACCAAGCCAGGATCTTGCACTATAATATGTAAATATGGAGTTACAATGAGTTATGGGGCGGAACATTGCTTATATAGGCAACCTAGAATGAAAACCTAACCCTAGACGAACAAGGAAACCCGAAATCTGGCCCAAAAACCGACTCAGCCCCGACTGCCCCCGACACTTGGGTGGTCGCCCGCTTGGCCTTTGGGCGGTCGCCCAACAAAGGCTCCCGCTGACGATTCCAGACTGATTAAGTGGGCGGTCGCCCACCATGACCTTGGGCGGCCGCCCAAGGCAACAGCCTGCTCCGACGTGATTTCTTCCTTGTGTCCGCTCGCTAGTTCCCGGTTGGTTCTCTACTCCAACAATCTCCCACCTAGAGATCAACCGCGTATACAAGCCCCGTATCCGTTCTTCAACTCATCCTTGGTGCCATAGTGCTCACCTCGATCATGGTAGTGCCTTCCTCCTCCCCTATTCTCCAAGCCCCGTTGAAGCTATGCCCAGCTTCAACTTCACCTTGCTTAAGAAACCTGGAGCCTTTGCATCCGATCTACACTCTCTGTTAGATCTGCGCAGCGGAATATCCGGTTCTGGAGTATTCGGTTCATCTTCAGTGACCCCTTGTCCTTGGTCATCATGAACCGTCCCGCTCCCACCCGAGTCTGAAATATCCATGCAAATTTCACTTGCATCACCGTATTCCTCAAACTCCTTGAGCTCATACTCCCCACCATTATCCGACATCAAGCTTTTAACCTTGAGTCCCTTCCGATTCTTCACCAAGGCCTTCCACTTCTTATACATCCTGAAAGATTCATCTTTCCCTTCTAAGAAGTAATCCCAGACCTTCCTTGTCGAATCATCAATGAAGGTCATGTAATATGACACACCAAACCGAGAAGTTACCGGGGATACCCCCTTCTCACCCATGTGACCCAATCGACAGTGCCACAAATCCGTATCACCCTTGGCTGACGCCACCACGATACTATCCTTGGTGTTTTCCACCAAATACAATCTTCCTTCCCTATTACCCCGAGCGATATCACAATCCTCCTTGGTAATAACCCAGTTCCTGCAGCTAAAAGTTACCGTGTAACCTTCTTCACCCAGCTGCCCAACTGAAATCAGGTTCTTTTTCAAACCCGGAATGTGTCTGATCCCGTGTAGATGTAGGACCTTCCCGTCCGATGCTCCTATTCTGACATCCCCCTTCCCCTTGATTTCCAAAGGCTCGCCATCCGCCAGATAGACCTTACCGAAATCACCGGAAGTGTAATTTTCCATCGCCCCTGCATGCCCGCATGAGTGGAATGATGCCCCCGAATCCAGCACCCATGATTCTCGCACTACTATCGCTCAGAATCAGTACATCGTCACCTTCAATTATCACATTCGCCGATTTATCCCCTCGCATGGGACAATCCCTCTTGTAGTGTCCTAACTCCTTACAATGATAGCACTCTACCGATCCTTTGGCAACCCTTGGTCTTTCTTTGTTCTCCTCATAATTATCCCCACCCCCGATTACACTTTCCCTTGACCCTGTTCTCCCTTTATTGCTAGAACCCGGTCTTCTCCTACTAGTTGTAGTCAAGAGCGATTCTGAAGTAGACGGTGTCCCCAACTTCTTTATGCGATTTTCCTCGCCCAAGAGAAAGTCTTTAACATCATCATACTTCAATTTTTTCTTACCCGCTGAAGCATTTAACGCTGTCACCGTTCCGCTCCAACTCCTTGGTAAGGACGCTAGCAATAAACACGCATGAACCTCGTCACCGAAAGTAATCTCCAACGCAGTCAATGAGTCTATAATATCCATGAACTCATCGATGTGTTTAGCTATGGATCCTCCCTCTTGCATCTTGAGACTACCCATCTTGCGTATCAAATCAACCTTATTTGCAGCAGATGGAGTTTCAAATCTCTCAGTAAGATAATCCAATAGCTCCTTGGTGGTTTTCGCCTTCCTGGTAGTCTTCGCGATCCACTTCGACAAAGTAGATCGAACCACCCCTAAGGCTTTCCGATCTATGAGATCCCAGTCTTCCTGCTTTTCTTTTTCCGGTTTGACTCCTGTTAGTGACTTATAGAGATCCTTATTATACAAGAGATCCTCTATTTGCATCCTCCAAAACCCATAGTCAGAACCATCAAATTTCTCCACCGCTTGTTTATCCTTGCCCATTCTTGATTGCTTGATAAACCCCTTTGATCGTCCAACCAAAGCTCCTGATACCAGTTGTTGTGGATTTGACCCTTCCCAACCCAACACCCAAGCAAATCGCAAGAAAACACGGCACCACAAACAAGCACAAGAAATAAGAAACCCAAAGCAAAAGACAAAACGAACACAAGAAATTGTTTACCCAGTTCGTCAATATGTTTGACTACGTCTGGGGGCACTACCAAGCCAGGATCTTACACTATAATATGTAAATATGGAGTTACAATGAGTTATGGGGCGGAACATTGCTTATATAGGCAACCTAGAATGAAAACCTAACCCTAGACGGACAAGGAAACCCGAAATCTGGCCCAAAAACCGACTCAGCCCCGACTGCCCCCGACACTTGGGCGGTCGCCCGCTTGGCCTTTGGGAGGTCACCCAACAAAGGCTCCCGCTGACGATTCCAGACTGATTAATTGGGCGGTCGCCCACCATGACCTTGGGCGGCCGCCCAAGGCAACAGCCTGCTCCGACGTGATTTCTTCCTTGTGTCCGCTCGCTAGTTCCCGGTTGGTTCTCTACTCCAACATTTATTACTACAATATTAAAACTTTTTTTGAACATTTAATCTGTTATATTGGAAGCTTTAATATTAAAACTGAAAATAAGATTTTTTAAAAAAACCAAAATATAAATATTTCATTTTTTTGGAAGAATATTTCATTGATTTTTAAAAAGTAAATAAACATTTCATTCAATATAAAGAATTATCTTTTGGAAATAAATAAATATTTTTTTCATTAGTTTTCATTACATATAAATAAATAATTATTTCATTACATAAAAAAATTGGCTTAAACAATTTTTTTTTACAAAAGAATAAAATGAAATTACAAATATCCCTCCCATGTTCGTATCCATGTCGAGATTCATTCCCCCATTCCCTTGTTCTTTATCTTCCATAAGCACCTTCCATCCTCCACCACATCACCACGATGCCCACCATAACCACCACCTTCCTGTTGTGTTTCGTTGATATAAATGCAAAGAGAGAAAGATTATGAAAACCCAAGATAGATCATGCATAACAATAATTTTAATAAGATGAACAAAGAATACTAACTCTCACATATAGAATTCTAGATCACTTACATTAGGTGTTATTAAGCGAACACCCTCTAATGGTATCCACAACGCGAACGGACTCAAGAACACCTTTGTGATAGATTTCTAATTTTGAGTTTAAAGAGATGAAGAAACGTTTGCTTCGTAAGAACTATTTTGCTTCAATGATTATTGATTTTTATTGATTCTAAATTCATAAATCTAATAATTCACATCTCAATGTACTATCATATCTCATACAATTGTTGCCTCCATTATGTTTGTTGGTTGCGAACCACTCCCTGTGCGATCACATGTGATAAGAAGCCCGCGAATGAAGAACAAATGCACCCTTCTTACATGTTTCTTGTTTACTCACTAGGGTATAATATTTTGCCAACACAAAAAATAGACTCAGATTTTCCAGACGGCTTCATCCTCTTTTTAGGACAATAAAACTTCCAATGTCACTTCTACTTATAGTAGTTACAAACATCTCCAACCTTGGATCCCTCTTAGAAAAAACCCTTGTTCTTCATACCATGACCCTTGTTCGCTTCCTACCATGACCCGTCGTGCTTCTCTCCACAATCAAACCTCATGACTTCTCTGTACTTGTACCACTCCCCTTTTCGTGCAGCTCTCTGGTCCTCAGACCAATCTTTAATTTCTCAAGAGAAATTGTCTCCTTACCATTTATACATAAATCAACATATTCCTCATACGGTAATGGCAAATAAATCAACATAATCAGAGCAGCATCTTCATCATTGATTTTAGCCCTTATTATGTAATTCAAGAAATATAGGAAAAAATCGATCTACGTGCTCCTTAATAGGCATAACTTAATACATCCAAAGATAGAATAACTTATGCTTCGTGTACAACTTGTTGGTCAGCGTTAGGAACCTACTCTCCAACTTCAACCAAAAAACCCATGCAATTTTCTAGTCTGCGACATTGACAGAATGTCATCATTAAGACTTATAATGTTCTGAGAATGGGCTTCTCATCCAGAACAATCAGAGTTTCAGTCTCCCTTTACTTAGTCTCTAAATCTCCAAATGTGGTTACAACTTCTGCCTTAGCCGCTGGATCCTTCGGATCCAAATTGCAACACCCATTGGAGACCACATGCCCTATCTCTGTAACATGGCCCTCATCTTGATATGCCATAAACTTATATTGTTCTTCTTATCAAACTTGTTGATTTTATGATCCATTCCAGAATATTCTTTTCTTCGAGCAGCGGAAGCCCTAGATGTAACGCCCGTCCTAATTCTTGTAAAATTCTTGTCTTGCATATTTATATGCTATTTTATTTGAGTTAATTATTTAACTGCTTTAGAAAGTTAAGGTGGTTTATTACTAAAGTTGAAACATTAGGGTCATTTGTGAAAATTAAAGTTTAGGGGCTAAAATGCTCAAATTAAAACTTTAAGGGCCTTTTTGTTAAAAATGAAACTTGGAGGGCCTAGGTGCAATTCTTGAAAGTTTATAAGGATAAATTGGTGTTTGCTTCTTCCTCAGAAGCACTTTCACCATTTCTCTCGTACATTCCTCTGTTTCAAAAGAAAAGTTAGGGTTTACCCTATTCTCGACTCCTCTCGCTTAATTATGCCTCTGTTCGAAAATCCGACTTCGCATAAATGATCAGGGCGGTGAGTAGAGCATTTCCTACCGAACAGAAATTAGTTTAGGTGAATTTGATTTCGGACTAGGTAAGTCACTAGCTCCCCCTTGCTTGTAATAACATGCATATATGTTATTTTTGATACTTGTGCTTGTTAATTTCGTGATTTGAATGAGTTTTGTGATACTTGTAAATTTGGTACAATGGGAGTATCAGTATGGCTTGAATATGAAATATGAAAGGAAGCATCCTAAATTAAATGGGTTTGTATGTATTAAGAAAAATTATACTCCTATTCGTGGGACGGTAAAATATTAACTTGATTTAAATGTTATTAGAAAAATTATACCATTAATTGTGGTACGGGGAAATGAATGAAAGTATCCCTAAATGATTATATTAGTATATTAGAAAATTATACTTATACTTTTGGGACGGTGAAATATTTAAATGGAATAAAAGAAAATTATCCTATTATTTATGGGACGGTAAAAGAATGAAATAAATTTGAAAGTAATGTTCTGAACTTGTTTGGATGTCATGGGTATTGCCTATGGGTTAGTAAAAGTATACTCCTGGGCATTGCTTGGATATTAGAATGTTAATAGAAAGTTACTCCTACGCTTGGGACGGAGAATTCTTAAGCCTGGAAAGAAATTGAGTGTTGCTGAAAATCGCACCAAGCGCCCGCCTGGTTATCCTTCGAGCGCCCGCCCATTTCATCAGGGGTTTTGGTTCCAAAAGTGCTTGAACAGGCGGCCGCCCGGGTACTAGTGAGCGCCCGCCTGGTCCCCTGTTTGTACAAAAAGTGTTTTAAACCCAAATGGAATGAAATCTTACCCCTCCTAAGGTATAGAGCCTTAGTATAAGATGTCCTAGCAAGTGTATATGTACCTTTTTGGGCATTAGAACTTAGTATTGAACATGAACACCTATAGAACTTAAATGAGAACTTAAGTATAAGAGTAGTAACTCTTCTTTATGTCTTGAAAGTGCTAAGAACAAGCACTAATGTGTTATATGTGTCTTGAAACCAATGTTTGTGTACCTTAGGGGCACTAGAACAATGTCTTGAGCTTGAACATCCAAAGTATAGGATTAAGAACATGTAAGTATGAGATGTATAACTCATCTACTTAGCTTGAACATGAAGTATAAGACAATTAAATCTTGTACATGACTTGAATATCCTAAGATTTGGATTGAGAACTTGAATATAAGATGACTAAATCTTGTACATGACTTGAAACCAATACATGTGTATGGTAATGAAGTTGAAAGTGCTATGAACAAGCACTAACGTGTTAGAACTATTCTTGGTGTGTATGTGCAAATCTTGCATATAGCTACTTGATAGAATGTGGCTTCTTGACTACTTGATATATGGTATGAATAACCAAAGAGTTAGAATGTGGAACTAGATAGAGAATGAACAACTCTAAGACATACTTGAATCTAATACGTGTGTATTGAAAGTGCTATGAACAAGCACTAATGTGCTAGTACTTGGTTTTAGTCGTGCATTGATGGATCGATTTTATCATATGTTATCTCTACATTTTCGTTCTCATTTTATTGACTTTTTGATGTAATTTAGAATAGTTTAATGTAATTTTGGTTTAATTGTGTTTTAGGAACTTTGTGAGATTATGTGTGTTTTGAGACATTTTTTTAGTGTAATGTGATGTATTACGAAGTCTTAGAGATTTAAAGGATTGAAGACCAAGAATTGATCGAGTCAAAGTCAAAGGTCAACATTGGTCAACCTAGTCAAGGAGGTGAAGAAAAGAAGAAAAGATAAAGAAAGTCAGAAAAGCCTACCAGGCGCCCGCCCGACCAGAACCAGGCGCCCGCTCGTTATGAGTTTTGAATGACCAAAGTTATTGGGAAAATGAGCGCCCGCCTGGGTATGAGTAGGCGCCCGCTCGCTCTTCCGTACAGATTTTCGGGTTTCCTGTGCCAAACGGGTTTTAACCCAATTTTCCCTATTTTTGGCCCTAGTTTTCTCTCTGTATAAATAGTAGACTGCATTACTTTATTTCTTTATGCTTTCTTTTAGGTTTTATTCAAGTTTCAAGGTGTAAACAAGATATTGGGATTTATTCATCATCAAGCATTTATCCAGGTTTATGGTTTTTAATCTTATTCTTGTGATTCTTGCTATGTCTATAAGTAACTAAATTTCTTATTTATGGATTGGGAATAACTCTATTGAAACTCTATGCTAAATAGGGTTTAATTAAATATCATTCTTGTTTTTGTTCTTTGAAATTGAGCTTCATTCATTTAGAGATTTCAACTTTATAGCTAGATATTGTTGATCGTTAAATCATTAGGGTTTAAATTATTTCACTAGCGTGGATAGTTTTTACATTGACCTAGATTTCATTGAATAGATTTAATTGAGGACCTAGGGGAAATCAAAAGGATCTAAAATCAATTGTTCTTAAGAACTTAATAAATTATTTGTGTGTGTTGTTGACCTAGCGGCATTCATCACATAAAGATAATAATAGGGTTGCAATCCGGTGATCAGACCGTCCCAATTCTTAACTAAGTGAACAATTTCTTGAAAAAGTTTGATAATCTTTATTTAAAAATAGCATAGAGTGGAAATAGTTGTGAACCCCAATCCGTGAATCTTTGTCATCTTAAATTTAAATCCTTGCTTGCTTTGTGATCTTTAATCTTAGTTATTTTTACTGTTTAATAGTTAAAGTAGATTAATAAAAAATCAAAATTACAAACCCCCCCCCTTGTTACTATTTTGCACTAATTAAATTCACTTGTTTGTCGAACAAGTCTCTGTGGGATCGACCCTCGCTTTCGCGCGTTACTACTACGGTAACTAGTGCGCTTGCTAGGTATTTATTACTTGGAATTTTATCCATCAAGTTTTTGGCGCCGTTGCCGGGGACTTGTTGTGATTTACAAGTTAATTTAGTCAGTGTATGTTTGGTAGGCATTCATTGAACCCCGAGTTGGTTCCTTTGGACGATAATATCGATAGACTCGACAGGGGCATTCCACCTATTTCTGAGTCTGAGTCTGAAGCTTCTGTCACCGAGACAGAGGTAGTTTTAAGTGAATCTGAAACTTCTTCCACCGGGGGAGAAGAAATTGAAGTTGTAATGGCTAATCCCTTAATGAAAGAATATGCTAGGCCTAAGGTTGACACATCGGTGTCATGTATTGTCTTGACTAAGGCCTCTAAATCTTATGAGGCGAAGGGGCATTACTTCAGTCAGTTGCCCAAGTTTCAGGGTCTTCCCGCTGAAGACTCTTTGAACTTCTTGAGAGAGTACATGATGATTATATCAGGATTCCCTGTAAAAGAGGGGGTTACTAATGAACAATTAAGGCTTAAGTATTTTCCTTTCTCTCTTCAAGGGGCAGCTAAAACTTGGCTTATGTTGCTTCCTACTAGGAGTATCACTACATGGGATGGGTTGCATGATGCATTCTTAAAGAAATTCTTTCCGCACGCTACTTTGGCCACCTTTAGACAGAAAATCATAGGATTTACTCAAGAGGTAGGTGAGCCATTTCATGAAGCTTGGGATAGGTTCAAAATGTTGCAAGTGCAGTGCCCTCATCATGCTTTTCCTGAGGCCCTTTTACATCAAACATTTTATGGTGGGTTAACTGCAGCAGACCAAGCTATGGTCGACAATGCAGCAGGCGGCTTTCTAGGAGCCAAAACTGTTGACCAAACCCAAGAATTATTTGAGATGTTGGGGGCCAATTCGCAAGAAAAAGGCTCTAGAGGGAAACCTAGGGGAGTGGATGAGTTGAGTTGTATGGATGAGTTCACTAGGCAGGTGTCTTTGTTAAACCAAAACATGGCTAAATTGAATTCTAATATGTCTTCCTCAAGTGCTAATGTGGTATCTGATTTCTGTGCTAATTGTGGATCTAACACTCATGCTACTAATGGTTGTCCAGTTGTTTCACAGTTTGATTCTGAACAGGTGAATGCGATGCAAGGGTATCCCCCAAGGCAAAATCAAGGTGGTATGTATTCTAATACTTATAATCCAGATTGGAAAAACCACCCCAATTTTTCTTGGAGGGGTAACCCAGGAATTCAGTACCAGCAGCAGAAACCTCTATATCCTCCTCCCCCACAAGGGAATCCAGAACAGCAGCCTAAGCAATCACTGGAGGATATGATGAGGTCCATGATGCAAGAGCAGCAACAAATGAAAATGATGATGGAGCAACGTGAGAAGTAGCAGGACGCGGTTAACAAAAAGCTGGAGACCCAAATTGGTCAACTAGCTGTGGGTCAGCAAGGGCATAAACCAGGAACCTTCCCTAGTCAAGGGGAGCAAGACAAGGCCATTATGACTCTGAGAAATGGCAAACAGGTAAGCAATGAGGTATGTCCTAACTCTCCTTCTGAAACTGCCGAACCACCTGTTGTTGAGAATGTTGTTGGTAAGAGTACTAATGGCATGGGGGAAATTCCTGTTACTGATTCTTCCACCCCCAAGCCATATGTACCTCCTGTACCATTTCCTGGTAGATTCATGAGAAGTAAGCTGGATAAGCAAATGTCTGATTTATATGACATGTTTTCAAAAGTGAACATTAATCTTCCTTTGTTAAATGTCATTAAAAATATCCCAGCTTATGCAAAGTTTTTCAAAGAACTTAACTCTAGGAAACCTAAGTATGGGAATGATGAGAAATTGGTTATGGGTGAAAGTGCCAGTGCCGTGGTACAACAGAACCTCCCACCTAAATTGAAAGACCCCGGAAGTTTTAATATTTCTATATCTATGGGGGATTCTAAAAAGGTGAAGGCAATGTTAGATCTCGGTGCTAGCATTAATTTGTTACCACATCATTTGTATCTTGAGTTGGGTTTACCTGAGCTAAAACCCACCACAATGACATTGCAATTGGCTGACCGTTCAATCAAGAGGCCATTGGGAATTGTGGAGGATGTTTTGGTGCAGGTAGCCAATTTGATTATCCCTGTGGATTTTGTTGTGCTTGAGACTGTGAATGGTGTTGGAAATAGTCAGGATTCTCCCATATTGCTTGGGCGTCCATTTATGGCTACTACTAACACCATCATTAATGTGGATGATGGGACTCTATCTATGTGTGTGGCTAATGAGAAAATAGAAATATATGTGTTTGATATCATGCAAAGTCCCATAGATGATGAGTCTTGTAATTGTGTGGATATTGTTGAGGATTGTGTGAGTGAAGTTCTATGGCATGAGAGAGACTGTGAGGAGTTAGAGTCTTTGTTGTTAACAGGCGGTGAGAAACTTAGGGATAATGCGGATGTTCAACTGATGGCTGTGGAAAAGGCCGACGAACACCATCCTAGTGATGGCCCGTTTCACCCCCTAGGCCACTTCAATGAGAAGTCGGTGCCTTCTATTGTAACCCCTCCAGCTCTTGAGCTGAAATCCCTTCCCTCCAATTTGAAGTATGTTTTTCTTGGGGAGGGAGAGACTTTGCCCGTGATAATTGCCTCAGATTTGACCCTAGAACAAGAGGCCAAGTTGATCAAAGTGCTTTATGAGCACAAGCTGGCCATAGGGTGGACTTTAGCTGATATTAAGGGTATAAGCCCCTCCATGTGCATGCACAAAATTAATCTCATAGATGGTGCTAAGCCGTCTAGAGAGAGACAGAGGAGGTTAAATCCTCACATGGAGGAGGCGGTTAGGAAAGAGGTCCTAAAATTGTTGGATGCAGGCATTATCTATGCCGTTGCTGATAGTGAGTGGGTGAGCCCGGTTTAAGTCGTTCCTAAGAAATCGGGCTACACGGTCACCACTAATGAGAAAGGAGAAGAAGTGCCAAAAAGGGAAGTGAATGGGCTGAGAATGTGCATAGATTTGCGCAAACTGAATGCTGCAACAAAGAAAGATCACTTCCCTTTGCCCTTTATTGATCAGATTCTTGAGAGGTTAGCCGGACATGAGTATTATTGTTTCTTGGATGGTTTTTCGGGGTATAACCAAATCCCTATTGCACCAGAGGACCAAGCCAAGACCACTTTTACTTGTCCTTTTGGCACATTCGCATTTAGGAGGATGCCATTTGGGCTTTGAAATGCACCTGCGACTTTTCAAAGGTGTATGACCTCCATCTTCTCTGATTTGATCGAGCGATGTGTCGAAGTCTTCATGGATGACTTCTCGGTATTTGGTGACAGTTTTGATGGGTGCCTAGAGAATTTGACAATGGTTTTAAATCGTTGTTGTGAGACAAATCTGACCCTTAGTTAGGAAAAATGTCATTATCAGTGACCAAGGGACGCACTTCACAAACAGAATGTTCAATCAAGTGCTAAAAAGATATGGGGTGGGTCACAAGTTAGCTACGGCTTATCACCCTCAAACTTCGGGCCAAGTGGAGGTGAGTAATCGCCAAATCAAGGCGGTGCTTGAGAAAACGGTGCGCCCAAATCGTAAGGACTGGGCTGACAAATTGTGTGATGCACTGTGGGCCTATCGGACTGCATACAAAACCCCCATTGGAATGAGCCCGTACCGGATTGTGTATGGAAAAGAGTGTCATCTGCCAGTGGAATTAGAGCATAAAGCATATTGGGCAACCAAGAAGCTAAACATGGATTTGACTCTAGCAGGGGAGAAAAGGTTGCTTGACTTGGATGAGCTTGCAGAAATGAGGCAGGATAGTTATGAGAGTGCAAAGTTATACAAAGAGAGGACAAAAAGATATCATGATAAAAACCTTAAACCCAAGTTTCTCAAACCGGGTATGAAAGTCCTTCTTTTTAACTCTCGCCTCAAACTTTTTCCCGGAAAATTGTGTTCAAGGTGGACGGGTCCTTATGAATTGGTTCGAGTTTTTCCCCATGGAGCCGTCAAGCTTAAAGATTTGAAAGATGGGACAATATCTAAAGTGAATGGACACCGAGTGAAGCCTTATTATGAGGGGCTGTCTATTTTGGAAGACATCAATGAAATTGATGTAATTGATTTGACGGACCCAGAGGGAGCCACTTAATATTTATGTGGCATTATGTCGAGCCAAAGACTTAAAACAAAGGCGCTTGTTGGGAGGCAACCCAACCAGGTATCATTTTATTGCTTTATGTTTTTTTCCTTTCAGTTTCTAATCATTTTTGAATTGGGAGTATGTTGTTTTCTTCAATGCCATGAGGACATAGCACACTTTTGGTTTGGGGGTGGTGGTATTCATTAAAAAAAAAAAAAAATTAAAATTTTGCTTTCGTGTCTTTTATTTCTGGGTCGGTTCGAACTACGGTGACCTTAGCTCCTTATTGTCCTAGGGAGAACGTAGGCAACGAAAGTGCGGTCAAAAGTTTAGTCCGTATCATCCTTCATGGATCTCTCCGAGTTTGTGGGTTTATAGGGGAGTGTAAATAGTGTCACCCTCCAAAAAGATTTTCATTTTTTTGTTTTTGAGTCATTTTTATTTTCATAATGGATATTACGCTTGTGATGTTTGTTTGTGGTGATATGCAGGAAATCAATTCAACCAGTGGTGAAGCGATCAAACAAGCAAAAAAAAATAAAAAATAAAATATATATATATATATATTGCTGGAAAAATATACCGAGCGCCCGCTTGGTGTGCAGGGGGCGCGCGCCTGTTCAAGAATGCGAAAAATATGAAGTTTCTGCCCAAATAAGCGCCCGCCTGGACCCTGGTGGGCGCCCGCCTGGTTGCCGGGTTCAGAGAATCCCAGTGGGTAAAAAGGGGATTTTGGGGGAGGGTAACCTAAATCTACCCATCTTCTCCAATTTCTCTCCCTCTCTAACCCCTCCCTCACCCGCCTCTTTCCCTCTCTCCCTACAAATCTCTCACCCGCACCACCCACAAACTATCCAAATCACCTCCCACCACAACCCTCTTCAAGAATTACTAAGGGTTTAGCCTCCATTCATCCTAAAATCAAGGGTTTTTGCAAGAAATTTTCAAGGTTGAAGGAAGGAGAATTTCGAGGAATTAGGACTTTGTGATTAAGAATTGGGGGTAGTTGCAGAAGAAGAAAGTGTTTGCAAGGTTGAAGGTCATCTTCTCGGATCATCTTATCCGTCTCCGGTGAGATTTTCCGGCGACCTCCGGCGAGATATTCCGGCGAGTCCGGGTAAGAGCAATTTACTGATTTAAACTTTATTAGGGGTTATCGAGGTTGTTATCATGCCACCAAGACCAAGAGGTCGAGGACGTGGTCGTGGTGTTCCCCCACCCCAAATTGAGCCGGATTTCGATAACTCCCGTTTTGTATCCTGGGACTCACAAAATTACTTCGATAATAAGCAAAATAATGGGGTAACGGTGGAGAGATGATATAACTTGACAAATTGTGGGTTAGATGCTATCATCGAACACTACAACTTGAGAAGATTGTTGGCCGTGCCGGCCCAGATGGGGTCGAAATTACTTGTGCAAGAATTCTATGCTAATTTTCATGCAGCGACTGAGGCCCCCAATGTATGGGTTAGGGGATTTAATGTTGATGTGACTGCGACGGCTATAAATAATTTCTATGGGTTGTCAGATGATGTGGCAGAAGGGAACTGTGTGTATTGGGAGTTGGAGAGGAATCTCCAGAACATGGACCGGATGGATGAGACATTAGCTCTATTTGCAGGAGAGTTTGGAGTGAATATTGATAGAGGGAACATCCGGAGTGGCTACTTGTTTCATATTAGTGAGTTGAGGCTGGACCTAAAGACATTGTATCGCTTTATTTGTGAGAGGATCATGCCTTCTGCTCACTATCAGGAGGTTCACTGGTACAGGGGCCCTTTGCTCTATGCCATGATAAGGAGGATGCCGATAAACATTGGGGGCATCATGCGTAGTGAGATGGGGGTACGAGCTAGGTATTTGGAGAACAAGAATTATTTGTTCCCCATTATGATCACTACGATGGCACAGAGGGCAGGGGTGCCTATGGAGGGGTTCCCCAGACTTTTGGCTCCAGGCACCACCGTGACTAAAGCAACCATAGAAAGTGGGCGAGTGCAGAGAGCTCGGATCCCAGCTCCAGCTCAGGCTGCTGGCGGTCAGGCCATTGGTGATGAGGAGGAAGAGGATGATATCCCGGCAGAGATGACTCAGAGAGAGATGAATTACTATCTGTCGGGACAGATTCAGGGATTAGATGATATGTTCAGAGCTTTTCAGCAACAACAATTTATGGCGAACTATCAAAGAGAGCGGAGGGAAGAGGAGAATGATTAGAGGATACAGAGGATGGAGGAAGCAATGTACGCCAACATTCGGGAGGATCAGTATTTCCGACAAAGAATGATGGCGCATCATTTTCCTGGTGAGTGGTACCCACCGTTGACTTACCCTCCACCACCTGAGTATGTACCACCTCCGCCACCGCCTCAGCATGGATGGAATGCTTGGGATGATATTTTTGGACCGCCACCGCAGTGAGGAGCTCGAGGTATTTTCACTCCCTATATTTTTTATGCTTAGTTGTGACGAGCATTGGGGGCAATGCTCTATTTAGTTTGGGGGGGGGGTGGGAATATTGGTTGGTTGGTTGTTGATTGATGCACATATTATCACCTGCTTTGCTGTATAGTTTTTAGTAAAAAAAAAAAAAAAAAAAAAAAAAAGAGAGGCTAGGTGAAAACACGAAAGGGCGCCTAGGCAAAAGGAGAGAAATTGAGTGAGTTATTGTTTTGCTTAGCGTGGCATCCTAAGGGAGGTTCGGAGAATTGGGTAGGATTCCTGTGTGGTGTAGGAGGTTTGGTTAGAGGCGGATAGGATAGAAAATCCTCATATTTCTTGTTGGAGTCATAAGGGGGTGTTGGAGCTTATCATGAGGTAAGTCATTGCTATTTATTATGGCTTTGATTTCTGTTTGAGAGATGTTATAGTGTAAGATAAGCGTGGGGAAAACCTAGGACGTTTTAGATCCCCCTAGCTTTTTGAGTGGGCCCTAGTTGGATATGCGTATTACTTTCTTATTATTGGGGTGCTATCAATTAGGGCCATTGGTCATTGATTATTTGTTGTTTTGGGGAGTTATAAGGAGCGGAGTCCTTTACACTCCGATTGATTTTCATTATCCTTGTCTTGATTTTTGGGAGTTGTAGAGGAGATAGGGGTCATTTTCCTCCATGCTACGCTAATAGACCGGAGTTTAGATGTGGGGTTAGGAATATTACTCTGGAACGAGTAATGGTCTAAGCGTGGGGGAATTTGATGGATCGATTTTATCATATGTTATCTCTACATTTTCGTTCTCATTTTATTGACTTTTTGATGTAATTTAGAATAGTTTAATGTAATTTTGGTTTAATTGTGTTTGAGGAACTTTGTGAGATTATGTGTGTTTTGAGACATTTTTTTAGTGTAATGTGATGTATTACGAAGTCTTAGAGATTTAAAGGATTGAAGACCAAGAATTGATCGAGTCAAAGTCAAAGGTCAACATTGGTCAACCTAGTCAAGGAGGTGAAGAAAAGAAGAAAAGATAAAGAAAGTCAGAAAAGCCTACCAGGCGCCCGCCCGACCAGAACCAGGCGCCCGCTCGTTATGAGTTTTGAATGACCAAAGTTATTGGGCAAATGAGCGCCCGCCTGGGTATGAGTAGGCGCCCGCTCGCTCTTCCGTACAGATTTTCGGGTTTCCTGTGCCAAACGGGTTTTAACCCAATTTTCCCTATTTTTGGCCCTAGTTTTCTCTCTGTATAAATAGTAGACTGCATTACTTTATTTCTTTATGCTTTCTTTTAGGTTTTATTCAAGTTTCAAGGTGTAAACAAGATTTTGGGATTTATTCATCATCAAGCGTTTATCCAGGTTTATGGTTTTTAATCTTATTCTTGTGATTCTTGCTATGTCTATGAGTAACTAAATTTCTTATTCATAGATTGGGAATAACTCTATTGAAACTCTATGCTAAATAGGGTTTAATTAAATATCATTCTTGTTTTTGTTCTTTGAAATTGAGCTTCATTCATTTAGAGATTTCAACTTTATAGCTAGATATTGTTGATCTTTAAATCATTAGGGTTTAAACTATTTCACTAGCGTGGATAGTTTTCACATTGACCTAGATTTCATTGAATAGATTTAATTGAGGACCTAGGGGAAATCAAAAGGATCTAAAATCAATTGTTCTTAAGAACTTAATAAATTATTTGTGTGTGTTGTTGACCTAGCGGAATTCATCACATAAAGATAATAATAAGGTTGCAATCTGGTGATCAGACCGTCCCAATTCTTAACTAAGTGAACGATTTCTTGAACAAGTTTGATAATCTTTATTTAAAAATAGCATAGAGTGGAAATAGTTGTGAACCCCAATCCGTGAATCTTTGTCATCTTGAATTTAAATCCTTGCTTGCTTTGTGATCTTTAATCTTAGTTATTTTTACTGTTTAGTAGTTAAAGTAGATTAATAAAAAATCAAAATTACAAACCCCCCCCCCCCTTGGTTACTATTTTGCACTAATTAAATTCACTTGTTTGTCCAACAAGTCTCTGTGGGATCGACCCTCGCTTTCGCGCGTTACTACTACGGTAACTAGTACGCTTGCTAGGTATTTATTACTTGGAATTTTATCCATCATGCATATACTCAATGAAGTATATAAAGTATAAAGAAGATATCTTGTTCTTGAGTTGAGTTCCTAAAGAATGAAGGACTAGTGTAATATGAAGATAATTCATAAAACAATGATTATAGAACACAATATGTGTTGGAAAATGTATTTGATTATTAACGATAAATATACGCGAGATATGATTGTGACTAGGTACAATACGACCTATTCGACTACGTGCTTAGAGTCTAAGATGTTGGGCTCTACTTGGAAGTAAGGGTATCGTGATAGACACATTAGTGTGTTAAAGGTTATATGAATATGTACGTGCAAATATGGCATATGACAAAGTGATATAGTATGACATACCCTACTACTTGATTGGGGTCTGTTATTAATAGACTCTAATTTGGCTTGATTGTGTTACGTGGGCACATTACGTGCCATTGTTATACCGATTTGTATTTGCAAATATAGCATACGTGTACTTGTATTTGGTGAGCACATGATTACATGGTTCCCGAAGAGCTAGTCCACTACTTTTGGACTTAGTTCTATACTCTTGTTGTTTAAGTAAACATCTACTTGTGCATTCTTGTGTGAGTCCAGCTGGTTCTCCTTGCTTGTTCGGAAATATATAGGTTCACGCTTATCGCGAGAGCTGGGGCTTAAGTGATAATCGGGTCCCTATGTATTTGCGCTTGACCCCTTACTACAGGCCATAGTAAGGGCATAGCTTCCTTTATTAGAGCAATACGCATGATAAAAGTGAATGCTAAACTCGTGAACACCTCGTGAATCTTGTTCTTGTGAGTGATACTGGTTACCGGGTCCTCTTGTGTACTGCACAGCAGCAACTTGGTTGATCGTGATTTGTCAACTGCAATAAGCAACGACAACAATGGTTTACTTGGGAGGAATAAGGTTGGAATATCCTTTGTAACGTGTTAGTTTAGCCTTATGTGCTAGTTACTTGATGAGTTGGATTAGCCTCTCATATACTTGTTACTTGATGACATCTTGAGCATGATTACTTGATAATCTTCTTGATTTGCATGATTACATGATAACATGCTATGTACTTGTATCTAGTAACTTACTGAGATTTATCTCACCCCGTTCCTTGTTTATTTGTTCCCCCTCCCCAGGAAAGCAAGTGGTAATACATTGTGAGGCTCGACTTAGAGGGGGCCTACTTGGCAGGTTGTTCTTGTTTGGGGATTGTTATCCTTTCCAGTATTTGGTGAGGACGATCTTGTATCAGTTGTTTAGACTAAGTATATTGGGTAAACTTGTATAGTGTTCTTGTAATGCCAGCGTATGTGCTAGGCATGTTTTCCGCTGTGTACAACCATTTGGTTTAAATTTCTTGGTATAGAACTCGTTGTGAGCTATCTTAGCTTGTTTCTCTTGAGTTATATGATGTCAGTTTGATATAAGTAGATGTCATTCAGTTTCTCGTTTCTTGTTAGTCACGCGCACCAGGTTCGAGGTTCTATTAGGGAATCCCGGGAATTGGGGGCGTGTCAGTTTTGGTATCAGAGCTATGGTTTATCTCTAAGCCTGGATAGGGTCTATGGCCTAGGTTGGGTTAGTCTTGGGTGTGTTTTTTACGCCGAGTACTTCATTACTTGTTGTTAAACCAGGCATAGGACTGGTGCTGATAGTGTTGATCTATTGGGGACTAGATGGTTTGAGAATCGAGAGCGCGAGTCTTTAAAGAGTTAGGCGTATCTAACTGTTGGGTTTCATGCAATCATGCACAGCGGAATATAGACATGAATAAAACCCAATAGCCTAGATCCGCTATGAACAATAATTCATAATAACAAGATGAAAGAAACTAACCCTTGTAGATCGTTATGTAAAACTTGGATTAGGCGTTAAGATGAACGCCCTCTACCGGTGATCCACACAACAAACAGATTTCAAGAACGCCTTCTTGAACTTGACTGCTAGGTCTTAGGATTAATCAACGATGTTGAAGAACGATTCTTCAAAGCTCCTAATTATTATTGTGACTTGATAATTGAGATTAATCAATCACAATAACCCAAGAATATAATGTGTGATTTCTTTCTCTAAGAAAGATTTTGGAATTGATCAAATCAACAACTAGGGAACAATTCCCGTCAGTCTGTATTTATATTCAAGGGGTTTCAGAAACCCTTTAGGACTTAGGTTTTCTTGTTCAACAAGAGTTTTCCTAAAAACTGATTCTGCCGGCAAAACCATCCGTACGGATGTTTCTGGAAGCATCCAGATTCAGCCGTACGGATCCTTTAGGCAGGACCCGTTTTACTTCGTTTTTTGCTCCTTTTAATTATCCGTTCTGCGTGTGTGACCCAATAGGATTATACTGAGTTGGCAACGAGTCTGAACCAGTCAAACCTCGTAAGTCATAAGCGGACTCTAGCAAGCCATTATGACTACCCAATTAGTATAACTTTGAACTCCAAAGTTTCCTAAAATAGAACATAACACAATCTCTTTGTTGCACGATGTCTATTAAACGTAAGCCATGGTCAATGGTCAACTTACATTTGTTCAATGCTTTCTCGATCCCGAATGTATTGATAATACAAATCTTATTTGAGCACGGCCATGCATTTCATCAATACCATTCATCGAGTGGCCAAAGCTTGACATCTCTCTTGACGAGGAACAAATCCCATCTTGGCTTATTACTCTTCCCTACATGATTCCGATTATGCCAACCATATTCTTTATAGCTATCCGGTTAGGGATAACGTTTGAATATGTCAAACGTAATGTTCATCATGTGGAAGACTGTGATAACCTCAGGTCTAGAGATTCCAGTGATATAACTATATGAGACTTAATTATGACATTGTGACCATGACATAAATCTCATAGGGGTCAGTCCAGTATTTGTTCTCCAACAAATACCCATAAGTCTAATTGTATCCCATACACCATAATCATCATATGATTATCTATTAAACTTATACTAATAATTAATCATAATTATCAGGGATGGAGATTATTATAATAAACATGCAAAAGACATAATAATCAAACGTTCAATATCTTTATAAATAATAACATTTGTTTTACAAACAACATGCCTAGGGAATAACACCAACAATCTCCCACTTGCACTAGGCCTAATTAATGTATCGAATACCCATAGACCTAACATGACCATCATGCTTTGCTTGCGAAAGACCCTTTGTCAATGGGTCTGCAATATTATTATCAGTTGGTACTCTGCATATATTCACGTCTCGTCTATCAACGATCTCTCGAATGATATGAAAACTCCTAAGTGTGAGTTTGGATTTCTGATGCGATCTAGGTTCCTTTGCTTGAGCAATAGCACCATTATTATCACAATAAAGGTCTATTGGATTAGCAATGCTAGGAACCACTTTCAAATAGCCTCTTTAGCAGCATCGGATGCAGCAATATACTCAGCTTCAGTTGTAGAATCTGCTACGGTACTTTGCTTAGAACTCTTCCAGCTAACAGCACCTCCATTGAGCACAAATACAAATCCAGATTGCGATCTAAAATCATCCTTGTCGGTTTGGAAGCTTGCATCTGTGTAACCACTTACAACAAGATCATCTTCCATTCCTCCATACACCAAGAACGAATCTTTAGTCCTTCGCAAGTACTTAAGAATCGTCTTGACTGCAATCCATTGACTCTCACCCGGATCTGATTGGTATCTGCTCGTCATGCTCAAAGCATACAAGACATCGGGTCTAGTACATATCATGGATCCAATAGCAGAAGCGTATGGAATCCCAATCATTCTCTCACGCTCATCAGTTGTCTTAGGACACTGATTCTTGCTTAGAGATATGCCATGACCTACTGGAAAATTTCCTCTCTTAGAGTTTTCCATGCGGAATCTCTTAAGAACTTTGTCAATATATGTATCTTGACTTAAACCAATCAATTTCTTGGATCTATCACGATAGATCCTTATGCTAAGGATGTAAGCGGCTTCTCCCATATCTTTCATTGAGAAACACTTTCCTAACCAAGTCTTTACAGACTGCAGTGCAGGAATGTCATTTCCAATGATTAATATGTCATCAACATATAGCACAAGAAATAGTACTATGCTCCCACTAATCTTCTTGTATACACAAGGTTCATCTTTGTTCTTGATGAAGCCAAACTCTTTTACCGATTCATCAAATCGAAGATTCCAACTCCTAGAGGCTTGCTTCAATCCATAAATGGATCTTTGCAATTTGCATACTTTGTTAGAATTTTCTGGAATTACAAAACCTTCAGGTTGTGTCATATAAACATCCTCAAGTAAGTTCCTGTTAAGGAACGCTGTTTTGACATCCATTTGCCATATCTCATAGTAAAAATATGCGGCTATGGCAAGTAAAATTCTTATAGACTTGATCATTGTTACGGGCGAAAAGGTTTCATCATAGTCGATTCCATGAATCTGCCTATAGCCTTTCGCTACAAGTCTAGCTTTATAAGTATGCACCTTACCATCCATGTCAGTTTTCCTTTTGAAAACCCACTTGCATCCTATGGTTTTTACACCTTCAGGCGCATCAATCAAGTTCCAAACTTGATTGTCGTACATGGACTTAATTTCAGATTCCATGGCTCCAAGCCATTTATCTGAATCAGGAGCGGACATCGTTCTTGGTAGGAAGTAGGTTCGTCATCAACTATGACTTCCACTTCATTGCTATCCGTCATGAGAAATCCATATCTCTCAGGTTCGGATCGCACCCTACCAGTTATGCGAGGAACTTGAGTATTCTGAATAGGTTCCACAACTCCTTGTGAAACTTGTTCAGATCCAACATTTCGTTCCACATTATTTTCAGGTTCTCGGACTTCTTCGAGATTAATTTTACTCCCACTAATTCCTTTGGAGAGAAACTCTTTCTCTAGAAAGGTACCATCTCGGGAAACAAACACTTTGTTGTCCGTGCGGTTATAAAAGTAATAATCCTTAGTTTCCTTAGGGTAACCCACAAAATAACACTTGTCAGATTTTGGTGCAAGTTTGTCAGAGATCATTCTCTTAACATAAGCATCACAACCCCAAATCTTCATGAAAGAAAAACTAGGTTTTCTTCCAGTCCACATCTCATAGGAGTCTTTGGAACAGATTTAGTTGGAACTCTATTTAGTGTAAGAGCAGCAGTTTCTAGTGCATGTCCCCAAAAGGTTAAAGGAAGATCAACTTGACTCATCATGGAGCGGACCATATCTAATAAAGTCCTATTTCTCCGCTCAGACACACCATTCCGTTGTGGTGTTCCAGGTGGAGTTAATTGTGAAACAATTCCACAATCTTTAAGATGATTGTCAAATTATTGGCTTAAATATTATCCACCTCGATCAGATCGAAGTGCCTTAATAGTTTTACCAAGTTGATTTTGTACTTCATTTTGAAATATTCTAAATATCTCAAAAGATTCACTTTTATGTTTCATTAAGTAGACATAGTCATATCTACTAAAATCATCAGTAAAAGTTATGAAGTATTGATATCCTCCCCTAGCACTGCTGCTCATTGGTCCACACACATCAGTATGTGTGAGTCCCAATAAGTCACTAGCCCTTTCACTACTCTTAGTAAAAGGTGTCTTTGTCATTTTTCCAAGTAAACGAGACTCACAAGTTTCATATGATTTAAAATCACGTGAATCCAAAAGTCCGTCCCCATGGAGTTTTGAGATACGCTTCTCATTAATATGACCAAGACGGCAGTGCCACAAATAAGTATGATTTACATCATTAAGTTTGGATTTCTTATTTATATTATAAATATTCTCATTATTTCCATTCTCAACATCAAGAACATAAAGGCCATTAAATGAACATACAGTACAATAAAGCATATCATTTAAATAAATAGAAAACTTCTTATTTTTAATAAGAAAACTATAACCTTCATTATCCAAACAAGAAACTGAAATAATATTTCTACTCAAATCCGGAACGTAATAACAATTGTTCAAAACAAGAATTAATCCGCTAGGTAAAATGACATCATATGTTCCTACGGCTAATGCAACAACTCTTGCTCTATTCCCCACGCGTAGGTCCACTTCGCCATCTTTGAGTAGCCTCCTATTCCTTAGTGCCTGCACATTCAAACAAATATGAGATCCACATCCGGTATCTAATACCCAGGAACTAGAAGTAGAAAGTAGAATATCTATAACATAGATACCTGAAGTAGATGCAGTCCCACTGCTCTTCTTTTTCTTTAACTCTTCCTTGTAATCATTGCAATTTCTTTTCCAATGGCCAATCTCATTGCAGTGGAAACAGATTGCATCCTTTTGGGAAGTAGGTTTAGCCACATCAGCATTGGCAACAATTGCCTTGCCAATCTTGGGTTTGACAACTTTTGTCTTAACCCCTTTGCCTTTGCCTTTAGAGCCTTTTCTTCCTTTTGTCACTACGAGCACAGGAGCGACTTCTTTACCGATTTTCTTTTCCGCTGTCTTTAGCATCCCATACAATTCAGACAGGGACTTATCCATCCCATGCATATTGAAGTTCATGACGAACTGATTATAGCTTTTGGGCAATGAATTAAGAATAAAATCAGTGGCCAACTCAACATCAATGGGATGGCCAAGCCTCTCTAGATGCTCAAAATGAGCCTTCATCTTCAAAACATGAGGGCCCACAGACTGCCCTTCGCTCATCTTGCATGAGACCAAGGCAGCTATAGTGTCGAACCTCTCTTGCCTTGCTTGTTCTTGAAACATATCTTTCAACGAAGCAGCAAGGTCAAATGCCTCCAAGTGTTCAAGAGTCTTCTGAAGCTCTGGACACATAGCCGCAAGCATAAGACAACCCACCTCACGAGAATCACTTTTGTGTTTCTTGTAGGCATTTCTCTCATCCTTGGGTGCATTAGAAGCAGGTTCCTCTTCAGGAACGGGCTCATCAAGAATATAGAGCTTGTCCTCATGCTTTAGAACAATTCTAAGGCTACGGATCCAATCTGTGTAGTTAGCTCCATTTTCTTGAAGTTTTTCCTTCTCAAGGATAGATCGCAATGATAAAGAACCAGTACTTTGAGCCATTATCTACAATTATGCAAACATATAATTAAATATAAGTACTAACTTAATTAAAGATATTATAAGTATTTCACAAATACTCCCACTAAATTATATAACCTTCAAATACATCCAATGTATCATATAATTTAAATGGGCTAAGATCCAACTTTAATTTAATTTCAAGTCCGTTTTGGCGATACTGCTCAAAATTAAATTAATTAGGTAGACAACTCCTTGTCAATCATATCATATATGACTCTTAGATCCTTTATGAGATTTAGATATCATATGTCTAACACATTTCAATCTCATCTGTGCCTTAGGCCCAAAACTTTGTCTTTTGATAGCCCAATTAAGTCAAACCATTTTAAACGTATAGGAATCACTCTTTCCTCATCTTATTCATAAATGAATAGAATTAATGCGCCTCGCTTTGGCAGAGCCCGCATAAAACTACCCATGTACTCATAAGTGTTTTAATCATGGATTGGCACATAACTTAAATTTTAAGAAGGTTCACACACATAAAGTTAATCAATTATCTGAATTAATTTTATGTGACATTAGTTGCGCTAGTTAGGGATAAAAGTCTGAAATCATGAGATTTCTCCAATCTTAAACTCCTTTAAGATTCTGATCTCATTAATGGTCTGGACTTCTAAATTTGAATCTGTTTCAAGAAACATGGTTTAACAACTAACCATCTGGAACAAATCAGAGTCAGGATAACCCAAACCATCCGTACGGATGTTTCTGGAAGCATCCAGATTCATCCGTATGGATAGTTATGCATATCTCAGAAACTCTGAACTCTTCAAGATTCTGGAACTGCATCCGCAGAGCATCTTGAAATTGAGAGCACAAAACGTACGATCGAAACTAAGCTAAAAGGCATCCACATTCCCGTACTAAGATCAAGAAACCAGGCAACTTCTCTATACGGTCGAAACTAAGCCAAAAGGCATCCACATTCCCGTATAGATTGGTCGCATGTCTCAAGACCCTTTCAATGTCTCTTAATCTCATAGATTACAGCAATTCTAAACTCTTTAGAACTCTGATTTCTGCAACTATTCCGAATTCTCAACAGATAACTGTTTCAGGAAACACGGTTTCGAAAACCAGCCGTCTGAAACCAGTTTCTGTTTCCAGGTTCGAATTCTGCAAACAATTTGCAGAACAGTCTGAACATGAGAAGTCAGAATGAAATCTGGGAGTGGACTAAAACCAACCGTACGGATGTGTTTGGAGGCTCCCAAAACAGCCGTACGGATTCTTAGGTAGAATCCTAGTTTTTCTAGATTTTCAGATTTCAGAAATTCGATCAATCTTAATATCGTGTTTATACATAATCAGATTACAGAAACATGAAATTGCAGATTACGAATTTTAACCCATCTAATTCATATATTCAATAACCAATTTATTCCACATACAAATTAGATCAAGATCATCAATAAAGTAATCCAATTACAACATGATAATCTAAGCATGCAATCATACATATTAATCAAATCAATATTACAACCACATCAACTAGCATGTATATTTTATATCTCATATAAAATCCGTCACATAAATTCATCTATCTCATGATCATACCAATTAAATAATCGCATTAAATAATTATATCATGATAATATTAGAATTATTGATCATCAACGGGGCTCTGATACCACTGTTGGGTTTCATGCAATCATGCGCAGCGGAATATAGACATGAATAAAACCCAATAGCCTAGATCCGCTATGAACAATAATTCATAATAACAAGATGAAAGAAACTAACCCTTGTAGATCGTTATGTAAAACTTGGATTAGGCATTAAGATGAACGCCCTCTACCGGTGATCCACACAACGAACAGATTTCAAGAACGCCTTCTTGAACTTGACTGCTAGGTCTTTGGATTAATCAACGATGTTGAAGAACGATTCTTCAAAGCTCCTAATTATTATTGTGACTTGATAATTGAGATTAATCAATCACAATAACCCAAGAATATAATGTGTGATTTCTTTCTCTAAGAAAGATTTTGGAATTGATCAAATCAACAACTAGGGAACAATTCCCGTCAGTCTGTATTTATATTCAAGGGGTTTCAGAAACCCTTTAGGACTTAGGTTTTCTTGTTCAACAAGAGTTTTCCTAAAAACTGATTCTGCCGGCAAAACCATCCGTACGGATGTTTCTGGAAGCATCCAGATTCAGCCGTACGGATCCTTTAGGCAGGACCCGTTTTACTTCGTTTTTTGCTCCTTTTAATTATCCGTTCTGCGTGTGTGACCCAATAGGATTATACTGAGTTGGCAACGAGTCTGAACCAGTCAAACCTCGTAAGTCATAAGCGGACTCTAGCAAGCCATTATGACTACCCAATTAGTATAACTTTGAACTCCAAAGTTTCCTAAAATAGAACATAACACAATCTCTTTGTTGCACGATGTCTATTAAACGTAAGCCATGGTCAATGGTCAACTTAAATTTGTTCAATGCTTTCTCGATCCCGAATGTATTGATAATACAAATCTTATTTGAGCACGGCCATGCATTTCATCAATACCATTCATCGAGTGGCCAAAGCTTGACATCTCTCTTGACGAGGAACAAATCCCATCTTGGCTTATTACTCTTCCCTACATGATTCCGATTATGCCAACCATATTCTTTATAGCTATCCGGTTAGGGATAACGTTTGAATATGTCAAACGTAATGTTCATCATGTGGAAGACTGTGATAACCTCAGGTCTAGAGATTCCAGTGATATAACTATATGAGACTTAATTATGACATTGTGACCATGACATAAATCTCATAGGGGTCAGTCCAGTATTTGTTCTCCAACAAATACCCATAAGTCTAATTGTATCCCATACACCATAATCATCATATGATTATCTATTAAACTTATACTAATAATTACTCATAATTATCAGGGACGGGGATTATTATAATAAACATGCAAAAGACATAATAATCAAACATTCAATATCTTTATAAATAATAACATTTGTTTTACAAACAACATGCCTAGGGCATAACACCAACACTATCTTGTGCAGTGGACATTGTTTCGTGCTATATGCATGCTTGTCCTCATTTCTTGATTTACGTGAAGGCGTATGCTCTTGTAAGAGACTACGTGCTTGATATCGTTATTAATAATAGCTTGATAGAAGTGTGGGTGATAACACCCTATACGTTATATGTTAACTTGGTCATGTTACCTGCATGGGGCATTGATGTGATACGTGTTATGGCTTGGCTTTTTATGTGTTAGGCCTTTCTTGTTTGCCACAATAGATGGTGAATATTTCTATGCTAGTATGCTTGACTATTTATATGAGCATGATAGATCTATATATAACATTCATGTTCTGCATTGAAAGCTCGAAAATGATTATCAAGGTTGTGCTGAATATTTAGCATATGTGGTTGATGGAAGAATGTCTACACCAAAATTGAAGAATGGATACATCATTCTTTGTGAGATCTCAGATATAATTTCTACTGAGTAGTACATGAAACATGATGAAAACCTTGAGTTATCTTGAGTTTCTACGGTACAAATATAGTGCTGATATCTAAATTAATGTTCATGACATCAGTTGAGTTAAAAGAGTTGAAGATTCAACTTGATAAATTTCTTGATAGAGGATTCACCCAGCTTAGTATATCTGTGTGGGGTGTATCTGTATTGATTGGCATGAAGAGATATGGTACTTTGCGATTTCATATTGAATGCAGAGAATTCAACCAGTTGACTATAATGAACCAGTACTTGTTATCGTGTATGGATAAATTATTTGATCCCTGAAGTTAATCAGTGGTCTATTCAGTGTTTGATTGATAAGTGGCTAACATTAGTTGGAAAGTCAACTATGAGGATATACTGAAGACATCTTCTCATACCAGGTATGCTCGTTATGAATTCGTGATTATGCTATTTCGATTGATATATGATCTAGCAGTATTGATGGATTTGATGAATGATATCTTTAAACCATAATTAGATTTCTTTGCGATGAATTGATTAATGACTTGTTGGTGTATACAAAGTCGCAGACTGAGAATTGATTGTATTGAAATTTCTCGAGAGAAACAATTGTTTCCAAAAGCTAGCAAGAGATAGAGGATCTACTACCTTGAAGTGGATGCCTGAAGTAAGTATCTTTGTTGACCTATATAAGTGGAAACAACCGAGGTACGCATGTTCTTGAGATTTTCTTGATCTTGTTAGAGATTCATTAATGAATTTCGAAGGTAGCTTTATCATTAACTATTTGAGACAGAAAGCTACACTTTCTGATGGATTGATAAACGTGAAGCCAATTTTTAAATATTGAAATGATGGATGACCATAACTTCAGTGTCACGACCCGAAAACTAGGCTCTATTTTATTAGTAATAAATAATTATTATTTATTTATTTGCTTATTTATTTATTTAAATTATTATTTAATTAATAATTTATGTGTGCATTTTATGTGTTATATTAAATTATGCCTAGCATTTTATTTGGGCCTTTTGTGCTAGTGTAGAAGAGTTGAGTCTTATTTGTTAGTGGGGAGTTTATTAGTAAAGGGGGTAGTAGGGGAGGGGTCTTAGTGTAACATTTCAAATAATTCTCCCTACTCCCTCTCTTCTCCCTCACCTCCCTCACCCTATCACCCTCACTCACACTCCACCTCCATTTCCCAGCATTCTCTCTCTCTCTCCTAGGCTTGTGAAGGTAAAACTCATCTTCTTCCTTCTCTCTACATTTTAACTATCATCCCCTCATAATCTCTCATTTCTCATCGTTAGGATCATAGAGGGCTAAAAATATTTGAAATCCGTCAACTTTGAGAAAATCCAGGTAAGTTACTTTTCCCCCATTGATGCTAAAAATGTTCATTCTATGCTTAGATGATACTATGATTTTCATTTATTGCTTCTTTGGTTGATTTTGTGATGATTTACATTTTTGTTCATTTTGTGAAATTTTGGTATTTTAATCACCCTTGATTGAGGTTCCTTAGATGATGTTGTTGGAGTCCCTTTTGGTTCAAAATGGTGTAGGTACCTTAGTTCACATCTTGGTAGTGTTAGAAATGGTGAAGATTGGGTTGGTTTTGGATTTGGGGTTGTTAATGGTTGAAACCCAGATTTTTGGCCGGAATTTGCCTTTCCGGGCAAGGAGGCGCGCGCACCCTCCCATAGGAGGCGCGCGCACCCTTGTGCCCCTCTTGAACAAAAAAACCTTTTGTTGGATAGAGGCGCGCGCACCCTCCCATAGGAGGCGCGCGCACCCTCCCCTCTTCCAATCTTGATTTCCCCTTCTGATCTAGGAGGCGCGCGCACCCTCCCAAAGGAGGCGCGCGCACCCTCTCCCCTGTTGTGAAATTTATTTCCCCTTTTGTCCAATCTTTCGAGGGCCATATCTTGTTCATCCGGACTCCGTTTTAGGCGTATAAATTATCGTTTTAAAGCTCTCCTTAAGCTCTTCGAGATGAGTGAGTAAATTTGGTTGAGTGCTCGAATTAACTGGATCCTTTGTGGTCAAATGTGATATGGGAATTGTGTTATCATTGTGGAAATTATTAGAGCACCTTAATTGGTTATTGTTGGTTCATTTCACTTTCTTGGTGACTACTTGGTATGGTTCCCTACTTTGGAACCCTAAATTGTTTAATTAAGCTAGTATTTATTACTTAACATTTATTTGAAAGCCCAGCTGGTATTTGTGGTTGTGTCGGGCGATGTGAGATATTGTGATGGCACCGGCCAAGTCCATTATGGTGTCGACCATTGTTTTGCCCTTATTTTCCTCTTCCAGATCGGCCTTGGTTGAGACGTTTGGAGCATGACTTTGTGGCATGGCTCCCGCCCTTTGTGGCACATTACTTTGTTATTGGTTCCGGTACCGGGGATTTCTCTTCGGCTTTCATGCTATTATGAAGATGTTGATGGTTGATTATTGAAGCTGCGCAGCGACCTTTATTTGGTTTATCAGTTTGGGAAAACCTTGGCTATATCCTTTGTTATGTGTTTATTTCCGCTGCTATCTGATATATGATAATTGCTATGTGCTATGTGATATTTATTATTGTTTATTGTTTATTGCATCATAGCATGTCATGTAGTTGCATTAGTAACTTATTGAGATTTATCTCACCCCCTTTTCCTTCGTCTTTGTTTTTCCTTAACCCCCCCCCCCAGGTGGAAAGGATTAGACTCGCTGATCACGAGACAGGACGTCGCGAGGGTTGAGCTTTTGGGGCAAGTGTATATTGGTGGGTTTACATTATATAAATGTGTAACTCTCTTGGGGATAGTTGTACCACACTTTGACGTCACTAAGATTTGTATATTTTATTATTTTGTAGTGTGAGCTTATGGGTCTTACACTAGTACATTGTCGTTGTTAAATTGTTTTCCCAAAACTTTGTGTTATACTCTTTTGGTACAAAAGGAAAATTTTTATCTCCATTATTTTAGAGTTTATTGTTTAAGTCGACGTCCAGCTCGCGATCTCGGGCCCGCGGGGTTCGGGGTCGCGACAGTTGATATCAGAGCTATGGTTTGGCTCTAAGTATAAGTCTAGGTGGACTAGTATGACCTAGGTGGGTAGTTGTGTTCGGAGTGAGTAACGGTTGATGTCTTATGCAGGTAATTGTTTGAAATGGCTAGAAGGAGAGCAGGCGAAGGCTCTAGTGGAGCACAGAATCAGAATGACTTAAGGGAAGAGAACCGGGCAATGTTCCAAGGAATGTTTGAGGCCCCTATGAAGGCCATTCATGATCAAGGGCCACGAGAAGAGCATGTGGCACCACCGAGATATGGGCTGGAGCAATTTCTGAAATTGAAACCAAGAGAGTTTGATGGTGAGCCCGATGTGATGAAGGCCGAGCTATGGATTGAGTCTATGGAGAAAATTTATGATGTGTTTGGGTGCACGGATGAGGATAGGGTCCGGTTCGCGGCTTATAAGCTTGTGGGTGCCGCCGAGCATTGGTGGAAAGGAGTTAAAGCTAGTTGGGATGACACTCACACCGTGTATGCATGGGATTTGTTTGTGCGGAAGTTCAAGGAGCATTTCATTCCGGTAGTGGATCAGAACCGAAAGGAGATCGAGCTTCTCAACTTGGAGCAAGGTTTGTTGTCTATAGCTCAGTACTCGGCTAAGTTCACAGAATTAGCCCGGTATTGTGACTATCTTGTGAGAACTGAGGAGCAGAAGTCTATGAGATTCATCCGGGGCTTGAAGAATTCTATTCGGACTCAGCTTATAGCCCAGAGGATTGTGACATTTCAGGATGCGGTGGACCGTGCCTATCTTATAGAGCAAGGTATTGGGGAACATAAGAGGAAGACCGAGGTAGCTAACCCGAGCAAGCCGGGAAGGCAAAGCAAGCCACAATCCCGTTATGATAACCGAGGTAACTTTGGGGGACAATCTCAGTCCCGAGGGCAACAAAACCCAAGGAACCCGGGTACTACTTTCGGGAACCAAGGGAACCAAAACAGGAGACTTTGTTCGTTTTGTCAAAGGGAAGGTCATTCGGAGGACCGTTGGAAGAAACAGGGCAAGTGCACCAATTGTGGTCAAATGGGGCATTATGTGAGGGATTGTCCGAGGAATAGAAGTCAACCAACTGGGGTAGGAGCTGGGGCTCCTCAGGGTCAGAAAAGGGACGCTACGGGAAAGCCCAAGGTCCAAGGGAAAGTGTTTGCAATGAATCAACAACAAGCCACAGATGATCCCACAGTTATTGGAGGTATTGTTTCTATATCTAGTGTGAGCGCACGAGCGTTAGTAGATCCAGGATCATCTCATTCTTACATTTTTGTGCAATTTGCTTCTCTGCTAAATGCTGCATCTGAGTCATTGCCCTATGTGCTAGAGGTGTCGACCCCTATAGGAGAGTGTTTGGTGACTGATAGAGTCTTTCGTGCTTGTGATGTGGTTAAATATGGTCGTGTCTTATATGCGGACTTGGTAGTCCTTCCTATTCAGGACTTTGATGTTATTTTGGGTATGGATTGGTTGACCAAGTTTCATGCTTCTGTTGATTGTCGTAGGAAAGTTGTTACTTTTTCTATTCCCGATGTGCCTAAATTTACTTTTGAGGCTATGCCTATTGGTAGAAATTTTCGTATCATTTCTTATGTGAAAGCGAGAAAGTTATTGCACCGCGGTTGTGAGGGGTATTTGGCTAGTGTTCTTGATACTAGGAAAGAATCCCCTAGTTTGGAGAGTGTTCGGGTAGTTAGGGAATTTCCCGATGTTTTCTCTTCTGAGTATGATATGCCTCCCGATCGTGAGATAGAATTTTGTATAGATCTTTTGCCGGGTATGGCTCCGATTTCGAAAGCACCGTATAGGTTGGCTCCCGCAGAATTGAAGGAATTAAAGGTTCAGTTGCAAGAGTTGCTTGATCGAGGGTTTATCCGCCCTAGTGTTTCCCCGTGGGGAGCACCGGTTTTGTTTGTGCGGAAGAAAGATGGTTCGTTGAGATTGTGTATTGACTACCGAAAGTTGAATCAGGTTACAGTGAAGAACAAGTATCCTCTACCTCACATTGATGATTTATTTGATCAGCTTCAGGGGTCTGTTGTGTTTTCTAAACTCGATTTGAGGAGTGGGTACCACCAGTTGAAGATTCGATCGGAGGATATTCCGAAGACTGCCTTTCGCACCCGTTATGGTCATTATGAGTTCTTGGTTATGCCGTTTGGGTTGACCAACGCACCTGCAGTGTTTATGGATTTGATGAACCGGATTTTCCATCCTTATCTTGATTCGTTCGTGGTGGTCTTTATTGATGATATTCTCGTCTACTCTAAATCTAGAGAGGAACACGAGCAACACTTGAGGACCGTTTTATCCGTTCTTGCGAGGGAGCAGTTGTTTGCGAAGTTTAGTAAATGCGAATTTTGGCTCGAGAAGGTGTCATTTCTGGGTAATGTGATTTCTAAAGACGGGATTTATGTAGATCCTTCAAAGATAGAAGCCATAGTGGATTGGAAGAGACCCGAGTCACTGACCGAGATCAGAAGCTTTCTGGGGTTGGCCGGGTATTACAGAAGATTTATAGAAGGGTTTTCGAGGATTGCTACTCCGATGACTCAGTTGACCCGGAAGGATGTGCCGTTTGTGTGGAGTGAAAAATGTCAAAGTAGCTTCGATGAATTAAAGAAGAGATTAACTACGGCTCCTATTCTTGCGTTACCGAATGGAAATGATGATTTAGTAATTTACAGTGATGCTTCGAAAGAGGGTTTGGGTTGTGTTTTGATGCAGAACAGGAAGGTGATTGCGTATGCTTCGAGGAAGTTGAGCCCGAGTGAACAGAATTATCCTACTCATGATATGGAGTTGGCTGCGATAGTCTTTGCGTTGCACAAATGGAAGCACTACCATTATGGGGCGAAGTTTGAAATTTTTACCGATCACAAGAGTTTGAAATACCTTTTCTCCCAGAAAAGTTGAACAATAGGCAACGCCGATGGATGGAATTGTTGAAGGATTATGATTGTACGATTTCCTATCACCCGGGAAAGGCGAATGTGGTCGCCGATGCGATTAGTAGGAAGTCTTATGTGGCTTCGATGATGGTCCGTGAATGGAAAATGCTTGAGGATGTTCGAGATTGGTGTCCTCGTGAATCGAGACATGGGGCTATTTTTGCGAATATTAGGGTATCTCCGACCCTAATTCAGAGGATAAAGGAAGCTCAGAAAGAAGATCCCGATTTGGTGAAGATAATGGGTAAATTGAAGGAAAAGAACTTCGAGGGTTTTTCTTTGAGTTCGAGTGGAGTTTTGACTTTCCGTGATCGTTTGTGCGTACCCAACGTTGGTGGAATAAAGAGGCAAGTTTTAGATGAGGGTCACAAATCGAGATATACTATTCATCCGGGTAGCACGAAGATGTACCAGAATCTGAAGCAACATTTTTGGTGGAATAATATGAAAAGGGAAATAGCTGAGTATGTTTCGAAATGTTTAACTTGTCAGCAGGTCAAAGCCGAGCATCAGAGAACAGCGGGACTACTTCAGCCGTTAGAGATTCCCGAGTGGAAATGGGAGCATGTGACTATGGATTTTGTTACGGGACTACCTCGTACCCGTAAGAAGTATGACAGTGTTTGGGTAATAGTGGATAGACTGACCAAGAGTGCCCATTTCTTGCCTATTGACATCAGATATTCGATGGAAAAGCTTGCGACCCTTTACATTGATGAGATTGTGAGATTGCATGGGGTTCCGGTTAGTATTGTGTCAGATCGAGACCCGAGGTTTACTTCTAGATTTTGGAAGGCGTTTCAGGAAGCTTTGGGTACAGATTTGCGATTCAGCACAGCTTTTCACCCTCAGACCGACGGTCAATCCGAGAGGACTATTCAGATTCTTGAGGATATGTTGCGAGCTTGTGCGATAGACTTTTCCGATTCTTGGGATAGACATTTACCGTTAGTGGAGTTCTCTTACAACAACAGTTATCAGGCTAGTATCGAGATGGCACCGTATGAGGCCTTGTATGGAAGAAAGTGTAGATCGCCTATTTATTGGGATGAGGTCGGTGAAGCGAAGATCGTGGGTATTGATTTGCTTCAGGATTCAGTTGAAAAGGTTAGAGTTATCCGTGATCGATTGAAAACAGCCCAGAGTCGACATAAGAGCTATGCAGATAACCGAAGGCGAGATCTTAGTTTTCAGACCGGTGATTTGGTGTTCTTGAAAGTGTCTCCGAAGGTGGGTATTCGTAGGTTTGGGAAGAAAGGCAAATTGGCTCCGAGGTTTATTGGCCCGTTTGAGATTTTGGGAAAGGTTGGACTTCTAGCGTATCGACTTGCGTTACCGCCATCTTTAGACCGGTTGCACAACGTGTTCCACGTTTCTATGCTTCGGAAGTATGTTCATGATCCATTTCACGTGTTACCAAGGGTACCGGAGGATATAGGGCCGGATATGACTTACGAGGAAGGACCGGTTCGGATTTTAGATGCCAAAGTCCAAGAGTTGAGGAACAAAAGCATTGCGTTGGTTAGAGTCCTTTGGAAGAATCATAATATCTAGGAATCGACTTGGGAGCTTCGAGAGGAGATGGAGCGTAGATATCCGTGGCTTTTTAATTCGGGTAAGTCTCGTTAAAATTCGGGTCGAATTTTCTTTAAGGGGAGTGAATGTCACGACCCGAAAACTAGGCTCTATTTTATTAGTAATAAATAATTATTATTTATTTATATGCTTATTTATTTATTTAAATTATTATTTAATTAATAATTTATGTGTGCATTTTATGTGTTATATTAAATTATGCCTAGCATTTTATTTGGGCCATTTGTGCTAGTGTAGAAGAGTTGAGTCTTATTTGTTAGTGGGGAGTTTATTAGTAAAAAGGGTTGTAGGGGAGGGGTCTTAGTGTAACATTTCAAATAATTCTCCCTACTCCCTCTATTCTCCCTCACCTCCCTCACCCTATCACCCTCACTCACACTCCACCTCCATTTCCCAGCATTCTCTCTCTCTCTCCTAGGCTTGTGAAGGTAAAACTCATCTTCTTCCTTCTCTCTACATTTTAACTATCATCCCCTCATAATCTCTCATTTCTCATAACTTGAATCTTGTTTAGATCGTCGTTAGGATCGTAGAGGGATAAAAATATTTGAAATCCATCAACTTTGAGAAAATCCGGGTAAGTTACTTTTCCCCCAGTGATGCTAAAAATGTTCATTCTATGCTTAGATGATACTATGATTTCCATTTATTGCTTCTTTGGTTGAGTTTGTGATGATTTACATTTTTGTTCATTTTGTGAAATTTTGGTATTTGAATCACCCTTGATTGAGGTTCCTTAGATGATGTTGTTGGAGTCCCTTTTGGTTCAAAATGGTGTAGGTACCTTAGTTCACATCTTGGTAGTGTTAGAAATGGTGAAGATTGGGTTGGTTTTGGATTTGGGGTTGTTAATGGTAGAAACCCAGATTTTTGGCCGGAATTTTCCTTTCCGGGCAAGGAGGCGCGCGCACCCTCCCATAGGAGGCGCGCGCACCCTTGTGCCCCTCTTGAACAAAAAAACCTTCTGTTGTATAGAGGCGCGCGCACCCTCCCATAGGAGGCGCGCGCACCCTCCCCTCCTCCAATCTTGATTTCCCCTTCTGATCTAGGAGGCGCGCGCACCCTCTCCCCTGTTGTGAAATTTATTTCCCCTTTTGTCCAATCTTTCGAGGGCCATATCTTGTTCATCCGGACTCCGTTTTAGGCGTATAAATTATCTTTTTAAAGCTCTCCTTAAGCTCTTCGAGATGAGTGAGTAAATTTGGTTGAGTGCTCGAATTAACTGGATCCTTTGTGGTCAAATGTGATATGGGAATTGTGTTATCATTGTGAAAATTATTAGAGCACCTTAATTGGTTATTGTTGGTTCATTTCACTTTCTTGGTGACTACTTGGTATGGTTCCCTACTTTGGAACCCTAAATTGTTTAATTAAGCTAGTATTTATTACTTAACATTTATTTGAAAGCCCAGCTGGTATTTGTGGTTGTGTCGGGCGATGTGAGATATTGTGATGGCACCGGCCAAGTCCATTATGGTGTCGACCATTGTTTTGCCCTTATTTTCCTCTTCCAGATCGGCCTTGGTTGAGACGTTTGGAGCATGACTTTGTGGCATGGCTCCCGCCCTTTGTGGCACATTACTTTGTTATTGGTTCCGGTACCGGGGATTTCTCTTCGGCTTTCATGCTATTATGAAGATGTTGATGGTTGATTATTGAAGCTGCGCAGCGACCTTTATTTGGTTTATCAGTTTGGGAAAACCTTGGCTATATCCTTTGTTATGTGTTTATTTCCGCTGCTATCTGATATATGATAATTGCTATGTGCTATGTGATATTTATTATTGTTTATTGTTTATTGCATCATAGCATGTCATGTAGTTGCATTAGTAACTTATTGAGATTTATCTCACCCCCTTTTCCTTCGCCTTTGTTTTTCCTTAACCCCCCCCCCCCAGGTGGAAAGGATCAGACTCGCTGATCACGAGACAGGACGTCGCGAGGGTTGAGCTTTTGGGGCAAGTGTATATTGGTGGGTTTACATTATATAAATGTGTAACTCTCTTGGGGATAGTTGTACCACACTTTGACGTCACTAAGATTTGTATATTTTATTATTTTGTAGTGTGAGCTTATGGGTCTTACACTAGTACATTGTCGTTGTTAAATTGTTTTCCCAAAACTTTGTGTTATACTCTTTTGGTACAAAAGGAAAATTTTTATCTCCATTATTTTAGAGTTTATTGTTTAAGTCGACGTCCAGCTCGCGATCTCGGGCCCGCGGGGTTCGGGGTCGCGACATTCAGTATTTGACCTTGCCTAGTGGATTCGACTAATATGATGGTTATTTGGAGGATATGACCAGTGTTACTATTTTCTCCTGTATGTGTCAAGATTCACCAATATAGTGGATATGATAAATTCATTATGCATAGTGAAGCTCGAACAAGAGATAAAACGTGTTTTAATTCAAAATGGTAACGTACTTGTATATGCTTCAAGGAGATTGAATCTTTATGAATAGAATAATTCTACTCATGACTTGAAATTGATTGTGATCCTACGGCTATTGTATTAGCGGATTCATTGAACATAAAGACTTGTATTTCATTATTGATGGTACTGAATGGGAGAAAATTTCTAAGTATTCAACTAAATCCTTGAATTGCGATTATTTGAAAGCAGAATATCAGAGATCGTTTGATTTGTTATAATCCTTCGAGATTTGTGAATATATGAATATATTGCGATGGATTTCGTGGAAGGATTATCATTTAATAGATAAGTCCCGATGATATTGGTTATAGTGGATTGATTAATCAAATCTGCTTGACTTTATATGTTGTGATGTTATGATCGATACATCTTGATTGCATGGGATACCTGTGGATATAATATATGACAGGGATTCTTGTTCTACATCTTGTTCTACACCTTGTTTTACATCTTAATTATGATAATTTTTCTGAGCACTCTGGATATTTAACCGAGGTTGCTTCTTGATCATATGTTGCGAGCATGTGAAGTGGATTTCCTTGTGGCTATTGTATGAGCTTGCTATTTAGCAGAAATTCTATCACACGAAGTACCTA
Source organism: Campanula takesimana (assembly GCA_026119855.1). NCBI lineage: Eukaryota > Viridiplantae > Streptophyta > Magnoliopsida > Asterales > Campanulaceae > Campanula > Campanula takesimana. The sequence continues at coordinate 2,183,952 of JAOWBW010000009.1, forward strand.
GTATGGGTAATTGCTTGTATGGATGCTTGATTCTTGTCTTGAGCACGAATGCTTCTTGTGAAAGTTTCATGGGAAAGTCACGGTATCGAGAAGGTTATGTGTGAATAATACTCGTAGGTAATTGATAATATGGTGTGGTATACCATATTCTTGCTATTCTTGAGTTCTATTTGTTATTTATATATGTTATAATTTCGATCAGTAAAATTCGAGGACGAATTTTCTTTAAGGAGGGGAGGATGTAACGCCCGTCCTAATTCTTGTAAAATTCTTGTCTTGCATATTTATATGCTATTTTATTTGAGTTAATTATTTAACTGCTTTAGAAAGTTAAGGTGGTTTATTACTAAAGTTGAAACATTAGGGTCATTTGTGAAAATTAAAGTTTAGGGGCTAAAATGCTCAAATTAAAACTTTAAGGGACTTTTGGTTGAAAATGAAACTTGGAAGGCCTAAGTGCAATTCTTGAAAGTTTATAAGGATAAATTGGTGTTTGCTTCTTCCTCAGAAGCACTTTCACCATTTCTCTCGTACATTCCTCTGTTTCAAAAGAAAAGTTAGGGTTTACCCTATTCTCGACTCCTCTCGCTTAATTATGCCTCTGTTCGAAAATCCGACTTCGCATAAATGATCAGGGCGGTGAGTAGAGCATTTCCTGCCGAACAGAAATTAGTTTGGGTGAATTTGATTTCGGACTAGGTAAGTCACTAGCTCCCCCTTGCTTGTAATAACATGCATATATGTTATTTTTGATACTTGTGCTTGTTAATTTCGTGATTTGAATGAGTTTTGTGATACTTGTAAATTTGGTACAAGGGGAGTATCAGTATGGCTTGAATATGAAATATGAAAGGAAGCATCCTAAATTAAATGGGTTTGTATGTATTAAGAAAAATTATACTCCTATTCGTGGGACGGTAAAATATTAACTTGATTTAAATGTTATTAGAAAAATTGTACCATTAATTGTGGTACGGGGAAATGAATGGAAGTATCCCTAAATGATTATATTAGTATATTATAAAATTATACTTATACTTTTGGGACGGTGAAATATTTAAATGGAATAAAAGAAAATTATCCTATTATTTATGGGACGGTAAAAGAATGAAATAAACTTGAAAGTAATGTTATGAACTTGTTTGGATGTCATGGGTATTGCCTATGGGTTAGTAAAAGTATACTCCTAGGCATTGCTTGGATGTTAGAATGTTAATAGAAAGTTACTCCTACGCTTGGGACGGAGAATTCTTAAGCCTGGAAAGAAATTGAGTGTTGCTGAAAATCGCACCAAGCGCCCGCCTGGTTATCCTTCGAGCACCTGCCCATTTCATCAGGGGTTTTGGTTCCAAAAGTGCTTGAACAGGCGGCCGCCCGGGTACTAGTGAGCGCCCGCCTGGTCCCCTGTTTGTACAAAAAGTGTTTTAAACCCAAATGGAATGAAATCTTACCCCTCCTAAAGCATAGAGCCTTAGTATAAGATGTCCTAGCAAGTGTATATGTACCTTTTTGGGCATTAGAACTTAGTATTGAACATGAACACCTATAGAACTTAAATGAGAACTTAAGTATAAGAGTAATAACTTTTCTTTATGTCTTGAAAGTGCTAAGAACAAGCACTAATGTGTTATATGTGTCTTGAAACCAATGTTTGTGTACCTTAGGGGAACTAGAACAATGTCTTGAGCTTGAACATCCAAAGTATAGGATTAAGAACATGTAAGTATGAGATGTATAACTCATCTACTTAGCTTGAACTTGAAGTATAAGACAATTAAATCTTGTACATGACTTGAATATCCAAAGATTTGGATTGAGAACTTGAATATAAGATGACTAAATCTTGTACATGACTTGAAACCAATACATGTGTATGGTAATGAACTTGAAAGTGCTATGAACAAGCACTAACGTGTTAGAACTATTCTTGGTGTGTATATGCAAATCTTGCATATAGCTACTTGATAGAATGTGGCTTCTTGACTACTTGAAATATGGTATGAGTAACCAAATAGTTAGAATGTGGAACTAGATAGAGAATGAACAACTCTAAGACATACTTGAATCTAATACGTGTGTATTGAAAGTGCTATGAACAAGCACTAATGTGCTAGTACTTGGTTTTAGTCGTGCATTGATGGATCGATTTTATCATATGTTATCTCTACATTTTCGTTCTCATTTTATTGACTTTTTGATGTAATTTAGAATAGTTTAACGTAATTTTGGTTTAATTGTGTTTGAGGAACTTTGTGAGATTATGTGTGTTTTGAGACATTTTTTTAGTGTAATGTGATGTATTACGAAGTCTTAGAGATTTAAAGGATTGAAGACTAAGAATTGATCGAGTTAAAGTCAAAGGTTAACATTAGTCAACCTAGTCAAGGAGGTGAAGAAAAGAAGAAAAGATAAAGAAAGTCAGAAAAGCCTACCAGGCGCCTGCCCGACCAGAACCAGGCGCCCGCTCGTTATGAGTTTTGAATGACCAAAGTTACTGGGCAAATGAGCGCCCACCTGGGTATGAGTAGGCGCCCGCTCGCTCTTCCGTACAGATTTTCGGGTTTCCTGTGCCAGACGGGTTTTAACCCAATTTTCCCTATTTTTGGACCTAGTTTTCTCTCTGTATAAATAGTAGACTGCAGTACTTTATTTCTTTATGCTTTGTTTTAGGTTTTATTCAAGTTTCATGGTGTAAACAAGATTTTGAGATTTATTCATCATCAAGCGTTTATCCAGGTTTATGGTTTTTAATCTTATTCTTGTGATTCTTGCTATGTCTATGAGTAACTAAATTTCTTATTCATAGATTGGGAATAACTCTATTGAAACTCTATGCTAAATAGGGTTTAATTAAATATCATTCTTGTTTTTGTTCTTTGAAATTGAGCTTCATTCATTTAGAGATTTCAACTTTATAGCTAGATATTGTTGGTCTTTAAATCATTAGGGTTTAAATTATTTCACTAGCGTGGATAGTTTTTACATTGACCTAGATTTCATTGAATAGATTTAATTGAGGACCTATGGGAAATCAAAAGGATCTAAAATCAATTGTTCTTAAGAACTTAATAAATTATTTGTGTGTGTTGTTGACCTAGCGGAATTCATCACATAAAGATAATAATAGGGTTGCAATCCGGTGATCAGACCGTCCCAATTCTTAACTAAGTGAACGATTTCTTGAACAATTTTGATAATCTTTATTTAAAAATAGCATAGAGTGGAAATAGTTGTGAACCCCAATCCGTGAATCTTTGTCATCTTGAATTTAAATCCTTGCTTGCTTTTTGATCTTTAATCTTAGTTAGTTTTACTGTTTAGTAGTTAAAGTATATTAATAAAAAATCAAAATTACAACCCCCCCCCTTGGTTACTATTTTGCACTAATTAAATTCACTTGTTTGTCCAACAAGTCTCTGTGGGATCGACCATCGCTTTCACGCGTTACTACTACGGTAACTAGTGCGCTTGCTAGGTATTTATTACTTGGAATTTTATCCATCAAGTTTTTGGCGCCGTTGCCGGGGACTTGTTGTGATTTACAAGTTAATTTAGTCGGTGTATGTTTGGTAGGCGTTCATTGAACCCCGAGTTGGTTCCTTTGGACGATAATATCGATAGACTCGACAGGGGCATTCCCCCTATTTCTAAGTCTGAGTCTGAAGCTTCTGTCACAGAGACAGGGGTAGTTTTAAGTGAATCTGAAACTTCTTCCACCGGGGGAGTAGAAATTAAAGTTCTAATGGCTAATCCCTTAATGAAAGAATATGCTAGGCCTAAGGTTGACACATCGGTGTCGTGTATTGTCTTGACTAAGGCCGCTAAATCTTATGAGGCGAAGGGGCATTACTTCAGTCAGTTGCCCAAGTTTCAGGGTCTTCCCGCTGAAGACTCTTTGAACTTCTTGAGAGAGTACATGATGATTATATCAGGATTCCCTGTAAAAGAGGGGGTTACTGATGAACAATTAAGGCTTAAGTATTTTCCTTTCTCTCTTCAAGGGGCAGCTAAAACATGGCTTATGTTGCTTCCTGCTAGGAGTATCACTACATGGGATGGGTTGCATGATGCATTCTTAAAGAAATTCTTTCCGCACGCTACTTTGGCCACCTTTAGACAGAAAATCATAGGATTTACTCAAGAGGTAGGTGAGCCATTTCATGAAGCTTGGGATAGGTTCAAAATGTTGCAAGTGCAGTGCCCTCATCATGCTTTTCCTGAGGCCCTTTTACATCAAACATTTTATGGTGGGTTAACTGCAGCAGACCAAGCTATGGTCGACAATGCAGCAGGCGGCTTTCTAGGAGCCAAAACTGTTGACCAAACCCAAGAATTATTTGAGATGTTGGGGGCCAATTCGCAAGAAAAAGGATCTAGAGGGAAACCTAGGGGAGTGCATGAGTTGAGTTGTATGGATGAGTTCACTAGGCAGGTGTCTTTGTTAAACCAAAACATGGCTAAAATGAATTCTAATATGTCTTCCTTAAGTGCTAATGTGGTATCTGATTTCTGTGCTAATTGTGGATCTAACACTCATGCTACTAATGGTTGTCCAGTTGTTTCACAGTTTGATTCTGAACAGGTTAATGCGATGCAAGGGTATCCCCCAAGGCAAAATCAAGGTGGTATGTATTCTAATACTTATAATCCAGATTGGAAAAACCACCCCAATTTTTCTTGGAGGGGTAACCCAGGAATTCAGTACCAGCAGCAGAAACCTCTATATCCTCCTCCCCCACAAGGGAATCCAGAACAGCAGCCTAAGCAATCACTGGAGGATATGATGAGGTCCATGATGCAAGAGCAGAAACAAATGAAAATGATGATGGAGCAGCATGAGAAGCAGCAGGACGCGGTCAACAAAAAGCTGGAGACCCAAATTGGTCAACTAGCTGTGGGTCAGCAAGGGCATAAACCAGGAACCTTCCCTAGTCAAGGGGAGCAAGACAAGGCCATTATGACTCTGAGAAATGGCAAACAGGTAAGCAATGAGGTATGTCCTAACTCTCCTTCTGAAACTGCCGAACCACCTGTTGTTGAGAATGTTGTTGGTAAGAGTACTAATGGCATGGGGGAAATTCCTGTTACTGATTCTTCCAACCCCAAGCCATATGTACCTCCTGTACCGTTTCCTGGTAGATTCATGAGAAGTAAGCTGGATAAGCAAATGTCTGATTTATATGACATGTTTTCAAAAGTGAACATTAATCTTCCTTTGTTAAATGTCATTAAAAATATCCCAGCTTATGCAAAGTTTTTCAAAGAACTTAACTCCAGGAAACCCAAGTATGGGAATGATGAGAAATTGGTTATGGGTGAAAGTGCCAGTGCCGTGGTACAACAGAACCTCCCACCTAAATTGAAAGACCCCGGAAGTTTTAATATTTCTATATCTATGGGGGATTCTAAAAAGGTGAAGGCAATGTTAGATCTCGGTGCTAGCATTAATTTGTTACCACATCATTTGTATCTTGAGTTGGGTTTACCTGAGCTAATACCCATGTTAGTACCCGACCTGAAAATGAGTTTATAAGGACTTTCCCAAAAATACAAGGACTTTATAGGAATTAGAAACCTTGCAAAGACTTGTCCCGGATTCCCAAAATATCTCATTTATGACAAAATCTATCAAAATAGGTAACAAATGGTTTCCTTAAAACCATGCAGAAACCCTAGCTTAAGAATCAAGTCAGCCTGCGGAATTGGCCACGTAGCCAACCTTGCTGCGCGTTGATCTTGGCCATGCGGCCACTCTTGTCGCCGGCTTCAATCATGGCCAGGCGGCCACCTTTGTCCCAGATGATCTGGACCGTCAGATCCTCCCCTCAGTTTACTATATAAACCAATCCCATGCTATTGGTTTAGGGTCCGATTTTGAGAGTTCTAAAGTCCGAATTTTGGAGTTCTTAAACACTATTTTGCTCTCTAATAAGCATTCAAACACTCAAGAAGATCCAAGGTTTATTTCTTGCCAACATAGGTAAGTTTTCTAACCTTTTCTTCATGTTCTTGCATCATTTTTAATGTAGATCTTTTATATTCATGTTCTTACATGTTTATTCATAGTTTCTTCATATGCTTTGCATGTTCATTCATATGTTCATAATATGTTCTTCGCATGTTCTTCGTGTTCATAGATTAAAACCTTATTTATGCTATATTTAGGGTTGCTATCTTCATAATTACATGTTATTTCATAGCCGATGATGATCTAGGGCTCATCAACCCGAGGATGATCTAGGAACTACTTCTAAACCCTAATCTTTAGGTAATTCCCCCCTCATTATGCATGATCCCGATTCTTCTGCCTATGCTAAATTCTTCTCGAACTACGCTGACCTGAGCTTCTCACATTGAGAGGAACGTAGGCAATCTTCGGATCCGGTCTCAATCACTAACACACTACTAACACGTTCATCATGATAGAAAGACCGATCATTCGGGCAATAGGAGTGATAACGTTCAATATTCTTCTCTTGTTGTAATTTGACCCCCGAACCCACTAAAAATGTTTTTTTCAATGTTTTGGCTATAATTAAAACGGCGTGGTGACTCTCATATTTTAATGTTGCTATGAATATCCCAAATTCAAACACACGTATTCACAGTGGCGACTCCGCTGGGGACTGCTTTGAAACTTTTTCAAACTTAGTGGGTCTAACTTTTGTCACATCATGATGCTTGCCATGTTTAGACATGCACACACTTGCCATGTTTACACATGCACACACCTGCCATGTTTACACATGCACACTTGCCATGTTTTCACGTGCCCTCTACAGTTAAGCCATGTTTACACATACACCCGCGCACTCCGCCACGTTAATACTCGTACCTTGTACCTTGTACCATGTACCTTTGTTATTTTCGCCTTAGTATTAGGGTCAAACAAAACTCTGCTATGCTCCCTTGTACATTATTTTCCTTCTCCTGCATTGCATTGCATAGCATCATTCAAACATCCAAAACTTCTCTCTTTTCTCCTTAAAAAGAATTAGTTTCTTGCCACACACTACCACTAGTCCGTGTCAGCACTACACAGGTCCCTGCTACCCGGAGTATTCGATGTGCAGGAATTTGTGCGCTACTGCCTCACATTTTTCGAGTCACTCGTCTACTCCACTCACCGTGTACGTTCCGCGAGCGGTGGGAACCTTTAACCTAACCCGTGTCAACCCACACATAGAGATTAGGACACTCCTCGGACCACCCATTTAGGATGTAAATAAATGCAAAACTTTTCGCAAAATAAAATGTGCATTGCATCTAGGCGACCTCTAAGGTCCATCGCTCATCCGTTGGGCCATCATTGCGATCCATTTGGGTCTACCCTTCACCTTCGACCGCCTAGGTCAACTTTCTCAACCTTTGACCGCCTAGGTCAAACTTCATCACCTTCGACCTCTTAGGTCACCCCTCGACCTCCTAGGTCAACCTTTAACCGCCTAAGTCAACCTTCTCAACCTTCGACCCCCTAGGTCAACCTTTGACCGCCTAGGTCAACCCTCTGAACCTTTGACCTCCCAGGTCAACCTTTGACCCCCTAGGTCAACCTTATCAACCTTTGACCGCCTAGGTCAACTTTATCTACCTTTGACCCCCTAGGTCAACCTTTGACCCCCTAGGTCAACCCTTACCAACTTTTGACCTCCTAGGTCAACCTTATCCACCTTGGACCCCCTAGGTCAACTTTCTCCGCTCTTGACCCCCTTAGGTCAACCTTACCACCTTTGCCCCCCCAGGTCAACTTTATCGTCTTTGACCTCTTAGGTCTACCCTTGACCGCCTAGGTCAACTTTATCCGCCTTTTACATCTTAGGCCTACCCTTGACCTCCTAGGTCAACCTCATCACCTTCGACCTCTTAGGTCACCCCTCGACCTCTTAGGCCAACCTTTGACCGCCTAGGTCAACCGTACCAACCTTTGATCTCTTAGGTCTACCTTTGACCCCCTAGGTCAACTTTATCCGCCTTTGACCTCTTAGGTCTACCCTTGACCTCCTAGGTCAACCTTATCACCCTCGACCTCTTAGGTCACCCCTCGACCTCTTAGGTCAACCCTTGACCGCCTAGGTCAACTTTATCCGCCTCCGACCTCTTAGGTCAACCCTTGACCTCCTAGGACAACCTTATCACATTTAACCCCCTAGGTAAACTTTATCATCTTTGACCTCTTAGGTCAACCTTTGACCCCATAGGTCATTCTCAGGTCAACCTCATCCACCTTTGACCTCTTAGGTCTACCCTTGGACCCCTCGGTCAACATTATCACCCGTTGACCTCTTAGGTCAACCTTTGACCTCCTAGGTCAACCCAATCACCCTCGACCTCTTAGGTCAAACTTGGAATCCTAGGTCAACCTTATCCGTTTTCAACCTCTTAGGTCAATCTTTGATTCCATAGGTGAACCCAATTACCTTTGGTCCTAACCCGCTTAGGTCAAACCATCATCTTGACCCACCTAGGTCATTATTTGACCCACCGTCGTCCAGACCAACCTAGGTCAACCCGTTTAGGTCCACACACCATCCTTGACCCATTTAGGTCAACTTGTCCATCTTAGGTTAAAACTACCCCTTCACCTTTGACCCGTCAAGGTCACCCTGTGACCCGCTTAGGTCGACTTACCTATCTTGGATCCATCTAGGTCAATCTCTAACCTTCCTTAGTCTACCAACCCGAATAAGTCAACCTTAGACCCGCTTAGGTCAAACCATGTCCATCCCGCTTAGATCATCCCATAGGCAAACCGCTACAACCCGCTATCTTGATTCATTCACCATATAGGTCAATCCAACCCTTCTCATTTAGGTCGACCTATCCTTTACCCATCTAGGTCAACCCACCATCATCGATGCGATCTTCCTTGACCCACCTCTCGGCTTATTTAGATTAAACCTTAAGTCAAACCTTGCCCGACTCCTATAGGTCTTCCTCACCCTTGCTTGACCAAGGACCGAGTCATCTCCCTTTTTTTGACCCCTATGGTCATCTCTCACCTCTTTTTAAAAGTCTAACTTGACTCGAACTACGGTGACCTGAGCCTCTTATTGTGTGGGACCTCTCCCTCATGGTAAGGGGAATGTAGGCAACTTCAGCCCGGTCAAACTTTCAAATTCTTGTCAAAAATGCATTTCAAAGTGTGGAGACCGACTCTTTTCCAAAAGTGATTTTATAACGATGCCTTGTCATTAATTATAAATCTAAGCTCAATTCAAAGACATAATTCCCCCACAACTATTGTAGATCCTGCATCATGTCTGTTGAAAGGAACATCCAAGTTGCAAATGAAGCTATTACCCAAGGGCTCGAGACAACTCTCCACACCAATACTGATCTCAATGAGCAAGCGCTCCATTTCGAGACCATCCTCAACGAGCAAGCAACCCTCTTCCGGACCGCTCTCGACGAACAAGAAGCCTACTTTGAGACTGTCCTCCTCAAGCAAGTTGAACGCTTTCAAAAAGAGATGTGCAAGGCTCTAAAGGACACCGAGAAGCGCCTTCACTCTGATATTTATTGCATTTATGATTACCTCGGCCGAGTTCTCCCTCTTGCTCAATTTCAACACCCGTACGCTCCTCAAATGTATGGGCCATCACAGATTTCCCCCGTTGGGATGCCTCCTAAGACTACTCATCAACGACAGGTACCGGTACCTAAACCACCCTCAAAGACAGTTCGAAAGGACGAACGCGAGTACAATGACTTGGGTATGCTGTTAGCCAAACTCTTCAAAAGTCTAGTTCAAGCCGGCAAGTTGTCTCCTTTGTTCAACTATGAACCAAGTAGGGTGAAGCAAGGCTTGGATCCCTCCAAACACTGCCAATACCACCAGTACATTGGGCATGACACCGAAGATTACCTCAAATTGAGGAGAAAGATTCAAAGCCTCATTGACAGCGGAGCCATCACCCGCCAACGGAATACATGGGCATGGGCAAAAGAGGAAATTGGGGCTACCTCCTTTAAATAAAAGAAAAGAAAAGGGTCATTCAGTCTTCGTAGGTTCTAGAGTGTCCTTAGTCAAAAGTCCACCTTGGACGATTTTTGTTTCTTTAAGTAAAAGTCCACCCCGGACTAGTCAGTTTAAATCTTTTAGTTCCAATAAAAGGGTCTTTATTTCTTTTCTTTTCTCTCTAGACTTGAGACATAAGCTTGCATATATCAATTTCATGAAAATTGTCTTATTCACCATTTTCGCTTGATTGCTATATCTTTATATGATGAATTAATCTTAATCTTACTCATTAATGACGACTCATTAAAAGGTAAATGGACCCACAAACCATTCACATAACTAAGTAAACGATTAATCTCAAAATAACAAATGCTTCGATCAATTGGGATGAACGAATCACTTTCTCTTCTCTCTACATTCTACCCCCATACACTCTCTCTATACACTCACCCCTTGTACACACTTCATGTACACTCTCTATATACACCTTCTCCCATACACTATCCTCATACGCCTCTCATCCCACCATTAGACCCCTTTTTATAAGGTCGTGACAAAGAAATGGACTGCGGTTGCTCATCATCAAATAGACATCCATGCTGCCACAATTTAAAGGGTTGGTTTGTTCCCTTCATGAGTACTACTTGCCGTTACACTGGGGCTGTCCGTATTCCATCGCAAATGTAAGGCAAGTGCACGAAGTCATTCATGCAATTAATTGGTGCACATGATAATCCAATGGAGCTCTACCGGTGAAAATCAAGGGGCTAGGATGCCCGCCGCCAGCAAAAGGCCGCTTGAACTATAACGAAGCTACCTCGCAATCGAGAGAGGCGAAAGCAAACTAGGGGCTTATCTTGCCCAATGTTTCATGTACAAATATAAAAATATATATATATATATATATATATATATATATATATATATAAAAAAATATGGCTCGCTAGGTTGAAACCCAAAAGGGAAACCTAGGCAAAGTTAGAGCATTGCACAAAAGAAGCCCGCTAGGTTGAAAACCCGAAAGGGCGGCCTAGGCAAAAAAAAAGGTGTGCACAAAGAGATAAAATAAAAAAGAAAAAGAAAAATAGAAGGGGCTATCACCATGGAAAAGTAAAATTCTCATTTTCTTTTCACCTCAAATGTTCTATTTTCCTTTCTTTCCTTACAAAGTAGATAAACGGCAGCAACCCATGACAACTACGATAGGGTCTATGGCCTAGGTTGGGTTAGTCTTGGGTGTGTTTTTGACGCCGAGTGCTTCGTTACTTGTTGTTAAACCAGGCATAGGACTGGTGCTGATAGTGTTGATCTATTGGGGACTAGATGGTTTGAGAATCGAGAGCGCCAGTCTTTAAAGACTTAGGCGTATCTATCTGTTGGGTTTCATACAATCATGCGCAGCAGAATATAGACATGAATAAAACCCAATAGCCTAGATCCGCTATGAACAATAATTCATAATAACAAGATGAAAGAAACTAACCCTTGTAGATCGTTATTTAAAACTTGGATTAGGCGTTAAGATGAACGCCATCTACCGGTGATCCACACAACGAACAGATTTCAAGAACGCCTTCTTGAACTTGACTGCTAGGTCTTTGGATTAATCAACGATGTTGAAGAACGATTCTTCAAAGCTCCTAATTATTATTGTGACTTGATAATTGAGATTAATCAATCACAATAACCCAAGAATATAATGTGTGATTTCTTTCTCTAAGAAAGATTTTGGAATTGATCAAATCAACAACTAGGGAACAATTCCCGTCAGTCTGTATTTATATTCAAGGGGCTTCAGAAACCCTTTAGGACTTAGGTTTTCTTGTTCAACAAGAGTTTTCCTAAAAACTGATTCTGCCGGCAAAACCATCCGTACGGATGTTTCTGGAAGCATCCAGATTCAGCCGTACGGATCCTTTAGGCAGGACCCGTTTTACTTCATTTTTTGCTCCTTTTAATTATCCGTTCTGCGTGTGTGACCCAATAGGATTATACTAAGTTGGCAACGTGTCCGAACCAGTCAAACCTCGTAAGTCATAAGCGGACTCTAGCAAGCCATTATGACTACCCAATTAGTATAACTTTGAACTCCAAAGTTTCTTAAAATAGAACATAACACAATCTCTTTGTTGCACGATGTCTATTAAACGTAAGCCATGGTCAATGGTCAACTTACATTTGTTCAATGCTTTCTCGATCCCGAATGTATTGATAATACAAATCTTATTTGAGCACGGCCATGCATTTCATCAATACCATTCATCGAGTGGCCAAAGCTTGACATCTCTCTTGACGAGGAACAAATCCCATCTTGGCTTATTACTCTTCCCTACATGATTCCGATTATGCCAATCATATTCTTTATAGCTATCCGGTTAGGGATAACGTTTGAATATGTCAAACGTAATGTTCATCATGTGGAAGACTGTGATAACCTCAGGTCTAGAGATTCCAGTGATATAACTATATGAGACTTAATTATGACATTGTGACCATGACATAAATCTCATAGGGGTCAGTCCAGTATTTGTTCTCCAACAAATACCCATAAGTCTAATTGTATCACATACACCATAATCATCATATGATTATCTATTAAACTTATACTAATAATTAATCATAATTATCAGGGATGGGGATTATTATAATAAACATGCAAAAGACATAATAATCAAACGTTCAATATCTTTATAAATAATAACATTTGTTTTACAAACAACATGCCTAGGGCATAATACCAACAATCTCCCACTTGCACTAGGCCTAATTAATGTATCGAATACCCAAAGACCTAACATAACCATCATGCTTTGATTGCGGAAGACCCTTTGTCAATGGGTCTGTAATATTATCATCAGTTGGTACTCTGCATATATTCACGTCTCGTCTATCAACGATCTCTCGAATGATATGAAAACGCTTAAGTATGTGTTTGGATTTCTGATGCGATCTAGGTTCATTTGCTTGAGCAATAGCACCATTATTATCATAATAAAGGTCTATTGGATTAGCAATGCTAGGAACCACTTCTAGTTCACCAATGAACTTTTTAATCCAAACAGCCTCTTTAGCAGCATCGGATGCAGCAATATACTCAGCTTCAGTTGTAGAATCTGCTACGGTACTTTGCTTAGAACTCTTCCAGCTAACAGCACCTCCATTGAGCACAAATACAAATCCAGATTGCGATCTAGAATCATCCTTGTCGGTTTGGAAGCTTGCATCTGTGTAACCACTTACAACAAGATCATCTTCCATTCCTCCATACACCAAGAACGAATCTTTAGTCCTTCGCAAGTACTTAAGAATCGTCTTGACTGCAATCCAGTGACTCTCACCAGGATCTGATTGGTATCTGCTCATCATGCTCAAAGCATACGAGACATCGGGTCTAGTACATATCATGGCATATATGATGGATCCAATAGCAGAAGCGTATAGAATCCCAATCATTCTCTCACGCTCATCAGTTGTCTTAGGACACTGATTCTTGCTTAGAGATATGCCATGACCTACTGGAAAATTTCCTCTCTTAGAGTTTTCCATGCGGAATCTCTTAAGAACTTTGTCAATATATGTATCTTGACTTAAACCAATCAATTTCTTAGATCTATCACGATAGATCCTTATGCTAAGGATGTAAGCGGCTTCTCCCATATCTTTCATTGAGAAACACTTTCCTAACCAAGTCTTTACAGACTGCAGTGCAGGAATGTCATTTCCAATGATTAATATGTCATCAACATATAGCACAAGAAATAGTACTATGCTCCCACTAATCTTCTTGTATACACAAGGTTCATCTTCGTTCTTGATGAAGCCAAACTCTTTGACCGATTCATCAAATCGAAGATTCCAACTCCTAGAGGCTTGCTTCAATCCATAAATAGATCTTTGCAATTTGCATACTTTGTTAGAATTTTCTGGAATTACAAAACCTTCAGGTTGTGTCATATAAACATCCTCAAGTAAGTTCCCGTTAAGGAACGCTGTTTTGACATCCATTTGCCATATCTCATAGTCAAAATATGCGGCTATGGCAAGTAAAATTCTTATAGACTTGATCATTGTTACGGGCGAAAAGGTTTCATCATAGTCGATTCCATGAATCTGCCTATAGCCTTTCGCTACAAGTCTAGCTTTATAAGTATGCACCTTACCATCCATGTCAGTTTTCCTTTTGAAAACCCACTTGCATCCTATGGTTTTTACACCTTCAGGCGCATCAATCAAGTTCCAAACTTGATTGTCGTACATGGACTTAATTTCAGATTCCATGGCTCCAAGCCATTTATCTGAATCAGGAGCGGACATCGCTTCTTGGTAGGAAGTAGGTTCGTCATCAACTATGACTTCCACTTCATTGCTATCCGTCATGAGAAATCCATATCTCTCAGGTTCGGATCGCACCCTACCAGTTATGCGAGGAACTTGAGTATTCTGAATAGGTTCCACAACTCCTTGTGAAACTTGTTCAGATCCAACATTTCGTTCCACGTTATTTTCAGGTTCTCGGACTTCTTCGAGATTAATTTTACTCCCACTAATTCCTTTGGAGAGAAACTTTTTCTCTAGAAAGGTACCATCTCGGGAAACAAACACTTTGTTGTCCGTGCGGTTATAAAAGTAATAACCCTTAGTTTCCTTAGGGTAACCCACAAAATAACACTTGTCAGATTTTGGTGCAAGTTTGTCAGAGATCATTCTCTTAACATAAGCATCACAACCCCAAATCTTCATGAAAGACAAACTAGGTTTTCTTCCAGTCCACATCTCATAGGAGTCTTTGGAACAGATTTAGTTGGAACTCTATTTAGTGTAAGAGCAGCAGTTTCTAGTGCATGTCCCCAAAAGGTTAAAGGAAGATCAACTTGACTCATCATGGAGCGGACCATATCTAATAAAGTCCTATTTCTCCGCTTAGACACACCATTCCATTGTGGTGTTCCAGGTGGAGTTAATTGTGAAACAATTCCACAATCTTTAAGATGATTGTCAAATTCTTGGCTTAAATATTATCCACCTCGATCAGATCGAAGTGCCTTAATAGTTTTACCAAGTTGATTTTGTACTTCATTTTGAAATATTCTAAATATCTCAAAAGATTCACTTTTATGTTTCATTAAGTAGACATAGCCATATCTACTAAAATCATCAGTAAAAGTTATGAAGTATTGATATCCTCCCCTAGCACTGCTGCTCATTGGTCCACACACATCAGTATGTATGAGTCCCAATAAGTCACTAGCCCTTTCACTACTCTTAGTAAAAGGTGTCTTTGTCATTTTTCCAAGTAAACAAGACTCACAAGTTTCATATGATTTAAAATCACGTGAATCCAAAAGTCCGTCCCCATGGAGTTTTGAGATACGCTTCTCATTAATATGACCAAGACGGCAGTGCCACAAATAAGTATGATTTACATCATTAGGTTTGGATTTCTTATTTATATTATAAATATTCTCATTATTTCCATTCTCAACATCAAGAACATAAAGGCCATTAAATGAACATACAGTACAATAAAGCATATCATTTAAATAAATAGAAAACTTCTTATTTTTAATAAGAAAACTATAACCTTCATTATCCAAACAAGAAACTGAAATAATATTTCTACTCAAATCCAGAACGTAATAACAATTGTTCAAAACAAGAATTAATCCGCTAGGTAAAATGACATCATATGTTCCTACGGCTAATGCAGCAACTCTTGCTCCATTCCCCACGCGTAGGTCCACTTCGCTATCTTTGAGTAGCCTCCTATTCCTTAGTGCCTGCACATTCAAACAAATGTGAGATCCACATCCGGTATCTAATACCCAGGAACTAGAAGTAGAAAGTAGAATATCTATAACATAGATACCTGAAGTAGACGCAGTCCCACTTCTCTTCTTATTCTTTAACTCTTCCTTGTAATCCTTGCAATTTCTTTTCCAATGGCCAATCTCATTGCAGTGGAAACAGATTGCATCCTTTTGGGAAGTAGGTTTAGCCACATCAACATTGGCAACAATTGCCTTGCCAATCTTGGGTTTGACAACTTTTGTCTTAACCCCTTTGCCTTTGCCTTTAGAGCCTTTTCTTCCTTTTGTCACTACGAGCACAGGAGCGACTTCTTTACCGATTTTCTTTTCCGCTGTCTTTAGCATCCCATGCAATTCAGACAGGGACTTATCCATCCCATGTATATTGAAGTTCATGACGAACTGATTATAGCTTTTGGGCAATGAATTAAGAATAAAATCAGTGGCCAACTCAACATCAATGGGATGGCCAAGCCTCTCTAGATGCTCAAAATGAGCCTTCATCTTCAAAACATGAGGGCCCACAGACTGCCCTTCGCTCATCTTGCATGAGACCAAGGCAGCTATAGTGTCGAACCTCTCTTGCCTTGCTTGTTCTTGAAACATATCTTTCAACGAAGCAGCAAGGTCAAATGCCTCCAAGTGTTCAAGAGTCTTCTGAAGCTCTGGACACATGGCCGCAAGCATAAGACAACCCACCTCACGAGAATCACTTTTGTGTTTCTTGTAGGCGTTTCTCTCACCCTTGGGTGCATTAGAAGCAGGTTCCTCTTCAGGAACGGGCTCATCAAGAATATAGAGCTTGCCCTCATGCTTTAGAACAATTCTAAGGCTATGGATCCAATCCGTGTAGTTAGCTCCATTTTCTTGAAGTTTTTCCTTCTCAAGGATAGATCGAAATGATAAAGAACCAGTACTTTGAGCCATTATCTACAATTATGCAAACATATAATTAAATATAAGTACTAACTTAATTAAAGATATTATAAGTATTTCACAAATACTCCCACTAAATTATATAACCTTCAAATACATCCAATGTATCATATAATTTAAATGGGCTAAGATCCAACTTTAATTTAATTTCAAGTCCGCTTTGGCGATACTGCTCAAAATTAAATTAATTAGGTAGACAACTCCTTGTCAATCATATCATATATGACTCTTAGATCCTTTATAAGATTTAGATATCATATGTCTAACACATTTCAATCTCATCTGTGCCTTAGGCCCAAAACTTTGTCTTTTGATAGCCCAATTAAGTCAAACCATTTTAAACGTATAGGAATCACTCTTTCCTCATCTTATTCATAAATGAATAGAATTAATGCGCCTCGCTTTGGCAGAGCCCGCATAAAACTACCCATGTACTCATAAGTGTTTTAATCATGGATTGGCACATAACTTAAATTTTAAGAAGGTTCACACACATAAAGTTAATCAATTATCCGAATTAATTTTATGTGACATTAGTTGCGCTAGTTAGGGATAAAAGTCTGAAATCATGAGATTTCTCCAATCTTAAACTCCTTTAAGATTCTGATCTCATTAATGGTCTGGACTTCTAAATTTGAATCTGTTTCAGGAAACATGGTTTAACAACTAACCATCTGGAACAAATCAGAGTCAGTATAACCCAAACCATCCGTACGGATGTTTCTGGAAGCATCCAGATTCATCCGTATGGATAGTTATGCATATCTCAGAAACTCTGAACTCTTCAGGATTCTGGAACTGCATCCGCAGAGCATCTTGAAATTGAGAGCACAAAACGTACGGTCGAAACTAAGCTAAAAGGCATCCACATTCCCGTACTAAGATCAAGAAACCAGGCAACTTCTCTATACGGTCGAAACTAAGCCAAAAGGCATCCACATTCCCGTATAGATTGGTCGCATGACTCAAGACCCTTTCAATGTCTCTTAATCTCATAGATTACAGCAATTCTAAACTCTTTAGAACTATGATTTCTGCAACTATTCCAAATTCTCAACAGATAACTGTTTCAGGAAACACGGTTTCGAAAACCAGCCGTCTGAAACCAGTTTCTGTTTCCAGGTTCGAATTCTGCAAACAATTTGCAGAACAGTCTGAACATGAGAAGTCAGAATGAAATCTGGGAGCTGACCAAAACCATCCGTACGGATGTGTTTGGAGGCTCCCAAAACAGCCGTACGGATTCTTAGGTAGAATCCCAGTTTTTCTAGATTTTCAGATTTCAGAAATTCGATCAATCTTAATATCGTGTTTATACATAATCAGATTACAGAAACATGAAATTGCAGATTACGAATTTTAACCCATCTAATTCATATATTCAATAACCAATTTATTCCACATACAAATTAGATCAAGATCATCAATAAAATAATCCAATTACAACATGATAATCTAAGCATGCAATCATACATATTAATCAAATCAATATTACAACCACATCAACTAGCATGCATATTTTATATCTCATATAAAATCCGTCACATAAATTCATCTATCTCATGATCATACCAATTAAATAATCGCATTAAATAATTATATCATGATAATATTAGAACTATTGATCATCAACGGGGCTCTGATACCACTGTTGGGTTTCATGCAATCATGCGCAGCGGAATATAGACATGAATAAAACCCAATAGCCTAGATCCGCTATGAACAATAATTCATAATAACAAGATGAAAGAAACTAACCCTTGTAGATCGTTATGTAAAACTTGGATTAGGCGTTAAGATGAACGCCCTCTACCGGTGATCCACACAACGAACAGATTTCAAGAACGCCTTCTTGAACTTGACTGCTAGGTCTTTGGATTAATCAACGATGTTGAAGAACGATTCTTCAAAGCTCCTAATTATTATTGTAACAATAACCCAAGAATATAATGTGTGATTTATTTCTCTAAGAAAGATTTTAGAATTGATCAAATCAACAACTAGGGAACAATTCCCGTCAGTCTGTATTTATATTCAAGGGGTTTCAGAAACCCTTTAGGACTTAGGTTTTCTTGTTCAACAAGAGTTTTCCTAAAAACTGATTCTGCCAGCAAAACCATCCATACGGATATTTCTGGAAGCATCCAGATTCAGCCGTACGGATCCTTTAGGCAGGACCCGTTTTACTTCGTTTTTTGCTCCTTTTAATTATCCGTTCTGCGTGGGTGACCCAATAGGATTATACTAAGTTGGCAACGAGTCCGAACCAGTCAAACCTCGTAAGTCATAAGCGGACTCTAGCAAGCCATTATGACTACCCAATTAGTATAACTTTGAACTCCAAAGTTTCCTAAAATAGAACATAACACAATCTCTTTGTTGCACGATGTCTATTAAACGTAAGCCATGGTCAATGGTCAACTTAAATTTGTTCAATGCTTTCTCGATCCCGAATGTATTGATAATACAAATCTTATTTGAGCACGGCCATGCATTTCATCAATACCATTCATCGAGTGGCCAACGCTTGACATCTCTCTTGACGAGGAACAAATCCCATCTTGGCTTATTACTCTTCCCTACATGATTCCGATTATGCCAATCATATTCTTTATATCTATCCGGTTAGGGATAACGTTTGAATATGTCAAACGTAATGTTCATCATGTGGAAGACTGTGATAACCTCAGGTCTAGAGATTCCAGTGATATAACTATATGAGACTTAATTATGACATTGTGACCATGACATAAATCTCATAGGGGTCAGTCCAGTATTTGTTCTCCAACAAATACCCATAAGTCTAATTGTATCCCATACACCATAATCATCATATGATTATCTATTAAACTTATACTAATAATTAATCATAATTATCAGGGACCGGGATTATTATAATAAACATGCAAAAGACATAATAATCAAACGTTCAATATCTTTATAAATAATAACATTTGTTTTACAAACAACATGCCTAGGGCATAACACCAACACTATCTTGTGCAGTGGACATTGTTTCGTGCTATATGCATGCTTGTCCTCATTTCTTGATTTACGTGAAGGCGTATGATCTAGTAAGAGACTACGTGCTTGATATCGTTATTAATAAGAGCTTGATAGAAGTGTGGGTGATAACACCCTATACGTTATATGTTAACTTGGTCATGTTACCTGCATGGGGCATTGATGTGGTACGTGTTATGGCTTGGCTTTTTATGTGTTATGCCTTTCTTGTTTGCCACAATAGATGGTGAATATTTCTATGCTAGTATGCTTAACTATTTATATGAGCATGATAGATCTATATATAACATTCATGTTCTGCATTGAAAGCTCGAAAATGATTATCAAGGTTGTGCTGAATATTTAGCATATGTGGTTGATGGAAGAATGTCTACACCAAAATTGAAGAATGGATACATCATTCTTTGTGAGATCTCAGATATAATTTCTACTGAGTAGTACATGAAACATGATGAGAACCTTGAGTTATCTTGAGTTGCTACGGTACAAATATAGTGCTGATATCTAAATCAATGTTCATGACATCAGTTGAGTTAAAAGAGTTGAAGATTCAACTTGAGAAATTTCTTTATAGAGGATTCACCCAGCTTAGTATATCTGCGTGGGGTGTATCTGTATTGATTGGCATGAAGATATATGGTACTTTGCGATTTCATATTGAATGCAGAGAATTCAACCAGTTGACTATAATGAACCAGTACTTGTTATCGTGTATGGATAAATTATTTGATCCCTGAAGTTAATCAGTGGTCTATTCAGTGTTTGATTGATAAGTGGCTAACATTAGTTGGAAAGTCAACTATAAGGATATACTGAAGACATCTTCTCATACCAGGTATGCTCGTTATGAATTCGTGATTATGCTATTTCGATTGATATATGATCTAGCAGTATTGATGGATTTGATGAATGATATCTTCAAACCATAATTAGATTTCTTTGCGATGAATTGATTAATGACCTGTTGGTGTATACAAAGTCGCAGACTGAGAATTGATTGTATTGAAATTTCTCGAGAGAAACAATTGTTTCCAAAAGCTAGCAAGAGATAGGGGATCTACTACCTTGAAGTGGATGCCTGAAGTAAGTATCTTTGTTGACCTATATAAGTGGAAACAACCGAGGTACGCATGTTCTTGAGATTTTCTTGATCTTGTTAGAGATTCATTAATGAATTTCGAAGGTAGCTCTATCATTAACTATTTGAGACAGAAAGCTACACTTTCTGATGGATTGATAAATGTGAAGCCAATTTTTAAATATTGAAATGATGGATGACCATAACTTCAGTATTTGACCTTGCCTAGTGGATTCGACTAATATGATGGTTATTTGGAGGATATGACCAGTGTTACTATTTTCTCGTGTATGTGTCAAGATTCACCAATATAGTGGATATGATAAATTCATTATGCATAGTGAAGCTCGAACAAGAGATAAAACGTGTGTTAATTCAAAATGGTAACGTACTTGTATATGCTTCGAGGAGATTGAATCTTTATGAATAGAATAATTCTACTCATGACTTGAAATTGATTGTGATCCTACGGCTATTGTATTAGCGGATTCATTGAACATAAAGACTTGTATTTCATGATTGATGGTACTAAATGGGAGAAAATTTCTAAGTATTCAACTAAATCCTTGAATTGCGATTATTTGAAAGCAGAATATCAGAGATCGTTTGATTTGTTATAATCCTTCGAGATTTGTGAATATATGAATATATTGCGATGGATTTCGTGGAAGGATTATCATTTAATAGATAAGTCCCGATGATATTGGTTATAGTGGATTGATTAATCAAATCTGCTTGACTTTATGTGTTGTGATGTTATGATCGATACATCTTGATTACATGGGATACCTGTGGATATAATATATGACAGGTATTCTTGTTCTACATCTTGTTCTACACCTTGTTTTACATCTTGATTATGATAATTTTTCTGAGCACTCTGGATATTTAACCGAGGTTGCTTATTGATCATATGTTGCGAGCATGTGAAGTGGATTTCCTTGTGGCTATTGTATGAGCTTGCTATTTAGCGAAAATTCTATCACACGAAGTACCTAGTATGGGTAATTGCTTGTATGGATGCTTGATTCTTGTCTTGAGCACGAATGCTTCTTGTGAAAGTTTCATAGGAAAGTCACGGTATCGAGAAGGTTATGTGTGAATAATACTTGTAGGTAATTGATAATATGGTGTGGTATACCATATTCTTGCTATTCTTGATTTCTATTTGTTATTTATATATGTTATAATTTCGATCAGTAAAATTCGAGGACGAATTTTCTTTAAGGAGGGGAGGATGTAACGCCCGTCCTAATTCTTGTAAAATTCTTGTCTTGCATATTTATATGCTATTTTATTTGAGTTAATTATTTAACTGCTTTAGAAAGTTAAGGTGGTTTATTACTAAAGTTGAAACATTAGGGTCATTTGTGAAAATTAAAGTTTAGGGGCTAAAATGCTCAAATTAAATCTTTAAGGGCCTTTTTGTTAAAAATGAAACTTGGAAGGCCTAGGTGCAATTCTTGAAAGTTTATAAGGATAAATTGGTGTTTGCTTCTTCCTCAGAAGCACTTTCACCATTTCTCTCGTACATTCCTCTGTTTCAAAAGAAAAGTTAGGGTTTACCCTATTCTCGACTCCTCTCGCTTATTTATGCCTCTGTTCGAAAATCCGACCTCGCATAAATGATCAGGGCGGTGAGTAGAGCATTTCCTGCCGAACAGAAATTAGTTTGGGTGAATTTGATTTCGGACTAGGTAAGTCACTAGCCCCCCCTTGCTTGTAATAACATGCATATATGTTATTTTTGATACTTGTGCTTGTTAATTTCGTGATTTGAATGAGTTTTGTGATACTTGTAAATTTGGTACAAGGGGAGTATCAGTATGGCTTGAATATGAAATATGAAAGGAAGCATCCTAAATTAAATGGGTTTGTATGTATTAAGAAAAATTATACTCCTATTCGTGGGACGGTAAAATATTAACTTGATTTAAATGTTATTAGAAAAATTGTACCATTAATTGTGGTACGGGGAAATGAATGGAAGTATCCCTAAATGATTATATTAGTATATTAGAAAATTATACTTATACTTTTGGGACGGTGAAATATTTAAATGGAATAAAAGAAAATTATCCTATTATTTATGGGACGGTAAAAGAATGAAATAAACTTGAAAGTAATGTTCTGAACTTGTTTGGATGTCATGGGTATTGCCTATGGGTTAGTAAAAGTATACTCCTAGGCATTGCTTAGATGTTAGAATGTTAATAGAAAGTTACTCCTAAGCTTGGGATGGAGAATTCTTAAGCCTGGAAAGAAATTGAGTGTTGCTGAAAATCGCACCAAGCGCCCGCCTGGTTATCCTTCGAGCGCCCGCCCATTTCATCAGGGGTTTTGGTTCCAAAAGTGCTTGAACGGGCGGCTGCCCGGGTACTAGTGAGCGCCCGCCTGGTCCCCTGTTTGTACAAAAAGTGTTTTAAACCCAAATGGAATGAAATCTTACCCCTCCTAAGGCATAGAGCCTTAGTATAAGATGTCCTAGCAAGTGTATATGTACCTTTTTGGGCATTAGAACTTAGTATTGAACATGAACACCTATAGAACTTAAATGAGAACTTAAGTATAAGAGTAGTAACTCTTCTTTATGTCTTGAAAGTGCTAAGAACAAGCACTAATGTGTTATATGTGTCTTGAAACCAATGTTTGTGTACCTTAGGGGCACTAGAACAATGTCTTGAGCTTGAACATCCAAAGTATAGGATTAAGAACATGTAAGTATGAGATGTATAACTCATCTACTTAGCTTGAACTTGAAGTATAAGACAATTAAATCTTGTACATGACTTAAATATCCAAAGATTTGGATTGAGAACTTGAATATAAGATGACTAAATCTTGTACATGACTTGAAACCAATACATGTGTATGGTAATGAACTTGAAAGTGCTATGAACAAGCACTAATGTGTTAGAACTATTCTTGGTGTGTATGTGCAAATCTTGCATATAGCTACTTGATAGAATGTGGCTTCTTGACTACTTGATATATGGTATGAATAACCAAAGAGTTAGAATGTGGAACTATATAGAGAATGAACAACTCTAAGACATACTTGAATCTAATACGTGTGTATTGAAAGTGCTATGAACAAGCACTAATGTGCTAGTACTTGGTTTTAGTCGTGCATATACTCAATGAAGTATATAAAGTATAAAGAAGATATCTTGTTCTTGAGTTGAGTTCCTAAAGAATGAAGGACTAGTGTAATATGAAGATAATTCATAAAACAATGATTATAGAACACAATATGTGTTGGAAAATGTATTTGATTATTAACGATAAATATACGCGAGATATGATTGTGACTAGGTATAATACGACCTATTCGACTACGTGCTTAGAGTCTAAGATGTTGGGCTCTACTTGGAAGTAAGGGTATCGTGATAGACACATTAGTGTGTTAAAGGTTATATGAATATGTACGTGCAAATATGGCATATGACAAAGTGATATAGTATGACATACCCTACTACTTGATTGGGGTCTGTTATTAATAGACTCTAATTTGGCTTGATTGTGTTACGTGGACACATTACGTGCCATTGTTATACCGATTTGTATTTGCAAATATAGCATACGTGTACTTGTATTTGGTGAGCACATGATTACATGGTTCCCGAAGAGCTAGTCCACTACTTTTGGACTTAGTTCTATACTCTTGTAGTTCAAGTAAACATCTACTTGTGAATTCTTGTGTGAGTCCAGCTGGTTCTCCTTGCTTGTTCGGAAATATATAGGTTCACGCTTATCGCGAGAGCTGGGGCTTAAGTGATAATCGGGTCCCTATGTATTTGTGCTTGACCCCTTATTACAGGCCATAGTAAGGGCATAGCTTCCTTTATTAGAGCAATACGCCTGATAAAAGTGAATGCTAAACTCGTGAACACCTCGTGAATCTTGTTCTTGTGAGTGATGCTGGTTACCGGGTCCTCTTGTGTACTGCACAGCAGCAACTGGATTGATCGTGATTTGTCAACTGCAATAAGCAACGACAACAATGGTTTACTTGGGAGGAATAAGGTTGGAATATCCTTTGTAACGTGTTAGTTTAGCCTTATGTGCTAGTTACTTGATGAGTTGGCTTAGCCTCTCATATACTTGTTACTTGATGACATCTTGAGCATGATTACTTGATAATATTCTTGATTTGCATGATTACATGATAACATGCTATGTACTTGTATCTAGTAACTTACTGAGATTTATCTCACCCCGTTCCTTGTTTATTTGTTCCCCCTCCCCAGGAAAGCAAGTGGTAATACGTTGTGAGGCTCGACTTAGTGGGGGCCTACTTGGCAGGTTGTTCTTGTTTGGGGATTGTTATCCTTTCCAGTATTTGGTGAGGACGATCTTGTATCAGTTGTTTAGACTCAGTATATTGGGTAAACTTGTATAGTGTTCTTGTAATGCCAGCGTATGTGCTAGGCATGTTTTCCGCTGTGTACAACCATTTGGTTTAAATTTCTTGGTATAGAACTCGTTGTGAGCTATCTTAGCTCGTTTCTCTTGAGTTATATGATGTCAGTTTGATATAAGCAGATGTCATTCAGTTTCTCGTTTCTTGTTAGTCACGCGCACCAGGTTCGAGGTTCAATTAGGGAATCCCGGGACTTGGGGGCGTGTCACTAGAACTCCAACTAGAACTCTGATACAAGTTTCTTATAAATGGATAGAAAAGAGCAAATAATAATAAATGCAATAAAAAACAAGAACACATGTTTTAACGTGGTTCACCAAAAATCTATTGGCTACATCAACAGACGGAGGACAATAAATATTATTACTATGGAGATCTAAGAATAGAGTACATATTGATCAATATTGTGAACCAAGAAACATAAGAGATCCAGATTAGAAATCCTAAAAACTAAGAAATTTAGTTTTCTACATATTCTAAAACATGAAACAAAATTAAAGTGGCTGCTAGGTTTAACAAATATTTATACTAGTTCAAACCTATTCCCTATAGAAACATAAAACTTTGAGCCAAAAAGCCTAGAAATAATCAGATATTCCATGCACAAAAGCCCAACCCAGAAATTCTGTCATACTCATGCGGCTGCAGAGGTTGGCCACATGCCCTCCTATGCGCGCCCTTAAATTGTCCTCACGCTAGGCCAAAATGTCTTTGTTAAACACCCACATACTACCTTGCCATGCATCTAATCTATCTGAGCGCATTCCCCTACTATGCGCTCGAATATGTAGGGCGCATGGTGCTGACTAGAAAAGTTAAAAAAAAAAATCAGACTCAAGGCACACGATTCATTCCCAACAGTACAAATAGAGATGTCATCACTTCTTAAGATCAGATCAATAAAGTCAACGATTTCCAGTAATGTTCTTTCCATTTTTTATCTTCTCATGATTTATAAGTTGGTATTAGAGAGCATCCAGCTTTGGTAACCACCCCAATTCATTACTAAACAACATATTTATTGAGATTGCATTGACTGTATTAAATAGCCTCGAATACCGTCTACATATGAATTTTGTAAAGAACATGGAGAACATAAAAGTCTCACTAAGTGGGAGTCACAAGTACTTTTGATACACCAATTACAGTTTGTCTCCGGCATAAATAAAACATGTTAAAATAGGGATAACTAAAAATGATATCCCCAAACACAGTTCATTAGAGAACTAATGTCCCAAAATAGAAATTATGAGGGAAATGTTATCCCAAAATTGTTTAACTGAGCATATTAAAGATTGTCGTATTGAGATCAAGTTAAGAAAACAAGAAACCAAAAATCACATTCAAAAGAACACCAAATTCACTTGGTTCAGTAGCACGAGATAGCTACGTTCATGGGGGGGGGGGGGGGGGGGGGAGAATACTTTTAATTCTATGAGAATCAAGAACATGTATTACAGATGATCTACTTTTGAAACAGAAAACACAATAGTTCGATGATGAAATACTAGAAATCTATAAATCTAGCCGGTTGTAATCACGTTAGGGTAGATAGAAAGAAGGCCAAGAGTTTTTATACGAGTTTATTGTCATATGACCCTGCGTACTATTCCGTTTTTACACATTAACCTTTGTACTACTGAATTTACCGTCATTACATGCGTACTACTCAAAAAAGAATCAAAATAACCAAAATCGTTAACAAATGGCATATTTACCCTTGATGATGTCCCATTTTTTATTTTTTTTTCAAATATTCAAAAATGATTTTTCAACTTTTTTTTTTAATATAGGCTGCCCACCTAATTAACCCAATACTAAAAAATTAACCCACCCCTACCAGAACCCCACCACAATTCTTCTTCTCTATTGACACTCCAACCCGGTTCTTCTTTTCTCCATTGAAACTGCCCAGTTTTTTCGGTTTTGCAAACTTAAAGGCCCATTAGTCAATAAGCCTATAACTAACTTCCAGTAGCATTCCAGAATACTCGTCCGCCCATTGCACACTCTTCCCGACCTCCGGCTACGCCACCGTTACTCGTCGCTCCGGCTACCGCCAGGTATATCATTCTGTCTCTCTTTCTCTTTCTTCTCCACCCCTCCGTCTCTTCGTCTGACCTCCATTAAGAGACCGATACCTCCATTAAGAGATCAATATTTTCTCTGCAAAAATCGAAGCTCCCCTGAATTGAGCATTTTTTTTATTTTAATTTATTTTTTCCTCTCTGCAATTTACTTAATATGGACGGGATGAGTTAAAACCAGGCTAAGGAGGCACATAATCAAGGGGAAGAGCAAGTGGTGTCGGAGATCGCTTAAGAAAAGGATGATTATTGAGTTATTGTGAGAAGATGGAGTGTCGAATTTGAGGACTCCCTTTCCGTGAGTTCTTGACTTGGCCAATTTGGTTGTTTTTGAGGAACAGATAGAGAGAGAGAGAGGTGAAGAGATTAGGTAAAAAGGATTAGGGTTTTCTGCATTTGATTTGGTGGAGAAGGGGTGTGAAAATTAGCAATTTGGGGAAGGGGTGGGTTAATTTGCAATTTGGGGATCGATTAGGTGGGCAGGTTCAATAAAAATTAAAAGAAAAATCATTTTTGAATTTTTGAAAAAAAATAAAATGAGAGACGAAGGGTAAGTAGGTCATTTATTAACGATTTTGGTTATTTTGACTAATTTTCAAATAGTACGCATGTAGTAATGATTATTTCGATAGTATAAAGGTTAATGTGTAAAAAATGAATAGTACGCAGGGTTATATGGCAATAAACTCGTTTTGATACTTAGCATAAACGCTAGCCAACAAGGGAACTAAATCTTGAACAGAACAAAAATTTTAGAATTCGCCTAAATGATAACATTTAAAGGTATCTCAACCCAAAACAAAACACTTGAAGGTATCTTGACGCTAATGAGAACACTTAAATGAATCTTGACCTAAATGAGAATATTAAAGATAGGCAAAACTGCATCAAAAATCACTCAACTATGACCAGTTTGGGTATTTGGTCACTAAACTAATTTCCTTTTGAAACAACACATCCAACTAAGAGTTTATTGAATCGAAAGTCACTATCACTAACACCGTTACATTTTTTTCGTTAAATAGTCATGTGCCAATGCACATGACTTTTTATCAAGGGTATTTTCGGTACAAAAATATAGCTCTCAAGATGATCCGCTAATAAGATTTGCAGACAAGGTAAAGAATTTTTTGGATCACTAACCCGAACAAGAACAAATTCAATAGCAGCAAGAAGCACAAAATCCCCAACCCGATTCCTCCCCAAATCGCCACATCCAAATCTTTTCCATGAATAACCAGCAATTCGAACAGTTATTCTATTCCAACTATGATGAAATTGTGCAAGAAAAATATGAAAATTGCCTTGATTCTCTGTCCCTTGACGAGCTTCATTGAGATGAGATAGCCGGCGGCGGTGACTGCCCAGATGACGACGACGATGGCGGCGACGACGTGGTAGATGACGAAAGTGAGGAACATACATAAAAAGGTTACCATTAGCCACTTCCAGGCTCTGGGTACAACGGAGATGACTTTTTTGAAAGTGACGGTGCTGCCGGTGTAGATGCTGGCGATGGTGTAGACGACGGCGGCGGTGGAGAGGAGGGAGAAGATTATAAGGAAGGTGAAGTAGGCGATTTTGAAGAGGATGTAATGGACCCATTCGGCGAATATGGATTTGGAGAGGTGGTTGTAGGTTCCGGATCCGGGTTCGGAGAAGCTCCGTTAGGATTCATGGCGGCCGATTGTTGGGTATGCCCATATATATCTCAGTTTTAATATAATATGATTTATTAGATTTGATTGATCCATCACCTAAGTTTTATTTCATGGACTTTAGACCCACATGTAAGAAGTATTTATACTTCATTTTTTAAATTGTCCATTGTTATAGAATAGGATTAGAAATAGGGCAAGAAGATCAAGTTTCAAGAAAAATCACTCAGTGAGTTTGAGCCGCGCTTATGCGCCTCCTGCGCCTCGCGCCACGCGCCTTCTACATTCGCGCCATGCGCCATTTAGAGCGCGCGCATAAGGATTTCTTCATAAGCTATGTTACGCGCCTCTGCGCCCCTTGATTTAAACGCACAATTACTGTGCGCCTGTTGGCTCAATGCGCCTCTTGGCTCAAACGCGCCTCAAAGTGTTTATTCAACACTCAGTGAGTTATTGAAGACTCGAAGACTTGAAGAGAATTCAAATTACGCCAATGATCGATCGGTGGTTAAAAGATGCATATGCGCCTAATCTATTGACACGTGTCCACAACGGTCACATTTATGTTGAGTGTCAAAATGGCCATAAAATATGCATGCTCCAATCAACGAGCGACAGCTCATCTTATCCACAAGGATTTCCAACGGCTAGTTTTTTGAAGTTCACTATAAATACCCCATAACTTCAACATTTTGAAGTTGCTGAGTTTTGCTAAGAATTTCAAGAATTTCTCTCTCTAAGCATTTGTTGAAGATTTGAAGATTGCCTTCGTTTTTCCAGATTTCTCAAGAACATCTTCATACCTTCATCCTTAGCCCAGATCTTCAAGCCTTAACACTTTAGTTTCTCGTGCTCTCCATCTCAAAGATCTAAAGAGCCTTGATACTAAGAACACACACGCACCTCTTCAAAGATTAATCATTTAGATTCTTCTTTAAGAGATACACCGGTTATTGTTTTGGATTTGTTCTTTCATAGTAATAGATCTTGAGTTAGTGTATTAGCTCAAACATTGTAATTTGTAACACTCACTCATTATATAAGATCTCCATTAGAAATCCAAGACTAACCATCTTGGTAGAGGACGTAGATCTTTCATTGATCGAACCTCTCCAAATAGCTTGTGTTATTATCTTGTTATTTCTTTCAAGTTATTATTTTCACTCACTACTTGCTTGTTTACTCATTGTAGATTGATTGAACTGAATTGTGTTGTGATTGTTATATCATTTGCCTTAGTTCCTTATTTCACTCACTTTGAGCCAAAATACTTAGTGTGTGTGTTGCGCTCCCTTTATCACTTTGCGCCTATTTTCATTACTAAATTCCGCTGTGCATTTCACTCACTCACTTAGGCGCATCTCATTACGCTTACTTGATAAAGTGCGCATTTGCAATTGAGTTTATCAAGGGTACGAAAAGAATTTTAAAACAGCTATTCACCCCCCCCCCTCTAGCTATTTTTCATACCCTTGTTGCCCTTTGGGACCAACAAGTGGTATCAGAGCAAACACCTTTATAAAACACTTTTCGTTTTTCAAGCTTAACAGCTTGGGTGCCGATTCTAAATGGCAAACTCAAAACCTATGGCAACTGCAAACTACACTCACGTTCCGGTCTTTGATGAAGATCATTTTGACGTGTGGAAATTCAGCATATTGACTCATCTCAACTCAATCGATGAAAGGCTCCATGACACCGTCGTTTATGGACCTTATATTCCGATGAAGGCGAATCCAAATCCACGCACCAACGCTGCCCAACCTACAGTTCTCAAACCAAGGGAAGAATGGACCGAGGAAGAAATTAGAAGAGTTGCGAATGATGGCAAAGCAAGAAACATTCTTCTAAGCACTCTAAGCACGGCTATGAAACAACAAGTCATGCATTGTGCTACTGCAAATGAGCTATGGGATGCGATTGAAGAGCATATTGAAGGAGACACTGTCTGCAAGGAGAACAAGAAATACGAAGTACAAAAGAGATTCAACAATTTCTCTCAACTCCCCGGTGAAAACTTAAGGCAAACTTATGAACGCTACTGTGAAATTATCAATCTATGTATTTCACTTGGCATGAAGTTTACCAACAAAGATTTGAATGTAAATTTTCTACAAGCCTTTGGATCAAGATACCTACATAAATCTAGCGCTCTTGAAGACGCTGGAACCTTAGATGTTTGGACTTTAAGGAACCTTTATGCAAATCTCAAAGTTTACGAACTCAAACTCCAACGAATCAGCGAAACTGAAGGAAAGTCAAAATCTATGGCTATGATGGCGCACAGAGAAGCTGCGCCTACACCTGCGCCTACTCCTGCGCCTGTACAAGATGAGAAAAGCTCCGATCTCAAAATTTCTACTTCTGAGCTATTAGACATGGATGATGAAGACTTCGCTTTATTTGTGAAGAAATTTCAAAAGTTCAGAAAATTCTCAAGACCCGGCTCAACCAACAAATTTCAAGGATCTACCAGCAAAGCTCCTCAAAAGTTTTCAAGGAGCAGTGATTCAAAAAGAAAAGAAGATCTTGTTTGTTTTAATTGCAGGAAACCCGGACATTTTGCATCAAGCTGCCCGATCCCCAAATTTGAATATATGCAGAAGAAGAGCAGCCATACTCCCAAATTCACTTCCAAGTTCACTCGCCACAAGGGAATGGTTGCTGAAGAAGAAGCAACAGCAAATGAGCACAACACTTGGATTGAAACAGACTCCGATGAGAGCGATGAAGATTCCGATGATGGACTCGTTTGTTTGATGGCAAATGATGATGAAGTTGATGCTTATGATTCTGATGATGACTTCTCCAAGGATGTTCCCGATATGAATGCCTTGAATAAACCTATCAAGAAATCTGCAGGTTTTCAAGAAGTGAAAAAGAAGAAAGGACCAACCATCAGCGAGCTCGTTGAACAAGGATTTCTCACTCCGGCTCAAAACGATGGTGGATTGTTATTCTCTCGATGTGATCTTGGAGCAAGGAACAAATTGAGAAAAGGAGCTTACATTAGACCTCAGGTTGAACCAACTGCTCCAATCTCCAAAATCAATGATGAAGTGATTGCTGAACAAGAAAAATTGTTCAAGAAGGCTGAAAAGGTAATCACTAGATTCGATAGTATGAAGGAAGCTTTAGCACTATCATGTGATGAAATTTCCCAGCTTAAGACCGAGAAATCTCTACTTAAATCTGAACTCACCCTCCTTAAGGAGCAGATAAAGAGCATGACCCCTCTTACTGTTAAAAACACTTTTCTAACAGAACAGAACTCACTTCTTAAAGTTCAAAACGATGAATTGGTTGCTCAAATTACTGATCTTAAAAAGATTACAAATGAGTGGTCCAATTCTCGTGTCACTATGGAGAATATATTTGAGTCCCAAAAAGTCAGTGGTGATAAAAGTGGCTTGGGATTCTCATCAACTAGTGACAACTTTAAATGTGATGTCTGTGCTGAAAAAGATAGTGAATTTACCAACCAACAAACTTTTGAAATTCCCAAGGAAAAACATTCTACTTCAATGGGTAAAGGACAAGAAAAAGTCAAGAGACAAACATTCCATTATGTCTACCCAACGAAGCAATTTGGGAAAGCTAATGGGAAAGATATAGCTACAGATGAACCATCTCCTAGCAAAATCATTCTTGAAAATAGGCGCGCTCCTTCTCCGAGTGCTCATTATGCGCCTAAGAGCCACGCGCCTCATCGCCGTGCGCCTCCTAGCCCTATGCGCCCTCCGAGAAAAAGCGCTCCAAAATTTCAAAAGAAAGATTTTGTTAAAGCTAATTCATTTGACCCAAAGAAGAATGCCATCCCCAAGAAAAGTAAAGAATTTGTGAAAACTCATGTGATTGGTGGCTTTCATCATTGTTCCATTTGTGATTGTTCAGGACACAAGGCCGTGGAATGCCTTTTGCGATTCACTCCCAATGCCAAAGGACGTAAAAATCCTAAGGTCAAGCAAGAGTGGGTTGTCAAAAGTTGCTAACCCTAGGACCCAAAAGGAATAAAGGGGACCTGCTTAAATGTCTATATTTCAGGTTCTTTGTTTCATGGCTGGATCTTCAAAAGCTAGAAATTATGAATGGATTCTCGATAGTGGGTGTTCAAGACACATGACTGGAGATGAATCCTTATTAGAAGATGTCCATGAAGAAAGAGGTCCCTCCGTAACATTTGGCGATAATAACAAAGGTCAAGTTGTAGCATATGGAAAGCTCAAGAAAGACAAAGTGTGCATTGAAAGAGTCTCACTCGTCGAAGGGCTCAAGCACAACTTATTATCCATATCTCAATTCTGCGACAAAGGATTAGAATGCCATTTCACTTCAACGCAATGTCTTATCAAGAATGGCAAAACTGGAGCTATCTTACTCACGGGATATCGTAAGACAAATATTTATATTATTGATTTCCATAGTATGAACTCTAGTACTAATCTTTGTTTTGTAGCAAAAAGTGTGAACGAAAATAGTTGGCTGTGGCACAAGCGGTTAAGTCACTTGAACTTCAAGTATCTATCTAAACTCAGCAGGAATAATCTTGTCAAAGGACTTCCCAAAGTTGCTGATCATCATGACAAAAAGTGCGCCGCATGTCAACTTGGCAAACAACCGAAGCAATCATTTTCAAGCAAGTCAAATCCTTCAACTACAAGATGCTTGCAACTGCTTCACATTGATCTATTTGGACCAGTTTCCACCGCAAGCATTCGAAGAAACAAGTATACTCTAGTTGTGGTGGATGATTATTCAAGATATACATGGGTAGAGATGATGATTACAAAAGATGATTGTTATGATATTCTCACTACCTTATTTCGACTGCTCCAAACCCAAAAAGAAGATGACATCGTTAGTGTTCGATCCGACAATGGAACAGAATTCAAGAACAACGGTGTTGCTCGATATTGTGAAGATCATGGGATAGATCACAACTTTTCAACCGCCGGAGTCCCTCAACAAAATGGCGTTGTTGAACGAAAGAATAGAACGTTGATTGAAGCGGGAAAGACGATGATAGCTGAAGCTAAATTGCCTAAGTACTTTTGGGAAGAAGCTATCAACACTGCATGTTTTACTCAAAATCGTTCCCTCATCAACAAACTTCACAACAAGACTCCGTATGAACTTTGGCGTGGTAGAACTCCCAACATTGCATTCTTTAAAATCTTTGGTTGCAAATGTTATATCCTCTACAACGGAAACGAACATAGAGGTAAATTCGATGCCAAAGCCGACGAAGGTATTTTTGTTGGGTATGCCAAACACTCTAAAACTTTTCGTGTTTTTAATAGAACTACATTAGTGATAGTTGAATCTGTACATGTTACATTTGATGAACATTCTCTCCTTGAGCCACATTTGGCTCCAAATGTTGCTGATGATTCTATTGAGCTAAATGATACAGGTGCTCCTATTTTTGTTGCGCCCACTCAAAATCAGAATCTATCAACACAAGGAAATCCATCTACATCAAATGCGCCTAATTCAATGTATAATGCGCCTGGTGAATCATCTATTGCGCCTCACTCAAATGATGCGCCTCATGATTCCTCTCACGCGCCTATTTCTACTGCTGCATCTGGTGTACACCCAAATTTCAACTCTGAGCCAGTTCAACCCCCAAATTTCAATGACTTTGAATCTGGTGAAGAGGTACCAATTGAAGACCTTCAAGTCTCTACGACTCAACCTAACTTACCCCCTGAAATTCGTGAAGTTAGAGGTCACCCAATTGCTAATATCATCGGTGATCTACAAATTGGTGTTCGTACAAGGAGAGCTACAAACTTTGATGCTTACACTGCTTTTATCTCTCAAATTGAACCGAAGAAGGCTGATGAAGCGCTCCAAGATCCCAATTGGATTGTTGCAATGCAAGAAGAACTCAATCAATTTGAACGATGTAAGGTTTGGACTCTGGTTCCAAGACCAAATGATCATGGAGTGATTGGTACGAAATGGGTGTTCAGGAACAAGATGGATGAGAATGGAACCATCACGAGAAACAAAGCAAGATTGGTTGCACAAGGGTATAGGCAAGAAGAAGGAATTGACTACGATGAAACTTTTGCGCCCGTAGCAAGACTTGAAGCTATCAGATTATTTCTAGCTTACGCCGCTCACAAGAACTTCAAGTTATATCAAATGGATGTGAAGAGCGCGTTTCTAAATGGTGAACTCCAAGAACAAGTCTATGTTGCTCAACCACCTGGGTTTGAAGATTCACAATTTCCAAATCATGTGTACAAACTCCAGAAAGCTTTGTATGGACTCAAACAAGCACCAAGAGCATGGTATGATACACTATCAAAGTTTCTCATTGAAAAAGGCTTCACTCGCGGTAAAATCGATACAACTCTTTTCATTGCCAAACATAATGGTCATAAATTACTTGTTCAAATTTATGTTGATGATATTATATTTGGTTCTACTAATGAATTGTTGTGCAAGCGTTTTGAGAAACTAATGAAGAGCAAGTTTGAAATGAGCATGATGGGAGAACTCACATTCTTCCTCGGGCTTCAAATCAAGCAAATGAGTGAAGGCATATTTATCAATCAAGCCAAATACACAAAAGACTTAATCAAGAAGTTTGGACTTGAGAACGCTAAAGCATACGATACTCCAATGGCCACCGGCAACAAACTCGACAAAGATTTAAAAGGTAAACGTGTTGATCAAACGCTCTATCGAGGTATGATTGGCTCACTCCTTTACCTTACTGCTAGTAGGCCTGATATTATGTTTAATGTTTGTGTTTGTGCTCGTTATCAATCCGACCCTAGAGAAGCACACTTAATTGCTGTGAAACGTATTATAAGATATCTCTCTGGCACTGTTAACCTTGGACTTTGGTACACCAAAGATTCGAACTTTAAACTTGTAGGTTATTCAGATGCGGATTATGCAGCATGCACAATTGATAGGAAAAGCACTAGTGGCACCTGTCATTTCCTCGGATATCGACTTGTGTCATGGGCAAGTAAGAAACAAGCTTCTGTATCTGTTTCAACAACCGAAGCCGAATACATCGCTGCGGGAAGTTGTTGTTGTCAAATACTCTGGATGAAGCAGCAATTGGTGGACTATGATATCATCGAAGAAAATTGTCCCATCTACTGCGACAACACATCAACAATTGCGGTTTCTGAAAATCCTGTCATGCACTCAAAGACCAAGCACATCGACATCAAATATCACTTCCTCAAAGACCACGTGGAGAAAGGCAATATACATTTGGAACACGTGGGAACCGACTATTAAATCGCCGACATTCTAACGAAAGCACTCGACGCGAAACGGTTCATGTTTTTGAGAGGTGAAATGGGTATGCTTGAACTCAACTAAATTCAATATAGTTTTGTCAATACTAATAATCTTATGTTTTGTTGAGTTATGAGTTTACGAGATACAAACTCTAAATCATTTCAAAAGTTTCAAGGAAACTTCATGCGCGCCTAAACATCCCTTGCGCTTAAGCAATTTCTGCGCGCACAGCAACTAATACGCGCCTAGCATCAATTGCGCTTCAAAATTTTATGCGCCCTCAACCATCCTTGCGCGCCTTGATAAGTAATGCACCTTGATGAATAATGCGCCTAGATGAGTATGCGCCTTGTTGAAGTAATGCGCCCCTTCATGCGCGCATTAACTATTGCGGCTCAATCATTTCTCAAAATTCAATTTCAATGATTGAACGTATTAAATACACAAGTACCAGGTATGTTAATTCTGTTCATTTATTATAGGAATGAATCTATGTCATTTGACATTTCCTTTAATTGTTCAAGGGTACTTGTGCAATTAAATTTTTCCCTCGTTTTACGCTTTTCGAAAATTTTATTTTCTGGGATATATTTCTTGCACCCCAAACTTACACCAAAATAGATGTTTTTGGTGTTTGTGCAAAAATTAGTCAAAATTGCTCATACACTTAAAGGGAAAGTGGAGCAGTTTTTCTAAAACCTAAATGTCACATCATGACACTTTAGGTCATTCAGCCATAAATGCCCTTCAAATCCCAAAAATCCCTCATTAATGAATGTTCTTTTTGTCATGATGAGCCGCCTTTTTCAAAATCCCTCATAAATGCAATCCTTTCAACTTCCCATCTTTTTAAAAAAAAAAAAAAATTTTACTGTATTTTTTCTTTATCAGTGCAAATTTTGAACCTAACCTATAAATACACATCATCATCTTCCCTTTCTTCTCACCTCTCGTCTCACTCTCTCTTCCCGTCTCACTCTCTCTCCCCGACTCTCACTATCTCTCTCTCTCCATCTTCATTTTTCTTCTTCATTTTCTCTAATACTTCTACAAGTTTATGGGTCCTAAGAAAGCATCAACATCTACACAAGACGAAATGGTATGAATTCTAAACCCTTAACTCTTTAATTTTCTGAAATTTGTTTTCTGTTTTCGTCATTTTTGTGTGCTTTTCGTCATTTTTCTATACCAAGTTCATTTTTCTTTGATTGTTCACGCTATAATTCTCCGTTTTTGTTATCGTTTGTTGGGTTGTGTTCTATTCTTGATTTCGAATCTTTTAAAACCAACATTTCAACGATCAATGCTTTGTTTGTTACAAATCTGAATTTTAGTTTTCAAAATTTTTCAAAATTTTCGGTCATTCTTTTGATCATTGTGCTTTCATTATTGATTTGTCTAGTTTAAAGGCGCATCAAACATATTTAGATTCCTTGTTGTCTTGCGGTCATTTTGATATATTATTTGTCTAGTTTGGTGAAGTTTCATGATTTTCGTGTTCTTGGTGTTCTTCGAGCATTCAAGGGTCGTTCTTCGTGTTCTTCGTCATTCTTACATATTTTGGTCTCTAAAAATTCTCTATCGTGTTTTCGAAAATTTGAATTTTTTTGATTCTCATTTCTTTCATTTGAATGCTTGTTGTTTGTTTTTCTTACTAAGTAAAAATTTTACTCGTTATGCGCCTATGTACTTCTTTATGCGCCTATTTTTTATGCGCCCGAATGTCTTCTGCGCCTCTTCTTGTATATGCGCTTAAATCATTATGTGCCTAAAACCTTATACGCCTAACTTTGTAATTAGTCAAATTTCGTTGTTTTATTTTTCCTTAGTATTCACATAGAACCATATTATGCGACTTGTAACTCTATGCGCCTTTAATATTTGATGCGCCTAATTCAATCATGCGCCTTGATTTTCTATAATTTTGTGCGCCTGATTCAATTATGCGCCTATCTATTCTTTGCGCCTATATTACTTTGATCATTTTATGTTTCTATGCGCCTATGTCACTTCTAACATCAATCATTTTTTCAGGACCTTGCAAATTTCAAATTAGAAGAAACTCTTGATCTATTAGAGTTGTCTGGTGAAGAAATTGGGCGAGAAATCATTGAAGTCCTGCGCGTAGCTGGTCTGCTCCCTCTATTCACCATGGACCAAGATTTCTACTCTGCGCTCCTCGTGGATGAGTTCTTCTCCACAGCCGTTCTAGTGGAAATTGATGTAAACGGGCGCACTCACTACCGGATTGAGGCGCGCGTTCAAAATGTTGACGTCCATATTTCATCATCTGTGATTCGACACTTGCTTGGTTTTCCATCTACGGGTGAAGATCGAATTATTGGGCGTCCGATGACTTTCTCTGTTGATGATCAAAACAAGATGGCTTCCTCTCTTCTAAATATTCCCACGCTTCAAAATAATATCAAAAACACCAAAATTCGAGATGGTGGAGAACTCTTGACTCACATCGCGCACTTGGTGGGAACTTCAATTGTGTTCAAAACTGGAAACGTAAACCGATTCACGGTGGAACAATGGGAATACACAGCTGCCATCATGGCCAAGGAGAAGCTTCACTGGCCTCACATTCTGTTCAAGACACTGCGTGAGCAGATTGATAAATTTGTGAA
The DNA here is from genome assembly GCA_026119855.1 of Campanula takesimana. Classification (NCBI taxonomy): domain Eukaryota; kingdom Viridiplantae; phylum Streptophyta; class Magnoliopsida; order Asterales; family Campanulaceae; genus Campanula; species Campanula takesimana. The sequence continues at coordinate 2,222,834 of JAOWBW010000009.1, forward strand.
GAACAAAAGTGATGGAAAGAACCGATTCCGCTCACACTGCCTTCTTCTCACAAAACTTTTTCTAACTTACCCTGAGTTAGTTAAGTTTTTGAATGAGAATCCTGAGTACAAGATCAGTGATGTTCCAATGTTTGGTAAAGCAAACTTGGACCTCAAGAAGCGCAGAAAGAAGCCTACGAAGCGCGCCAAGGGAATTCAAATCAAGACTGTTGAAGGCTTAGTTGATGAAGACACAGAGTCAGATGATGCGCCTGTCCTTAAAAGCGCACCATTAATAAAGAGTGCAGTGAAGTCAAGCGCTAGACAAAGCGCTGATCCCGTGCCAGGCGCAGAGAAAAGCAAAGGAAAAAGAGTGGTTGATGACCCTCCTCGTGCGCCTATCAAACGTACAAGATTTGAATCTGATGAAGAGCGAGATCTAAGGCTAGCGCAGGAAGCCAGCAGGCTTGAGGCTCAAAGAAAAAGAGATGAAGATTTTCAAGCCAAACAAGCTGCTGAGTCAGAAAAGTTAGAGCGCATGAAAGGCGCTGGATCAAGCGCAGATATTGAGAAAGGGCCTTCTGTTTCCGCGCCTACCCAGCGCGCGCCTTCTCAACGCGCCCCCTCTCCCCGTGCGCCCTCATTCAAATTTCAACGGACCAACGTGTCAAGGGTACAACTCCTCTCTGATTTCTTCGGCGATGACATTTCAGACATAGAGGAACCCGTTCAAGGGGAGCAAGAGACCATCCCTCAGCGCACTCCTTCTCCAGTTGCGCCTCCACCTGGACCTGATCAGATCACAACAGACACTATTGATGTTGAAACAGTTATTGTTGAAACTGTTGATGTTGAAACTGAAGATGAATTTGAGTCTCCTACTCATTCACCTCCTTGTGCGCCTCCATCTCCTTCTGCGCCCCTTCCAGATTCTGCGCCCCTTCAATCTGATGCGCCCCATTCAACCCATGCGCCTCCTCCATCTGCTCTAGATTTGAGCGAGGTGCTTTCTATTCTTCTATCTTTGCAGCAGGGGCAAGCAAGTTTAGAGCAAGGTCAAACACAAATCAAGTCTCAATTTGAGCTTCTCACCTCAATGCTTACTGATCAATCTGAAGAGATTGCTGCCATTAAGGGGGAGATGAATTCACTCAAGGACAAACTTTCTGCTCCTACTCCTCCTCCGGCGCAGACTCAGGTACAACCTCATTCTGATCAGGCGCAAACCACCGCTTCTGCGCCTACTTTCATACCTCAGTCTGCTGCGTCTCAATCCAACATGAACGTGCTAGTATCTAAGTTGGATGTCTTGAAAGAATTGGTCGTCACTCATTTCACTGCTGCTCACTCAAGCTCTGACAGACGCGCTGAACATATTTCTTCTGATATTATCACGGCTCAAAATGCCATTGAAGCTCACATTCAAATCTTGGAAGAAAATATTTCTCAACAGTAGCAAATCACTCAGCGTTCCATTGATGAATACCAAAACATCAATGTGAATCACTTGAGTTACATTAGAGACGGTATCACTGCCACTCACTCCAGTGTCACTGACACTCAAGGGTTAGCAAACCGTAGTCATCAGCTCGCAAAACAAATTCAGCGTTCTGTTTCAGAGATCTTTGAAGGATTGAAGGAAGATGATGCGCCTCCCAACCCTTAGTTTCTATTGTTTTTGTTTGTAATTTTTTAGAACCGTTTGTAATAGAATCAATCTTTTGTGATAGTGATTTTGTGCTTACTTGTTTTAGCACCTTTTGTTTTTGTTCTATTCAAAACTTGTAATTTGTAACTCTTACACCCCAAGTTTTAATGAGAACAATGCATCACTTATTATCAAACCTTGTTCACTCAAACTCCTTGTTTGTAGAACAATGAATATTGTTTAAATTCATAATGCATCATATTGAATTGTTTCATACTTTCATGCATTTAGTTTAAACTCAGTTTAAACACATTTCAAAACTAAAAATCATATATCATCTTGAATGTGTTAAAATGTTGTTTCTATCTTTCCATATGTAATTCTTTATTCTTATTGGAATAGATTAGAAATCTATATTTTGGACTAGTGTGTGCATTAAACTTGAGACATGAATTACCAATTTCATTCATTTGGACATGTTTTTATCAAGTATAATGTTTGTCCTTGATATAGTAGGTAATGGCATCAATCAAATAGGGGGAGATTGTTGGGTATGCCCATATATATCTCAGTTTTAATATAATAGGATTTATTAGATTTGATTGATCCATCACCTAAGTTTTATTTCATGGACTTTAGACCCACATGTAAGAAGTATTTATACTTCATTTTTTAAATTGTCCATTGTTATAGAATAGGATTAGAAATAGGGCAAGAAGATCAAGTTTCAAGAAAAATCACTCAGTGAGTTTGAGCCGCGCTTATGCGCCTCCTGCGCCTCGCGCCACGCGCCTTCTACATTCGCGCCATGCGCCATTTAGAGCGCGCGCATAAGGATTTCTTCATAAGCTATGTTACGCGCCTCTGCGCCCCTTGATTTAAACGCACAATTACTGTGCGCCTGTTGGCTCAATGCGCCTCTTGGCTCAAACGCGCCTCAAAGTGTTTATTCAACACTCAGTGAGTTATTGAAGACTCGAAGACTTGAAGAGAATTCAAATTACGCCAATGATCCATCGGTGGTTAAAAGATGCATATGCGCCTAATCTATTGACACGTGTCCACAACGGTCACATTTATGTTGAGTGTCAAAATGGCCATAAAATATGCATGCTCCAATCAACGAGCGACAGCTCATCTTATCCACAAGGATTTCCAACGGCTAGTTTTTTGAAGTTCACTATAAATACCCCATAACTTCAACATTTTGAAGTTGCTGAGTTTTGCTAAGAATTTCAAGAATTTCTCTCTCTAAGCATTTGTTGAAGATTTGAAGATTGCCTTCGTTTTTCCAGATTTCTCAAGAACATCTTCATACCTTCATCCTTAGCCCAGATCTTCAAGCCTTAACACTTTAGTTTCTCGTGCTCTCCATCTCAAAGATCTAAAGAGCCTTGATACTAAGAACACACACGCACCTCTTCAAAGATTAATCATTTAGATTCTTCTTTAAGAGATACACCGGTTATTGTTTTGGATTTGTTCTTTCATAGTAATAGATCTTGAGTTAGTGTATTAGCTCAAACATTGTAATTTGTAACACTCACTCATTATATAAGATCTCCATTAGAAATCCAAGACTAACCATCTTGGTAGAGGACGTAGATCTTTCATTGATCGAACCTCTCCAAATAGCTTGTGTTATTATCTTGTTATTTCTTTCAAGTTATTATTTTCACTCACTACTTGCTTGTTTACTCATTGTAGATTGATTGAACTGAATTGTGTTGTGATTGTTATATCATTTGCCTTAGTTCCTTATTTCACTCACTTTGAGCCAAAATACTTAGTGTGTGTGTTGCGCTCCCTTTATCACTTTGCGCCTATTTTCATTACTAAATTCCGCTGTGCATTTCACTCACTCACTTAGGCGCATCTCATTACGCTTACTTGATAAAGTGCGCATTTGCAATTGAGTTTATCAAGGGTACGAAAAGAATTTTAAAACAGCTATTCACCCCCCCCCCTCTAGCTATTTTTCATACCCTTGTTGCCCTTTGGGACCAACACCGATTTTGGAGAAGATGAGGTGGGAGACTTCCATGTGGGCTACGAAGATGAAGGTTAGTGGGAGGATAAGGGAAAGGGTAATTTTTGTACCGAAAATACCCTTGATAAAAAGTCATGTGCATTGGCACATGACTATTTAACGAAAAAAATGTAACGGTGTTAGTGATAGTGATTTTCGATTCAATAAACTCTTAGTTGGATGTGTTGTTTCAAAAGGCAATTAGTTTAGTGACCAAATACCCAAACTGGTCATAGTTGAGTGATTTTTGATGCATTTTTGCCTTAAAGATATTTTGACTTATGTGAGAACATTTAAAAATATCTTCACCTAAATGAGAACATTTAAATGTATCTTATTTGAAGGTATATTGACCTAAATGAGAATATTTTAAGACATCTTGATCTAAATGAGAACAATTAAAGATTTATTGACGTAAATGAAAACACTTGAAGGTATTTTAATGAGGACATTTAAAGGTTTCTTGACCTAAATGGGAATATATAAAGGTATCTCAATCTAAATGATAACATATAATTAAAGTTATGACCTATAACTAAATATTTGTATGTATATATTAAAAGAACCTGTTTAAACTGATGCACTGAAACAAGTAAATAATTAGTGTACAAGAGGTCTACTATCTTTATGATGGGTCGACTATCTTTTGTTACAGTGCGTGTGTTTTGAGTTTTGTAGCGGAAATGTTGAAATGTGAAAGGAGAAACTAATATGATACAAAGAGCAAAAGAACAAGTGAATAGAGTGTGTGATTTTTGTAGGAAAGGATGAGACAAACACAACGATATAACGTGGTTCAGAGTAAAGCAACTCTCCAACATTTACGCCTCACTATCCTCAACAGTAAAGAGGAAATCCACTATAATCCTTCGTCAAGTAATTACAATAAATTGCAAGGAAAATTCCCTCAGATTTTTTCAACTTAATTAGGTTGACTAACTAAGTTGTGTTTGTTGCAAAGCACTTAAAAAGAAAAAGAAAAAGATTTCAAAAATGTGAATGTTTTGTGATCTCTAAATTGCTCTAGCAGTAGCTAAGTGAGATCTCTTTTGGGATTGGCTAAGAGCACAAATTTATAATGTTAAGTGTGCTTTACAAGGGTTTGCTTAAAAGCTTTAATGGAAGGTTTAAAGGTATGCAAGAACAGGTGTATCTTTAGTGAAGAAAATGAGCTTTAATAGTTCTTTAATTTGTATTTGTTGGTTCCCAACGGTCTTGAGCATCTAAGCTTTGAGATTGTTAGTCTCCTATCTTTGACTTGAATAGTGTCTATGTGTACCCCGTCAGGTTTGACCTTGACTAAGAATGTGAGTTGGCATGTCATGTCATGTAGACTGAGGTCTACTATCTTGGATAAGGTCCACTATCTCGATTGATAAGAGTATCCAAGATAGTGGACCTTGGGAGTATATTTTTAATGTTTTTTCATTTTTTATTTATTGAGATTAGCTACTAAACTTTGAAAGAGATGCTGCTTGAGAGTGTTAAATGTTTTTAACATTTGACTTTGATTAATTCTTTGTCAAAACTTTTTGTTTAAAAACTTGAGTTCTAAACGTATATTGACATAAATGAAAATATTTATATAAAAAGTATCTTATTATTTTCAAGCCTGGCCATTGAGTTATTTTTGGTGGATCAATCAATACCACTTGTCAAAACTCTTCATCTGATGTGTTTAGCATCTAATATTGAGTCAAGTCAACATAGACATTTGATTAATAATGAAAACCAACGTTTGTTAACAATTAAAGTCATAGTTGCTATGAAGATGAGAGCGAGACTCATGTAAAACGCGTTTTTCCTAACCATTAGGAAAAACGTGTTTTTTATACTCATAACACATTTGTTGGATCTTCGTAAAACACAAACTGGACATCCTAAACATTGTTTCTGGCTATCTATTAACACAGCAACTGCTCTTCATTTTTTTTTTCAAAAAAAAAAAAAAAAAACCTTTCGGCTATCATTTTAATAGGTTCTGGCTATTAGTCTTTAAGGTTCTGGATATCAGTCTCAAAGGTTCTTTTCATCTTTTTTTTTTTCTCTCACTGGAGATGCTTCATAAATTATATTCAGAAGACTATATTATCTATATCCAGAACCTCATGAACTTGATATCCAGAAAGTTTATTGGCCATGATTTTTTTTTCAAATGTGATTGAAAATCATATCCAGAAGGCTTGTTATTGATATCCAGAACCCTTCTGGCTATCACTTTCAAAGGTTCTGGCTATCAATCTCATATCCAGAAGGTTTTATATTGATATCCAGAACCGTTGAGAAGTTCTGATTATTTACAAAAATGCCACCGCGTTTTTTTTTAAAACACGTTTTTTATAAGCGTTTAGAAAAACGCGTTTTTTCTAAAATTTTGTGACCTATTTGCAATAAAAATACAATACTTAAATTGATGATTTCAATATTACGTCTAATTTGAAATACTATAGACCATATTCATTTACGAACTCAATAAATATTTTCAATTACGGTCATTCAATTACTCCATCCGACCCAAAATATTTGTAGTTTTAGGATTTTCACACAAATTAAGAAAAGCAATCAATGCATGTCTAATGGACTAAATTACCCTTGAAATATTTCAATTACCAAAACAATTAAATGTTTTTACAATGACAACTACCATTATAAATAAGGGTATATTTGACAAACAATGTCAAAGATATCTAGATAAAAGCAAAACTACAAACATTTTAGGACAAATTTCAACTACTTAAACTACATATATTTTGGGACGTAGCGAGTATTTTATACGGATCAATTCTGACAGCTCTTTGTTATTCCGAAACGGAGGGAGTATTTTGTCTCTTGTAACCTCTATTGTAATAGTGATAATTGAAGTATAGGCATGTGAGGTTGGCACGGAAAAGATAGCTTAATCTTGACATAAATAGTCCGGAAAAGGCTACATTTACAATAAGTGTATAGAATTTTTCTATACACTACAAATACCATAGTGCCAAGTGTTTTAGATGGACCTCATAGGAAAATCTTTCTAAAATAAAAATTTGAAAGCCTAATCAGTTTTTTTTTATTATTATTTTTTTTTTAATTTGAAATTCAAATCTAGACAACTTAATTAATGAGCTCTTCTTTCCATGTTCTTTCCACAACCTCCATAAAAATTTTACAATCTCTCATTTTTGGAATTATTACTCAACCAAATTTTTAACATTTTTACTTTTATTATCTAAATTCATACTATATTCAGATTTATTTATTAGAAAAAATTAAAGTTTTTTTGTGTGTGTGTTCTTGATCAATATTCGCCTTCCTTTTAGTTTTAGCACAAAAAATGAAATGTGTGGTTAATATTAAACTTTGTATTAAATAATAATTGAAAAACATTGATTAAATAATTAAATTATTGTTTCAAAAAAAAATTTGAATTATGGCCTTGTAGTCTTTGGAAATATGATTAGAATTGATCTTTCAAGAAAGTGAATGGTGTGTAATGAGTTAGTGGGTTGGCAAAATGGTGAGCCGTTGATATTTAATGAGACGGTCAAGATTAAGTAGAAGGTTTTTTATTTTTTAGAGGCTTTGACCAATAAGTCCCTAAGCCAAATAAAAGCTACCAATAAAGACAGACATTTTAAAAACCTACCAAAAAGTCCTTTAAATTTTTCTTGGACCAGAATGCCATTCTCCTTCTTCCTCGGTCATCATGCACAACCCAGACTTTTTTTTCCTTTTCTCCCTCTTTCTCTCTTCCTTTTTCTCTCACTTTCTTTTTTTTTTCCACCTAAAATTTTAAAATGACATATCTCAAAATCTATAAACTGATAAAATGATCTGAAACCATTGTTTTAATCGTGTCGACAATACGAATCAAACAAGTACACTCAACACATAATTCAAATTTTATAAATAAGAAAAAACATTTTTTAATTTCTCAATTAATTTCACAATTTTAAAAAATAAAATTTTTATTTTTCACTTGTAAAATCTTATTTCAACTGATTTCTCAGTTGTGTGATTTCACAGTTGTGTCATTTTTAAATTTTTCATTTTTAAAAACTGATAAATTCATCTCTCATTTTTTCACAATCATTATATTAACTGAGACATGCATTTCACAGTTGTTCACACATGAATTTGAATATAATAACTAAGACATTCATTTAACAGTTAGTAATAATTGAATAAAAACTGATAAAATCATCTCTCATTTTTTTCAATTGATGACTCAATTTATCGGTTTAATTATATAATAAATGAGACATTCATTTCTCAGTTATTCACATATGAATTTGAGTACAAGAACTGGTATATTCTTTTCTCAGTTATCAATTTTTCTTTGTTGTTAATATAATAATAAATGAGATATTCATTTCTCAGTTATTCACACACGATTTTAATATAAGAACTGGTAAATTTATTTCTCAGTTGTTAACACATGAGTTGAGTGTAACAACTAAGAAATTCATCGCACAGTTTATACAAAGGATATTCATTTTCAGAACTATGTGTTGTCAAATGCTCTTTAAACAATTGTGAAATAAATTTATCTCATTTTTTTTAATTAAAAATGAATAATTGTCCAATTGTGAAGAATTAATACTCCTAACCGAAAAAAAAAAAAAAACAACAACAACAAATGAGAGGTTGTAGTGTTAAATATATAATAGTCTACTAATGGAACAATTAAGAAGCTTGGCATAGTGGTTATTATTCTTAGCCAAAACCAAGATGTCTTGTGTATAACATGCATGTATATATACTCTCTCCGTCCTAATTTAATTCGTAATTCAGTCAGTTTGCTCAGTTTTTTACACAGAATAGAGAGATCAATAATTCTAGATCTAGGGTTTGCACAGTCAGGAATTTTGTGATCAAAATTCGTGCAAAGTAGATTAGTGTGATCTTGTGTAATTGTTTCTCCAGTGATAATAATATTCTCTCCCCTCCCCGTGGACGTAGCCAAGTTGGTGAACCATGTAAATCTGTGTTCTTGTGATTGCTCTATTTTCTCATCAAGTCTTGTTCAATAACTCTAACAAAAGGTACGAGGGATTTATTGGTAAAATTGATTTGAACCTAAGGACCCTATGGTAAAATTTGAAATGTTGTGTTTTTATTGGTAAATACCACATTCCCCCAGGGACTTATTGGTAAAAATCCCTATTTTTTAATGATCCATGTGAATCTTTTGATGAATGGTTGACACTTCATTATTGTATATATTTTCTTTTTAAAAAACAAACTATTATCATCAATACTATTACTGGTCATTTAATATAAAAATAATACTTATGTTTCAAAACAAAATAAATATCTAGTAATAATAATGAAAATAATGGAATATCTAATATTAAAATTTATAATGATTACTAATAATAAATAAATAATTATAATAAAATAATAATGATTGCAAGTCTTATTACAAAAAATTGATAATACTCACTAATAATTAATAATGATAATAATTAAAATTTTAATAATTTGATATTTAGTGACAAATAATGATCATAGTCACTAAGCACTGCTACCATCACCTGATCACAACCATCCTACTACCAGTACAAACACAACCGCCACCAACAACGACACCACCATCATTATACCACCGTCACTACTTATACCACCTACCAAAAAAACACCATCTTATCTAAGGCTCTATTGTTTCGCAGAAAACAACTTTCGGAAAAATAATTTCCTGGAAAATGTTTTCCGGAAAATGAAAACGTTTTTGGAAAATGAAATAAACATGTTTTTGGTTGTTTGGTAAATCTAAGGAAAATATTTTCATATGAGAACAAAATAATTTAATATGAGAAAAAAATATTATTATGAGAAAAAAAATGAATGGGGGTGGGGGTGGGGGTAGGGGAGGTGTTAAAAAATAATGTTAATGTGAGTGGAAAGAAACTGTGTGATTTTTAGGGGGTGGGTGGATGGTGGGGTAGGGTGGGGGTGGAGGTGGGTGGGTGAGTGGGGTGGTGGGGGAGGTGTTCAACGATAAATATGACGTAATATACAATTTATGGTTAGTATATGCGGTGTGGCTGTGTGGTTCGATCTCGCGGTTCAGATTCGATCTAGAGGGGTCAAACCACCATCTCACCACCATCCACTACCACTATTAACATAATTAAATATTTTTTGGTAAAATAATTAAATTGGGAATATAAATAAAGTATTTTCATATAATTAAATATTATAGGACTATCATTTTGGGACAGAAGGAGTATACAACATATGAGCCGGTATTTTGTGCGGCCGCCGCACGGCGTGCGACGGCTCCATTCGAGCCGCCAAGCTAAGTCGAACTATTTTTTTTTTTGCCTTTTTTTCCCTCCATTTTTTTGCTCGCCAACAAAAGTAACACTTTTTATTAAAGATAGTAACAATTTTTTAAAATGTAACACATTTTTTTCAACAATGTACCACACAACTTTGCTGAAATGTAAAAAAAATTATTGAGAAAGTAACAATTGAAAGGCAAACGATTATATACGTGAATTAAAAAGGTACCACTTTTTATAAAAGAATGTATCACTCTTTTGTCATAAAAGAGTGTTATATCTCAGCTGACGAGCAACTCAATTTTTTGTGTCTTAAAAAATATGTTTTTATAAAACAATCGAACCATATCACGACCTATCTAGTTTGATTCGTCTCGTCGAGACAAACACGACAGTATTTTTAATTTTTTTTTCCGAGTTATAAATCTCAAGATATAACATTTTAAAGTTATTGGAGGTTTTATTTTTTGAAGAATGCCACGTGTCATGTTTACATTTGTGGTGTATAGAAAAATTATGTACACTTAGTGAAAATGTATCAACTTCCAAATAGTCCATATGATTTATACTCCCTCGATAATTGAAGTATAGGCATGGCACCGAAAAGATAGTTTACTCTTGACATAAATATTGAAGTATAGGCATGTGAGGTTGGCACGGAAAAAATAGTTTACTCTTGACATAAATAGTCCATATGATTTATACTCCCTACCCCAATGTCCCGCTTTAAGGTTTTTTACTTTTCTATTTAGTCTGTCTCAATTTAAAATTTTCATTTTGCTTTATTGTCTTAAATGGAAAATGAAACCCACTTGTCATTCTGATAACAAAAACTTCCTACCCACTTTTTCTTTCTTACTTTAGTTTTCTTACTATTTTTTTTTAATTTTCGTGTAAAGTCAAACTAAGAAAATTAATTTTGGACCAATGGAGTAATTCACAATTGTTGGTGTTCATTTTAAAGTTGTCAAAATAATATTTCTCTCTTAATCGTACTGAATCATGTTTCCAAAGATCAGGGGTCTTTGACCAATAAGAAAATTAATCTAAAGATCAATGCTTACAGTCAGGAGTGTTTATGGTATGCTCCCATCAATTTTTTATGAAAAGAAAGAATATGTATTATGATCAATATTAGTATGTTTTAATAGAAGTCTTGAATCAGAATAAAATTAACACATACTCCCTCCGTCCTACCTCACTTGAAACTTATTTTCATTTTGGTCCGTCCCACTTCACTTGAGACTCCCAAAAGTGGTAATCTTTTTATAATTTTATATTCAATCTACACCACTTAATCATTCTCTCTTCATTTTCCACCACACAATTCATTCAACCAACCTATTATTAACCCCACTCATTCTCTCTCTTCATTTTCTACCACACATTTTTCTTATTTTATTATTTTTCTTTAGTTATCATGTCCACCTCTTAGGTCTCAAGTGAGGTGGGACGGAGGGATTATATAAACCTAGTTTGGTTTCAATTTCATTAGTCTGATTTTAATATGGTTATTTTAATTCGTTGGTTATGAAGAGTTGACTTACTTTAAACTATGAGAATAATAAAGTTACAAAAAATGGCTACAAAATGTGGCTTATAAAATGAGGTATCATAATTGTGTTGGTGTTTTTAATATGAGTGTGTCGGGTCCACTATCGATGTGGCCAATAAAATATCACCGCCACACCTTGTATCTTTCATTTTGTAAGCCTATCATTTCCCATAAACTATAAGAATGTGAAGCGCCAACAAGAATACTCACTCCCCTCTATATAAATGTTCATTTTTCATTTATGATACATTCAAAGAAAATTGTTTCTTAAAAAAATTAGTGGACAACCTACAAAAACATTCTGACCATTTGCATTTTAAAAAAATTGTTTTGCAAGTATACAATTTTATATTCCCTCCATCCCAGAGTAAGTGTCCACCCTTTCATTTGCACGGGGATTAAGAAAAAGTGGAAGTGGTGTAAGAAAAAGTGAAGTGGTGTAAGTGTTGTGAGTATAAAAAGTGAGGTAGGAGAGAGGAAGTGGGGTAGGAAATAGTGAATTGAATAGTGTTGTGAGTGTAAAAGTAAAGTATAAAAGAGAATGAATGGGATAAATAGTAAAGATTCTTTTCTATTTTAGAATGTGGACACTTAGTATTAGGGATGGCCAAAACCGGTCCCGGGCCCGGTTCCGGTTCGGAACCGCCGGTTCCGGTTTGGCAAATGGATGACCCTTAACCGGCCCGGCCTAACCCCGGATCCGGTTCCGGTCCGGTTCGGCGGTTCCTTTTTTTTTTTTTTTTTTTCAATTCTCACTTCACTCAAGTCTCAACTCAACCGACTGATTTAAAAAAAAAAAAAATAATAAAAAATATTGACGAGGACAAGACAGTGGACTGGACTGGAGTGCTGACTAATAGTCAGTGTGGAGTGGATGGACGACTGTGGACTTTGTTTGGAGTGGACTGTGGAGTAAAGATAAAGCCATGCCATACTACTATACATAATGTTTTTTATTACAAATATTTTAAAATGTTTTTTAGTTTTTTACCTTCTTTTTTCTATTTCTTTGATTCTTTCTATCTACTAGACTACTAATACTATTGATAAAATTATTTCATAAGTGATTTATTTTAAAAAATAAATAAATCTAAATCAACATTATATTGAAAAACAAACATAGAAAAAAATAAAACAAATGATAGTATATAAAAGAAAAAAAGGACGGTACCCTTTAAATTTTATTAATTAAAGACAAATTTACAATGAGGAGGACAACAAACTTTGCCCTTTTATAATTAAAGGAGAACATTAAGAGCTTTTACCTCTTTTTTTTATTACAAATATTTATCTAAAAAAGAAAAGGCAAAAGGGGATGGGATGGGACTAGGGGGAGTACTACTACTGAGAGTGACTAGGGAAGCGAGGGAGTAGGGAGTACGAGTAGGGACAGGTCAAGTTGAGGGCCTCCTCAACCTCACTCACTCAGTCACCTGCACCGCAGAGCAGGTCTATCCGTCCGGTTCCTGGCCGGTTCTTTGGACCGGTTCACCGGTTCCGGTTCCGGTTCCGGTTCAAAGAACCGGCGGTTCACCGGTTTTCTTACCCCTTGAACCGTAACCAGCCCTAATCCCTTCCGGTTCCGGTTACTCCGGTTCCGGTTTTTACGCCGGTTTACTCCGGTTCCGGGCTTTTCCGGTCCGGTTTTCCGATTCCGGTTCCGGTCCGGTTTGGCCATCCCTACTTACTATGGGGCAGACTAAAAAAAAAAGTGGACAATTACTCTTACTCTTAGACGGAGAAAGTAATATTTTCAAATATAAACTTCGATCTAGTGACTTTTTGTCTTAAAACAAAATGGAGGCTGGTGTTATGCTAGGGCCAAGTTGTTTATTTTTAGTAAATAAACTAGGTCTGAACTATTAGGATGATATTATGTTGAGACCACTAGTACTATATAGCCCGTCCCATAATCGATGATACTGTAGTGAATAGTGATGCTTTACATAAAATTGTTTAACGGACTATATATCATTTTGAGACAGAGGGATGAACGACATAAACCGACCTAGTAGATGGTAACCCGGACGAGAGGCCCAGCGTACCTAATGGACCCATACCGAGAGGCCCACTCACAAGCCATGTTTATAGCTCGACATCAGTAAGGCCGAGTTGGCAGTCCTTGTCTAGGCCGAGTTCGAGAAGCCCCATCCCTAGCCGGCCTCTACGACGAGCCGAGTTGGTTGACGGGCCGACTTACATCGTAAACTTCCCATTATCGTCGGGAAACCTCTTACAGAGTTATATTACAACTCTAAGATTAAGAGTCCTTATCTGAACCAAGATAACTCTTTTATCAGATAACAGGATATCATCCATCCTTATCAGGAGTCTATCTCCAAGGAATATGAGTCCTACATCACCACGGGCTTCCTGGCTTTCCTATCAAGTCAGAACTCATACACCCACGTCTATATAAACAGGTCCTCAACACAGGAAACGGGTAATGAACTTTTGGCTCTAATCTAGTCAATTGATTCTCTATTTCTAATCACCCATATCCTTATTCTTACACCGGAGGGCCTTCGCCGGTGAAGCCCCGGTGTAGTTTACGTTTGTTTCGTGTGTGCAGATTCCATCATCAAGAACTGTTGCTGGGATTATCCGACCCGTTAGACGAAGGCTGATCCAACCAGATTTTGGCGTCATCAAGGGATTATTTAAATTGACAGGAATCAAAAGTTTGATATTCATATAGAGACTGATACCATTAGTAACCTAGTCCATAAGACTCAGTATCACAGTTACAGATTCACCTACTCCTACAAAACAAAACAAAGAAACTAAAGAGCAAATTCAAGGAGATGCTCATTATTTTGGAAAATGACCATGTCTTCTTCTTCCAAAGCTACGATCGCTTCAATGCCGTCCCCACTTGAGGTATCCATTAAAACAAAAGAATTCTTCACTGGACACCCAGCTAGAGTCACCCTTACCGGCTTTCCCCACCCAAAATTGACCTCGTACACTGGAAACCTGCACAGACTCGAACACGTGTATGTCTCATACTCATTGTTTTTGCTCATTAGCTGGTTCTTGATAAACTCAACTGATTGGATAACATGTTGATTCATTTGAGAATCTGTCAATCCAGTTAGTTGCATCTTTGCATTCTTGATTCGAGCAGTGAGCGAATTCAGGGCTAACTGGCTGCTGTTATTTATGGTTGGTACAAAACCGCCTAAACACATATTTCCTATGTAGGTTTCAGGCAACTGTTTGACCATTCTCGTGCGCATGTTCATGACTTGCATCCAAATGTATCCCTTAACCGGACTACGTGAATTAGCCTTTGATGAACTCACTGCACATAAAGTAACGAGTTTAGAACTTCAACCCTAGTAGGATTTATTATCGTCGTCTTGTCTTCCTTCACCTTTGCTTTGAGTAGTGCTAGTTTTGAGTTGGGAAACACAAATTTCTTAGTGACACATTTCTTTCCTTTGTCGAGCACAATATCTTGGAGAGAGGAACGATTTGTCTTGTGAGAGAAAACAAAATGTGGGGGGAGTGCTGCTTGTACCTTACCATTGCTTATTGAAGCCCAATGATTTATAAATGCGAACAAAGAACAAGCGTCTCCAATCTTATGGGACATGGAAACTGCTAAAGCGATTCCTCCACAAGAAAAATAGGTGAGTTGGACTCTCACTAGACTACCCAAACCCTTAGAAGGAGGGTCCCACGCTGATGCGAAAAATGTAGGAGCAAAATGATCAAGCGGCTGGTATTCCAAATCATGGAGATGGACAAGTTCCGAGAAACTTTCATCAGTTTGAAATTCAAGAAAATCGACTCCCTCATCGTTGCAATCAATGTAAGCCCCATCAACGAGTCTACCGGAAAATGGAAAGTATTGGCTCAAGGTTTGAGATAATGACTTTTTGAGTAATTCGGCTGTTTTCTTTGGATGGTAATTTGGGTAGAAGAAAATAATAGGGATGTAAACAGGAATCATGAGCTGATCAAGCAAAGAGAGATTGTATGTTTTGAGGTGGGAAGGAGTTGGAGATGAAGGCTTAATGGTTTCTTTGGAGATGAATGTGTGAAGTTGCCTTGATCTTCTGGCTGATCCCAGGAGCATTCTCATCATCATATTTGCAAATATTGTGTATAGTATTTAGTTGGCCCAACTTTATTAGACTTGAGAGTGAAAGGCATTCCTTTCCATTCTTATACTCCCTCTTTCCCGCTTTAAAGTTCTTACTTTCCTTTTTAGTTTGTCCCAATTTAAGGTTCTTACTTTGTTTTATTACCTAAAATGGAAAGTGGGACCCACTTGTCATTCTCACAACAAAAACTCCCTACCCACTTTCTCTCTCTCACTTTACTTTTTATACTCACAACATTTACTTTTTCTTAATCTCCGTGCAAAGTCAAACTAAGAACTTTAAATTGGGTCGGAGGGAGTACAAAATAGCTTCTACCATTCCGAAAAGATAGTTTTTTCTTTTATATCAGTTTAATTGTTCGCAAAATCGGGAAAAACACGTTTTTCAAACGCTTAGGAAAAACGTGTTTAAAAAAAACGCGGTGGTATTTTTGTAAATAATCAGAACTTCTCAACGGTTCTGGATATCAATATAAAACCTTCTGGATATGAGATTGATAGCCAGAATCTTTGAAAGTGATAGCCAGAACCTTTGAAAGTGATAGCCAGAAGGGTTGTGTATATCAATAACAAGCCTTCTGGATATGATTTTCAAGCACATTTGAAAAAAAATCATGGCCAACAAACTTTTTGGATATCAAGTTCAAGAGGTTCTGGATATAGATAATATAGTCTTCTGGATATAATTTATGAAGCATCTCCAGTGAAAAAAAAAAAAGCTGAAAAGAACCTTTGAGGCTGATATCCAGAACCTTAGAGACTAATAGCCAGAACCTTTTTTTTTTTTTTTTTTAAAAAATGAAGAGCAGTTGTTGTGTTAATAGATAGCCAGAAACAATGTTTAGGATGTCCAGTTGGTGTTTTACGAAGATCCAGCAAGTGTGTTGAGGAGCGCCAGAAGATTATGAAAAACACGTTTTTCCTAATCGCTAGGAAAAACGCGTTTTACAGGAGACTAACTCTTAATTGTTTATGCTTGTAACTTCACCCATTTACTTTACACGTTTATTAACAGCGGATCGACCGATCGATATAATGTACTATTACTATGTTTACACCAAGTGCAATGCACTTAAAAAATACCGCTTAATGCAACATACATTCCAATTTGTTTCAAATAATGCAATTTTATTTCAAATAATGCAATACTTTTTAGTACGTTGTATTATTTGGAACGTAAATTGCATTATTTGAAACAAATTGGAAATTAGGTTGCATTAAGTGGTAATTTTTAAGTATATTGCATTTGGTGTAACAGAGGGTATAGTATGTTATACCACTTGGTAATTATTCCGTTTAGTAACAAATTAAGTCAAAATGAGTAAACAATTCAAGTGGGTGATATATTGTCCAAAACACTATTTATAATTGGATTGGTAAAAGTGGGTTAGTCAATTAGCAACCTTTTTTTTTTCTTTTTGTAAATCCATATATATAATTAAGAAGATAATATTATGTTCAAACGCTATTCTTAATTTAATACTTTTTATAAAGGGACTTTTCATGTTCTAGTAATAATAATAATAATAATAATAATAATAATAATAATAATAATAATAATAATTTAATAATAATAAAGTGACTTGTTATGGAACATATATAAAAAAGGACTTTATATTAAAACTAAAGGGTATTCCCTCCGTCCCACTTTAATCTACAAAGTCAATGAAAAAATTGTCAACATAATTTTATTTTGACTAAAATAAAAAATAATTTATTCTTAAAATAAAATTAAAAATTGTTATTGATTCCAAATTAATAATATACTCATTAATAATTTTTAGTTTTTTAAAAAGATAAAATCATTTTTTCTGCAAACTTTTGGTTAAAATGCGCTGAAGATGACAAATCTTCTTTGACTTAATAAATTAAACCGGGACAGAGTGAGCATATTTTAAGCAAATTTTAATCTGTAAATATATAAAAGTTGAAGTGAAAGAAACTTTCCCACAAAAACTCTTGGCTAAAAATTGATTGAAATACCCTTCACAAGCATTATTATTTTCATACTAATAATAGTTTGCATTAAATGGTTGTAACATATTCCAATGAAAATTGTAATACCCACCTCCTTCCCCTAATTATTTATTTTCTTTTAAATCTTTAATTATTATTTGGGCCGAGCCATTAATAAAAGTATTGGGTTTAGTTATTGGGTCAAGGTAGCACTACAAAAATCTCTCTTATTGGGACGGCTAAGTGTCTCATTAAGTTGCCTATAATTTGCCTATGAAACCGTCCCTAATTGTATTTGAGACACTAAGGGTCTCATTAAGTTGGTGTCACAAATACTTTTAGGACGGTTAATTTAGTCTCTATTTTGCCAAAATTGTAGTTGGTTGTGAAATTTTTTGAGACTACTTTAGTTTCCGTCTCAAACTAGTGTCCTTAATTGAACTCCCAACAACTTTTGGTGTCTCAAATAGTGTCAAATTGAGACACTTTAAATGTCTGTCTCAAAATTAGGGTATCTAAAAGTCATTTTTTTAGTAGTGTAGAAAAGCTCAATTCATTATTTAAGAGGAGAAGGAATCCTTTTTAGTTAGAGATTTGAAAACCCTATTATATATAAACCCCTCTAAGATCCCTAGTGTTATTATTCTACCACAAAAGAAAAGAAAGAATAGAACGGGAGAAAGAGAGAGAGACGGCGCAGAGAAGCCGAGAGAGAGAGAGAGAGATAGAGAGAAGCTGGAGAAGGAGAAGAGAAAAAGAGAAGGTGATCGTGTTCAACAAAGTTAAATCTTGAACCCATAAACTTCATCTTCTCCACCTTCGATATTAAGCCATGATCATGAGAGGTTAATGGTTTGAAACCCTAAAGTTTAAAGATGAACTAGGGTTTAAGATTTGGATTTAAAGAAAGAATATATTGTGTGTATGTGTGTGCGGGCAGTGTGTGTTGGGTGTGTGCGTGTGCGTGCTGTGTTGTGTGTGTGTGAAGCCGTGTGTATGTGAGTGTGTGTGTGTGTGCGCTGGTGCATGTGTATGTGTGTACTAGTGTGTGCGTATGTGTGTGCGTGTGTGTGTAAACAGTGAGTGTGTACGTGTGTTTGTGTGTGTTGTGAATAGTGTTTTAGTGTGTGAAATTGAATACTAGAACATGATGATTGAGAATAGAAACTATCAAACCCTAGGTATGAATTGACGAAACCCTAGGGGTATTTTGGTAAACCAAAAAGGGTATTTTGGGTATAAATATAATTGGGTAATATGAGAAACCATAGAACGAATATTAACCTTAAAAGGAGTTAAAGAGAATAACTCGTAGGTTAATAATAAGAGAAGTAAAGTATAATGGGGACGGAAGTGAAATAGTGTTTACTTCCGTCTAAAGAAAGTTATTTTCGCATGATTGTAGATACGTGCGCGTGGCATTGCAAAGAGGATTAAGCAAGCCAAGGTAAGGGATTATGTTCCTAAGTCTTTTTGAGATTCATCCTTTTGAAATAGGATCCTCATAATTCTTTCTAAGGCTCCATTTGTTTCATGTAGTTGGATTTTCGGAAAACACTTTCCATACTTTCGGCTGTTTGGCAACCATAGGAAAATAAGGTCAACAGGAATTCATTTTACGGTCAATGTAAAATAGGACTTTTTACGGATGAAAACCAATTACGGACTATGACTTCCGTATTTCGTTGAATGATCATTGCATTGAGTTGTGTTACTGATTGATAAAGAACAACTGGTTTCCTGAGTTTTTTTTTTTCAATATTCTTGCTTTCTCTTTTTGTGACAATGGTGTAATCCTCTACTGCAATTCTTTTATGTATGTAGATGGTAAGTAAGGTTATCAGAGCCTCAGTTTTAGGTGCAGCTGCTTCTGTTATGGCTGTCGCTACAGTAATCCTAAAAAGAAGAAAATTTTCAATTTCTAGACCAAGAGATCCTAAAGTTGACCAAGAGATTGCATGGGAGAGATACATGAATAGTATCTTATGTAGAGGCGACAAAACCAAAACAAATTTCGTCAACTGGGCCATCAAAGAGGTCTCATCGTAAAAGGTCCCAAGATGATGGGGACTTATCGTATGAGTTAATAGCTGGACAACTCGGAGAAGTCGCAAATGCAATCAAAAAGCTTTCTGATGATAGAGTCTAATTCACAGAAAATCTATACAAAGAGGTGATGAAAACTGAAGGTTTTGATGAAGATTTTGGGCAGTGTTTTTGACCATTTGAATGCCAACGAGTCTTTAGCTCAAGGATTTATGGTCAAAAGTGCTAACGAAGGTTAGTACTGTTGATTTTTATTGAATGAAGTAAGTTTTTGTTTTTGAATGGGAAAGCAGAGACAATTTCGATCCTTTTCAATGAACAAACATTTTATATGATTTGTCTGTGTCTTGCCTTCCACTTATGTGAGTCAAGCAATTGTAATGATTTTAGGTTTTGGAAGTCATTTTCATGAAATTTACCAAACACCGAAAAATATTTTCCGAAGCATTTTCATAAAATTAACCAAACAACTGAAAATGAATTCATTTTACTTTCCAGAAAGCATTTTCCAGAAATCATTTTCCAAAAATCCAACTACGCAAAACAAACGGAGCCTAAGTCTAGATACCAAGTGGCCGGTAGTATTTGAACTCCTATGACATGAAACGTCTTTTGAATTGATCTTACCCTTGATGTGTATTGTTCAATGGGTCTCTAAAGTGATTGGAATTGTGTTATGTGTTCTTGTACTTTGAACACTATGTGGAATATTACTGTATCTAATTGAAACATGTGCAGTAAGATTTGTCTGATTGAAAAGGACTTAGCATGAATTAGTCTGATTGAAAAGGAGTAAATGAAAACTGAACTAGTCTGATTGAAAAGGACTAAACGAACTTGTCTAGTTTGATTGAAAATAACTTAGACACTGTATGCTATATGATGAAGTATCTAAATTAATAAGGGAGCACCCTGAAAAGGTGTAAGGTCTCTTATTTACTTAACACCCTGAAATGGTGTAACACCCTGAATGAAAAGGTGTTCGAAACTCTGGATTCGACGAACTTGTGATAGTGCCACAACTTCTTTAAGTGTTATAACTGTATCTTGTGATTATTACAGTTAAGTTATTGATGTTTAACCTTTCATTGAAGTATTTGTTTGGCTCCGTTCTTTCGGTCATCTCTTTTTAGTACCCGGAGAGATCCCGTATGAACTTACTGAGCATTGTTCGCTCAACCCTTTCTTATATTCTTTTCCCCAGGTAAAGAGTAGATGAAATGGTTAGATTGAAAGGAAGGGCAGTTCGTGTTTCAAATGAAGAGTTTTAAGACAATTGTTTTGTTTCATGTTAGAGCTAGTGGGTTGTACTAGCCGTTAAGTTTGAAATACAGTTATGCTCCCACACTTTTTTGAATTGTGGTTAGATTATACTAGCCATTACAAGTGAACGTTGGATTTGAATTGTGTTTGACGTTTGGAATTTCCTAGTTTATGGATAATTATTATTATTGGAAAGTTTGGGTCATTACAGTTGGTATCAGAGCTTTGGGATTAGAACTTAAAGGGGATAGGAACTCTGATATTGAATAGGTTTGATTTGAGCGTTTAGGAAGACCAAGATTGCTTGAAGTCAAACTAGTTAATTATGGAAACCTACTATTTTAGGAAAGAACCTAAGATAAGATTTCCTCAAGGAATGTAGAGGAATATAAGTGAACACTTTGGGGAGTAAAACTTGAAGGGTTACGCTAGAATGCTATTCTTTAAGTTGCTTATGCAAAATGATGATTATAGTCATATACCTTTAAGTTATATGGTACTATTAATGGTTATGTCTTAATTGTAGTAGACGGACGAACTTATAAGAAACATGAAGATGAACTTGAAGCATAGAAGAATTAAGAAAAGAGTGATTCAGAGGTATGCACTCAAGATTCAGAAGTTAAGTGAAGACTTAGAATCTGAAAAGACAAGAGTAAGCTTTACACTAGAGAAGTGGATGCGATATAGGAAGGCATTGCTAGACATCGCAAGGAATTAAAAGAAGTAAAGGAGACCATGAATCAAAATGAGAAGTACTATCATGAAACCAGAGAAGAAGCTCACCAATGGTTTTATGAATTGAAAGATTTGAAGGAAACTAGAACTAGAGAGTTGGAACCGACAACACTCATAGATAATGAAGCGCCAAATGAGGAAGAATTGGCAGCTAAAGATGAAGTCGACGAAGTAGAAATTAACCTTGGGGACAATGAAGCTACCCCAATTGTAATTGATGATGATGAACCACCAATGGTACCAATTCGTAGGTCCAGAGGAAGACCAAGAGGCTCTAAGAAAACTCCAAAGGTGCCTAGGGGAAGGCCTAGGAAAGTGATGTTCCATGATTGAAAAGTGGAACATAGAATTTATTTCATTCATAGTATGGATAGTTAATTCTAGTTAAGAGCAAATACTAGAATTTTGTTTTGTTTACTTTTATTCCAAGAAGATCCTCGTAATAAAAGTTTATAATTTATTCTAAGCAAATGGCTTTGTTTATTGTTTCGGTCTTGAATGTTAAAGCGTGTGAGCTAATCTAGAACGAGAAAGCATTGGTCGAGTGAAAAAGACCATGAGTATAGATTGGCTTATTGAAACGGCCAAGTGAAATTAGTTTTGGTCTAATGAAATGATCGAAACAAGAATAAAATGACATATTGAAACGGTCAAGTATAAAAGTTTTTGGCTTAGTGAAACGGCCAAGTGTGAATGATATAGTAGGTCTAGTGAATTGACCTACGATTAATAAGTAAAGTCTAGTGAAATGACTTCCCTAAGAAAAAAACGACCAGAGATCTAGTAAACCGATCTTTTGTAAAAGTTACGTCTTTTGGGGACGGCCTCTTTGTATGAAAATATTAAGCATAGTAACAATGCTTGTGTTGGCATGAGTAATAGTGTTAAATGTGCGAGTTAACCTAGAATAAGTAAGAATGGTCTATTGAAACGACCAATGAATGTGATAATGGTCTATTGAAATGAACGATGAAAATAGTAATGGTCTAATGAAACGACCAATAAGTCTAGTAAGGTTGACTAATGAAGATAGTGATGGTCTATTGAAACGACCAGTGGTCTAGTGAATGACCTATAAATTGAATGTTAGTATGTGGAGACGATCTATAGTATGAGAGTGCGGGAAAACGTCTCGTATTCATGATACTAATGATAGTATCATATTATCCAGAAAGTGTTCGAAACGCCAGAGTGGCTGAGTTTATGATGCTAACTCAAGTAAGTATGATGGTTGACGACTATGGTGCTAGATTCACCGAATTGATAGAATTTGCCCCAGCGTTCTTCGATGATGAAGCGCAAAAGGCTTGAAAATTTGAAGCTGGTTTGAGCGACCGAATCAGATACAGAATTACTCCGTTAATGCTACCAACCTATGATCAAGTATTGGATAGGGCAAGGATAGTGGAGAAAGAATCATATAGTTATCGCAGTAAGCGAGAGGAGAAGAAGAAGTCAACTGAGAAAGAGTCGACTTGATCAAAGGGAAGCTGGAACCGCGATGGAAATAATAAGCAGAAGGCTGCCGATGATCGTGAAAAAGAAGATACTGCAAGTAAGTACCAGAGTAAAGGCTATGGCAATCGAAAGGATGGTAATAAGAATGACGCCAAAGGGAAAGGTTCTGATGAGGAGTGCCAAGTCTGTGAAGGAAGGCACAAGACTGAGGATTGCTGGTACAAGGAGAAGAAGTGTTTTAATTGCAACAAAGTGGGACATCCGTAGTGGAAATGCACAGAACCCAAGAAAGATACTAAGGCTCAAGAAGCAAAAGATGACAACAAAGGGAACAGTGGAGGTCGTGGATGTGTGTTTACCATGACAGCCAAGGATACTAAAGCCACCATTGATCTTGTGGCAGGTACGATTCAACTATACTCCCGTAATGTTCGTGCTTTGATTGATACTGGTACTACGCATTATGTGATAAATGCTAGACTGGCCAAGAGTATGAATTTAAATTCCTAAGGCATTAGAAGATTCTTTAGTGATAGATACTCCAACTAGAAAATCAACCCCTATTACGTCTATATATAGGAATTGTTCTTTGAAATTTGACGGGAAAGAGCTTGAAGTTGATCTCATTTGTTTAGAGATCGAGGAATTTGATGTAATCTTGGGAATGGACTGGTTAGCTGCATACCATGCCCATGTAGATTGTTTTAAGAATGAAGTTCACTTCAGATTGCTATCTGAAGAAGAATGTTGTTTTCAAGGGATAAAAACTAGAAGCCGATCGAACCTTATATCGGTAATGAAGGCTCGTAAGCTGTTAAGAAAAGGGTGTAAAGGATTTCTGGCATACATGAGTATTACGGACCAGAAGGAAGTAGCTATAGAATCACTTTCCGTGATAAGTGATTTCAAGGATGTGTTTCCAGAGGATTTTCCGGGGATACTTCCTGAAAGAGAAGTTGAGTTTTCTATCGATTTGGTACCAAAAACATTACCAATATCAAAGGCGCCGTATAGAATGGCTCCGGCAGAACTGAAGGAATTGAAGGAGCAACAGAAAGAGTTTTTAGATAAGGGTTTGATTAGATCGAGTGTGTCACCATGGGGTACACCAGTATTATTATAAAGAAGAAGGATGGGTCAATGAGGTTATGTATCGACTATCGTAAATTGAACCTTGTGACAGTGAGGAACCAATATCCGTTGCCAAGAATAGATGATTTGTTTGACCAACTTCGTGGAGCGTGTTATTTCTCGAAGATAGATTTGAGGTCTGGTTATCATCAACTAAGAGTAAAGAAATACGATATAGCCAAGACTGCCTTTAGAACAAGGCATGGTCATTATGAGTTTGTAGTGATGTCGTTTAGATTGACTAACGCACCAGCAGCGTTTATGGAGCTTATAAATAGAATATTTTAGAAGTTTCTGGATAAGTGCGTGATTATGTTCATTGATGATATCTTGGTGTATTCAAAGACCGAGGAAGAGCATGAAGAGAACTTGGGGTTAGTACTGCAAATCATGAGAGAGCAGAAGTTATATGCAAAATTCAAGAAGTGTGAGTTTTGGTTAGAGAATGTGGCATTCTTAGGACATGTGTTGTCAAAGGAAGTGAGTGCTATAGATCTAACAAAAATAAAAGCTATTGTGAATTGGGAAAGACCAACTTTGGTTAGTGAAATAAGAAGTTTCTTGGGTCTGGCTGGCTACTATAGGAGATTCGTAGAAGGTTTCTCAAAGTTGTCAGTGCCATTAACGAAATTGACTCAGAAAGGAGCTAAGTTTGTTTGGTCAGAAGAGTGTGAAAAGAGCTTTGAAGAATTGAAGCGATGATTGGTGTCCGCGCCAGTTCTTGCTTTACCATCGGGAGCGGATGGATTTGTGATATATAGTGATGCTTCGCTAAAAGGACTAGGCTACGTGTTGATGCAGAATGATAAGGTGATAACTTATGCATCTAGACAATTGAAGAATCATGAGAAGAATTATCCAACCCATGACTTAGAGTTAGCGGCAGTGGTATTTGCTTTGAAGATATAGAGACACTACTTGTATGGGGTGACATGTCAGATTTATACGGATCATAAAAGTCTTAAGTACATATTCACCCAGAAGGAGCTTAATATGAGGCAAAAAAAAAATGGTTGGAGTTGTTAAAAGATTATGATTGTATGATTTTGTACCACCCTAGGAAAGCTAATAAGGTGGCAGATGCGTTGAGTCGGAAGAACCGTGAAACGTTAACGACCTTAAATTCTAAGGAGGAAAGTGCGTGGAACCACATTGAAATTGCAAGCATGGAAGTACAAGTTAAGGGTTATTTGGCTCAAATGAGTGTTCAACCGACGCTTATGGTTAGGATCAAAGAAGCGCAAGAAGTCGATGAAGAAGTATTCAAAGTGCACGAGAGTATTGCTAAAGGTAAATCAAAGGACATTCGTGTGGGAAAAGATGGAATCATGAAGTACCAATCAAGGATATGGGTGCCAGACAATGAGGATAATAAGAAGGAGATTCTAAAAGAAGCTCATTGTTTGAGGTTTTCCGTACATCCTGGAAGTACGAAGATGTATAGAAACTTAAGAGAGTCGTTCTGGTGGAACAACATGAAAGGAGACGTAGCCGAGTTTGTATCAAAGTGTTTGGTGTGTCAACAAGTGAAAAGTAAACACCAGAGACCGGCAGGATTATTGCAGTCGTTACCTATTCCAGAGTGTAAGTGGGAGCATATAGCTATGGATTTGGTAGTAGGGTTACCAAAGACATTGAAGGGCGACAACGCAATTTGGGTTATTGTGGATAGACTTACAAAGTCGGCTCATTTTCTAGCAATCAAGGTGACAGATTCGTTGGAGAAAATGGCCAAGTTATATATTGATGAAATTGTGAGACTGCATGGAATACCCATTTCGATAGTGTCCGATCGAGATGCGAGGTTTACATCGAAATTCTGGAAGAGTCTACAACAAGCATTGGGTACGGAGTTAACGATGAGTACAACTTTTCACCCGCAAACAGATGGGCAGTCGGAAAGGACTATCCAGACTCTAGAAGACATGTTGAGAGCTTCATCGTTGGACTGGCAAGGGACATGGGATAAAAATTTGATGCTAGTGGAATTTGCGTACAATAATAACTTTCATGCTAGTATCGGAATGGCACCATACGAGGAGTTTTATGGGCGAAAGTGTAGATCACCTACTTGCTGGGATGAAGTTGGTGAAAGAAAGTTAACTGGATCGGAACTTGTCCAAGTGACTGCAGATAAGGTACAACAGATTCGAAAATTGTTGTTGACAGCTCAAAGTAGACAAAAGTCATATGCTGATCACCGGAGACATGATTTAGAATTTCAATTAGGCGACCATGTATTCTTGAAGATTTCGCCAACTAAAGGAGTCATGAGGTTTGGTATTCGTGGGAAGTTAAGCCCAAGATATGTTGGACCGTTTGAGATTTTGGAAAGAATTGGGACGGTAGCTTATAAGTTAGTTTTACCGCCTGTGCTAGCTGGAGTCACAACATGTTTCACGTATCGATGTTGAGGAAATACATTTATGATCCGAGTCATGTGATCGAATATAAACAACTCAGAGTTCGTGCTGATTTAAGTTACAACGAGGAACCTGTGAAGATTGTAGATCGGAAAGATCAAATCCTGAGGAAAAGAGTAATTCCTTATGTGAAAGTACAATGAAGCAACCATACAGAAAGAGAAGCTTCGTGGGAGCTCGAGAGCGAGATGCGAGAGACGTATCCCGCTCTGTTTTCTGATTAAGGTATGTTTAGATTGGTGGACCAAACTCTTTTAAGGAGGAAAGAATGTAATACCCGCCTCTTTCCCCTAATTATTTATTTTATTTTAACTCTTTAATTATTATTTGGGCCGATCCATTAATAAAAGTATTGGGTTTAGTTATTGGCTCAAGGTAGAAAAGCCCAAGTTATTATTTAAGAGGAGAAGGAATCCTTTTTAGTTAGGGATTTGAAAACCCTATGATATATAAACCTCTCTAAGATCCCTAGTGTTATTATTCTACCACAAAAGAAAAGAAAGAATAGAACGGGAGAAAGAGAGAGAGATGGCGCAGAGAAGTTGAGAGAGAGAGAGAAAGAAGCCGGAGAAGGAGAAGAGAAAGAGAGAAGGTGATCATGTTCAACAAAGGTAAATCTTGAACCCATAAACTTCATCTTCTCCACCTTCGTTATTAAGCCATGATCATGAGAGGTTAATGGTTTGAAACCCTAAAGTTTAAAGATGAACTAGGGTTTAAGATTTGGATTTAAAGAAAGAAGATATTATGTGTATGTGTGTGCGGGCAGTGTGTGTTGGGTGTGTGCATGTGCATGCTGTGTTGTGGGTGTGTGCAGCCGTGTGTATATGATTTTGTGCGCTGGTGCATGTGTATGTGTGTACCAGTGTGTGCGTGTGTGTATAAACAGTGAGTGTCTGCGTGTGTTTGTGTGTTATGTGAATAGTGTTTTAGTGTGTGAAATTGAATACTAGAACATGATGATTGAGAATAGAAACTATCAAACCCTAGGTATGAATTGATGAAACCCTAGGGGTATTTTGGTAAACCAAAAAGAGTATTTTGGGTATAAATATAATTGGGTAATATAAAAAACCCTAGAAGGAATATTAACCTTAAAAGGAGTTAAAGAGAATAACTTGTAGGTTAATAATAAGAGAAGTAAAGTATAATGGGGACGCAAGTGAAATAGTGTTTACTTGCGTCTAAAGAAAGTTATTTTCGCATGATTGTATGTACGTGCGCGTGGCATTACAAAGAGGATTAAGCAAGCCAAGGTAAGGGATTACGTTCCTAAGTCTTTTTGAGATTCACCCTTTTGAAATAGGATCATCATAATTCTTTCTAAGTCTAGCTACTAAGTGGCCGGTAGTATTTGAACTCCTATGACATGAAACGTCTTTTGAATTGATCTTACCCTTGATGTGTATTGTTCAATGGGTATCTAAAGTGATTGAAATTGTGTTATATGTTCTTGTACCTTGAACACTATGTGGAATATTACTGTATCTAATTGAAACAGGTGCAGTAAGCTTTGTTTGATTGAAAAGGACTTGGCATGAATTAGTCTGATTGAAAAGGACTAAATGAAAACTGAACTAGTCTGATTGAAAAGGACTAAACGAACTTGTCTAGTTTGATTGATAAAGAACTTAGACACTGTATGCTATATGATGAAGTATCTAAATTAATAAAGGAGCACTCTGAAAAGGTGTAAGGTCTCTTATTTACTTAACACCTTAAAAAGGTGTTTGAAACTCTGGATTTGACGAACTTGTGATAGTGCCACAACTTCTTTAAGTGTTATAACTTTATCTTTTGATTATTACAGTTAAGTTATTGATGTTTAGCCTTTCATTTAAGTATTTGTTTGGCTCCGTTCTTTCGGTCATCTCTTTTTAGTACCCGGAGAGATCCCGTATGATCTTACTGAGCATTGTTCGCTCATCCCTTTCTTATATTCTTTTCCCCAGGTAAAGAGTAGAGGAAATGGTTAGATTGCAAGGAAGCGCAGTCCGAGGTTTAAATGAAGAGTTTTAAGACAATTGTTTTGTTTCATGTTAGAGCTAGCGGGTTGTACTAGTCGTTAAGTTTGAAATACAGTTATGCTTCCGCACTGTTTTTAATTGTGGTTAAATTATACTAGCCGTTACAAGTAATTATACTAGCCGTTACAAGTGAACGTTGGATTTGAATTGTGTTTGACGTTTGGAATTTCCTAGTTTATGGATAATTATTATTATTGGAAAGTTTGGGTCGTTAAACGTTCATAATAAATAGGTCAATTCATGACTTTATTACAATCTACAAGTAAAATACAACTCGTTTTATTTTTCATGAAACTTTTTCAATAGACTTTCACTTTGCCCTTTTAAAATAAATTATGAGTTTTTAGTCTCATTGATGTAGTGCGTATATTAAGAAGTGAAAAACTAGTAAAAAACGCGTTTTACCCTAAGCTTAGGGTAAAATGTGTTTTTTTAAATGAGGCGGTGGCAATTTTGTAAATACTGGGAAGTTGCCTTTAAAACAGGCGGTGGAATTTTTGTAAATACTGGGAAGTATTGTAAGTGCCAGTGTTAGTGTTAGGAAGTGCCATACATGTTACACTGGCACTTATTAACACTACCACTGACACTTTTTATAACTGCCAGTGGTAATTTTTATAAGTGCCATTATACAGGGCTGGCAATTATTAGTACTAACACTGGCACTTGTTGTAACGACCCGAGCCCGCAAGCCCGACCCGCTACATAAGCACCACCCAACTGGCCCATTGAGCACAACAACTGGGTCCACATGGCTTACCACAGGCCCACCCAAAAGTCCATGGATGTTATTGGTGCTCAATAGTAGCTTTGTGGGCTTATAAGTATCACATTAAACTCCCACACCTAGCCGATGTGGGATGGGGTATTACAAACACCCCCACTTAAATCCTTGCTGTCCCCGGCAAGGCCCACTAAAATTGAACCCAGGGCAGTGTAGGATTCAAGAGGTGGCTCGTATGGATTCAAGAGGTGGCTCCCACCGTCTCTGCGGTGTAGCACTTTGTTCTGCACAGCACTTTGTTCCACACTTCTGGCCGGGATCCGCTCTGATACCATTTGTAACGACCCGAGCCCGCAAGCCCTACCCGCTACATAAGCACCACCCAACTGGCCTACTGAGCACAACAACTGGGTCCACATGGCTTACCACAGGCCCACCCAAAAGTCCATGGATGTTATTGGTGCCCAATAGCAGCTTTGTGGGCTTATAAGTATCACACTAAACTCCCACACCTAGCCGATGTGGGATGGGGTATTACAAACACCCCCACTTAAATCCTTGCCGTCCCCGGCAAGGCCCACTAAGATCGAACCCCGGGCAGTGTAGGATTCAAGAGGTGGCTCGTACGGATTCAAGAGGTGGCTCCCACCGTCTCTGCGGTGTAGCACTTTGTTCCGCACAGCACTTTGTTCCACACTTCTGGCCGGGATCCGCTCTGATACCATTTGTAACGACCCGAGCCCGCTACATAAGCACCACCCAACTGGCCCACTGAGCACAACAACTGGGTCCACATGGCTTACCACAGGCCCACCCAAAAGTCTATGTATGTTATTGGTGCTCAATGGTAGTATAGTGGAGGCTTATATATCACAATCAAAGCCCAAATCTTTCCGATATGGGATGGGGTATTACAAACACCCCCACTTAAATCCGTGTCGTCCCCGGCAAGGCCCAAACAATACCCAGATCGTCCTCCCAGGCGATCTCGCAAGCCTTACGGCTGGGAGTTCGCTCTGATACCATTTGTAACGACCTGAGCCCGCAAGCCCGACCCGCTACATAAGCACCACCCAACTGGCCCACTGAGCACAACAACTGGGTCCATATGGCTTACCACAGGCCCACCCAAAAGTCCATGGATGTTATTGGTGCTCAATAGTAGCTTTGTGGCCTTATAAGTATCACACTAAACTCCCACACCTAGCCGATGTGGGATGGGGTATTACAAACACCCCCACTTAAATCCTTGCCGTCCCCGGTAAGGCCCACTAAGATCGAACCCCGGGAAGTGTAGGATTCAAGAGGTGGCTCGTACGGATTCAAGAGGTGGCTCCCACCGTCTCTGCGGTGTAGCACCTTATTCCGCACAGCACTTTGTTCCACACTTCTGGCCGGGATCCGCTCTGATACAATTTGTAACGACCCGAGCCCGCAAGCCCGACCCGCTACATAAGCACCACCCAACTGGCCCACTGAGCAACAACTGGGTCCACATGGCTTACCACAGGCCCACCCAAAAGTCTATGGATGTTATTGGTGCTCAATAGTAGCTTTGTGGGCTTATAAGTATCACACTAAACTCCCACACCTAGCCGATGTGGGATGGGGTATTACACTTGTAAAAGTACCAGTGCGGTGTATATAGGTAGTGGCATTTTTGTAAATATTAAGAAGTATCGTAAGTGTCAGTGTTAGTGTTAGGAAGTGCCAGACATGTTACACTGACACTTATTAACACTACCACTGACACTTTTTATAACTGCCAGTGGCAATTTTTATAAGTGCCAGTTTACATTGCTGACAATTATTAGTACTAACACTGGCACTTGTAAAAGTGCCAGTGCAGTGTATATAAAATGCTAGTCAAGTGACTCGCAATTTGCGATGCTAACACTGGCAGCTCTCGGAAAAACACGTTTTTCCATAGCTTAAGGAAAAACGTGTTTTTTTGTAAGACCAACTCTATTAAGAAAGCTTAAATTAATTATAATTATCTTTATTTTATTTGTAATTTTCAGAATTATAATTAGGTATGGAGTATTTTTATGGTTTAAACTAGATTTAGGATTTATTTTGATGTTTTAAAGTCCTATTATTTTATTAAATAGGTTAGGAGTAATTTTAGGAGGTTTTGAATTTTTTTTTAAGGAATAAGAGTCATATAAAATAGGGTCATAGGTTAATTCCGAAAATACGATTTTTTATTAATAAAAATCAAGCTTTTACTTTTATTTCACGTGGATTGGTGTGTGTATCATAGCCCGTAGGGCTGGTTTATATTTTTAAGGATTGTTTTCGTTGGAAGGAGCATTTATATCGGACTAAGCGAGCTGAATATTTGGCTAACGAGCAAAGATATTGGGCTGGTGAAGATAGGTATCGGGCTAGGCAAGTTCCATTATTGAATGCATTGCATGATCTTTGGTTGTGTATCAGTTCTAGGCAACCGGCAGAGGCTTATAGAGAACCTTTAGGGCACGTGGAAATTTCCCCTCGTGATCCGCCGGCCGGGGAACTGGATGTTGATTCAGACAGAGAAGACGCAGTTGCAGTAGGACCCGTGGATCAGAGCCCAAAAATTAATGCTGATTTGCATGTCAAAAAAGTGAAAGATATTAATATTTTTCCATCAACGGGTGGAGATAAAGCTCCAATAGACAAACTGTGGGAGGTCATGGAAGAGTACACCTATGATTCAAATCTAAAGTGTTTTCATTCTGATTTGGACTCGTAGGCAAGACCTTTTGAAGTGGAGGAGAATAGTGTAGATGAGAATGATGAATATGAGATTAATATTGGAGAGTTAAATCAGGTCATTGGTGAGTTATTTGACATTGAATCCACAATTATTCATAATTAGGCGTCGATGAAGGTCAAAGTTGTGGTCGAATTGATGGAGAAAAATTTATGTGGAACATGATCACCATTAGAGTTTACAAGTTACCAAGAGACTGAAGTCATCATGAACCCGAAGAATCAAGACAATGGTATAATTCTTTATTTTGAAGAACTCATCTTACATCCAAAATTACTGAATAGTTTGATTTATTCAAAATATCCATTCAAGTGGAACGGTCGTCTTCAAACTGCAAGCATGGACTCGAGGACGGGTTCTTTTCAAGCAAGGGTGACTGATGTAGCGCGTATATTAAAAAAGCATAAATTTAATTATAATTATCTTTATTTTATTGTCATTTTCGAAATTGTTATTAGGTATGTAGTATTTTTATGTTTTAGACTAGATTTAAGATTTATTTTGATATTTTAGAGTCCTATTATGTTACTCCATCCGTCCCGGTTTAAGGTTCTTAGTTTGACTTTACACGCTTATTAAGAAACTAAGATAAATTTGAGTGAAGAATAGTGGTGTGTGGAGGATATAATTGTACATTCATAAAGCAAGTTGGTAAAAAGTAGATGTGTAAGTGATGGTTTTTTGGTAATATAGGAACTTTATGAGGATAAGGATGTCCAAAACACTAATCAATTAAAGCAACTAAAAACCTTAAAATGGGACATACCAAAAAAGAAAGTAAGATCTTTAAACTGGGAGGGAGGTAGGAGTAATTTTAAGAGGTTTTGACTTGTTTTTCAAGTAGTAGTCATATAAAATAGGGTCATAGGTTAATTATGAAAATAAGACTTTTTATTAATAAAAATTAAGCTTTTGCTTTTCTTTTACGTGGATTGATGTGTAAATCATAGCGCTGGTTTATATTTTTAAAGATTTCTCTTCGGTAGATTTCCTTTGTTGATTGTTCCGCTGCGTCATTCATTTGAAATTTTGTTTCTCCACATATTAACATATAAATATACATATATGACAACACAAATGATTTGAGATTATTATTTTTATGACAAAATCCCTTCAAAATAGATATTGTCAAAATTAGCCTTTTCATTAAAGGAAAATAAAATAAATAAATAAATTTAAACTATAATTACTTTATATCAAATTTTCTTATTGACTAATGTAGTCTAAAAAGTATTGTTACTGTTTTAGCTGCCTATTCTATAATATGGAGGTTAACTCCTAACTTTTTAATATTTTTTTATTTTTGTTCTAAATTTATTTGAGAACTTTTCTCTTTATTTCTAAAATTCCTATTCTTTTATTTAAATACACTATAAATAGATTAAAAAAGACAAATAAGAAAAAACATATCCAAAATTTAAGATTTGATAAAATAATTTATGTATTAATAGCAATCTATGACAAATAAAATGATATAATATTATTAGTAAATGAATACTTTAAATTGTACTATTTAATTATAAAAATCAAAGATAAGTTTAAATAAAAGCAACCACAAATCATCAGTGTAATCAAAGAAGTCATTTTTATTCACTTTCACTTGTTTATAAAAAAGTTTGACATTTTTTTTTTTGACAAAGGGTGAAGAAAAGTCAAACTCTTGACTTCTATGTAGGAAGTAATGGCCTATCTCGTGTGAGTTATCCCGTATGAGCTAAGGCTTACTGGCGATTTATCAATCCGTGCGTTTAACGCTTGGGTATAACACTAGTTTGTGAATATTTGATGAGACTTGTAGTTCTACTAGGAAAATTGAATTTTTATTAGAAATATTAATATAATAATATTGTTCATATTTTAAAGTAACCATAAAAAATTAAATGGTAATTTATTATTGATCATTGGTATCTACCACATGCTAGCTAAGTCAATGCACATCACATATTATCTACCACATACTAGCAAAGTCAATGCACATCACATATTACATGTGATGACCCGGATAAATGGTTTATCGATTTCATGAACCATTAATGGGGAATGAGCACCCCCACATCTCAAATTGAAAAAAACAGACGAACAAACATTTTTAATTTATTATTGATCATTGTGAATTTTATTAGTAATACAAATTGATCAACGGCTATCAAGGTTTTGATTCTCCCCAACCCTGTCAAAAACAAAATTTGTCTAAAGTGATGTTCAAAAAATTGAAATAATGCTCTAAAACATATAAAATGTATTTAATAGTAATTCATAAGAATATGAAATAGAAATATGTAAACCAGTCAATAACCATTTTGAGTTTTTTCGTTGCTACAAAGTACTTCCTATTCGCATGTTTGCATTATATTAGTATTATTCCTTACAGAAAACTGAATAATTATACTCCCTCCGTCCGGAGTAAGAGTCTCACCCCTCATTTGCACGCTTATTAATAAATATTGGATGTGATTTAAATGTTGTGAGTGTAAAAGTAAAGTATGAGAGAGAATGAGTGGGAGAGAATAGTGAATTGATTGGTGTTGTGAGTATAAAAGTAAAATAGGAGAGAGAATGAGTGGGGTGAATAGTAAAGATTCTTTGCCATTTTAGGAATGGGATTCTTACTCTGGGACGGACCAAAAAGGAAAATGAGACTCTTATTCTGAGACGGAGAGTATTATTGAGATAATAGTAAAGATAAGTCTCTCGTAGCAGTAAAAGCTAGTACTCTTCAATTTCTTAATTATAAGTTGATTTTATCTATTTTTTTCTGTTATGTGTCTATTAATAACAAAAAAAGTGTGATAATTTTATAAAAACAATACCCACTCGGTCCCAAAATAGATATCACAATTACAAGTCAATAATTTTAAATATTTTTTTATTTCCTTAAGTGCTCCGAATGTCTTAATCATTATTATGCCATTAATTAAGGTCTATATTTATATACAGCCTTTTCCATTTACCATGTTTTGAAGTCAACTTGTTATCACGTTTGGTAGAAGTGAAAATATTAAGAAAAATTAGTTTTTCTTAACAATTAGGAAAAAAAGTGTCTTTAAAGACGAGCTAGTATTTTTGTCAATAAATGAAACTTTTGTTCAAACGCTCGGTTTATGTAATTAGCACTTCTATAAAACTCGTGGTGAGATTTTCGTAAATAACTATAGCTTATTAACACCACTCTACTGGAACTTCATATCACATGAACTGACACTCTTTAACAAATCAACTAAGATTCTTTAACAAATGAACTGGCACCATTTAAACACAAGAACTGATACTTCTAAACACTTCAACTAGCTATCTTAAAACACTGCAACTGACACTCTTAAACACTATCACTCGCACTCTTAACATATGAATTGACACTCCTCGGCACATGGCGTAGCACACTCTAAACACAGGAACAAACATTTTTGAACATTTTAACTCGAACTCTTAAACACTACAGCTGTCACTCTTAAACACTATCACAACGACTCCTTTTAAACACATTTACTGGCACTTAATAACACATAAACTGTCACTCCTAAACACTGCAACTGACATTCTTAAATACTCCAACTGACGCACTTAAACACACTTTTATAACACCCTGTAGACACCCCAACCTTAGGTCTCTCACCGGTGGTGGTGGTGGAGAAATGGTGATGGTGGTGGTCGGAATTTTGGAGAAATGGTGATGGTGGTTGGACTTTGGAGAAATGGTGGTGGTCGCGGCAGGATATGGCTGTAATGGTGGCCGGATTTGGGTAGTGGTGGTGGTTGTTTGTTGATGAGGATGGTGGGGTTAGGTGGAGAAGTAATTGTCACCCTCAATATAAATGGACCTTTATACCCTTCTATTTTCAAGAAAAAATGATAAAAAGAACCCTCACATGACATGTACATGACCATTTCTCATTAACTTTCTAACGTTGTTAGGGGTCATGGGTCAAAGTGGGACTAAAGGCAAATTAGAGTGTTACTTTGGGACAAAATTCGGTTTGGAGTGCAAAGTGAGATTGCGTGGATACTTTAGGGGGATAAACGTATTTTGGCCTGAAGGAAAACAATGAAAGAGGGGGGGGGGGCTTGACCAGAGAGGAACGCATTCGGAAGGATGATCGGGGACGGACGAGGGGAAGTTACCAATTAAAATTAGGTGCTTTTAACGCACGGGTTTCAGTTTAATAGATCGTGGAATATACTATGATGATAGATGGAAACTGGGGGCGTTAGCTAGGTCCTCCTATCGATTATCCAAGGTCATAATGATAGTGTTTGTTCTCGGATTGCGGATTTTCCGACATTGCGCAGCGAAATCGAGGTTTGATTCATAGCTCTTCCCATAATTCATGTGTTTTTATTTTTATGGAGATTTTTTTTTTTTCTGAAATTAATTAAAAATTTCACTGATTATGTGAAGTAATATGATTATTGGTGTGAATTCATGGATTGGTTGTCTAGGATATGGTAGTTCTGCGATTAAACTGAATTATTAATGTGTGATAGGACATAGGAGTATTTGATTTGAAAGATCATTTTCCCTAATTATTATATCAGGCATATGCGTTCTAAAATCTATTGGTTGATAATTTGTTAAGCATTTTTCGTGTATTTGGCGTCTTGTTGCTGAGATCTTATATGTTTGTTTATCTTATTGGAAACAGTGAATGCACAACTTTGCGGTGAAATCTGTCGGTGTAATGAGTCCATTAGTATTTATATGTTCCCTCACACTTTAAATATAAACTAAACACCACCACACTTACGAATTAATCAAGTCTTGCAATCAAAATATAAGGATTTTGCGCCTTTCAGAAGTTGCAAAAGTAGCAATAGCTCAGTACCTTAGTGGTCCATTAAGAAGTTCTGATGAGGTTTGATAAAGCTTGCTTCTATTGATGTGCTTAGTCAAGTTCAAAATATTAAAATTATGTTTTTCATCATCATACCTTTCCAAAAGATAAAAATATCTTCATCCAGAATCGGTAAATAATTCGAGTTGGATGTCTGCATCATATGGGTATTTATGTTTGCTATTGGATCAGTACCCAAGCGGTTAAGCTTGTAAAAACAAGTTTTTGGTGGATATGCTCTGATGCCACTTGATGGTCCCAGAGGGAAACAAGAGTATAGAACCGCTAGAGGGGGTGAATAGCGGTTACAACTTTTTCGAAAATACCCTTAAAATTCAATCGAGTACTTATCAGTTTGGCCAACTGCGGTTCAAAGCACTAGAACCGAACTGATAAAATGCACAGCGGAGTTTGCGGTTTGGCCAAGATGATAGATAAAGAGTTGGGCGGTTTGACTGGGTTGAAAAACACAATGATGCACAAGATAAACCGAACTTAAAGATCAAAGGAAAACACAATTCATTTTTCTAGTCATATCATAGATGAACTTAGTGAGAAACAACAAACATGAAAATAAAAGAACAAGACAGAAAGTAAATATCAAACACACAAATTTGAAGAAGTTCGTTCTTGAATGAACTACGTCATCTACCTAGATGGTTAGTCTAGGATTTTCTAATAGCTACTAGACTTGTATTAATTTAGAGGAGCTTTTACAAGATTACAATGAAGAATTTAAACTCTAAATAAACAATCTAACCTATCAAAGCTATTATAACAACCGGTGTATTCGAAGTGTATAATCTATATGTAGGGCTCGCAAAATTTGTGAATCTGTACCAACCAACTCGTGTACCATGGTACACGGTACTGATATTTGATGTTGGTTGGTATACCAAGTACCAATTGTAATTTTTAACAATATTAAAAATACTATTATGTATTAAAATATAAAGTATCTTTCAATATTCTATCCCTATTCTATTCCCGAAATAAAGTTGAATGCAAAATTTCTCTCAAAGATAATTTGTATGTTTATAAATATTTGGCTTTTCATATATGAGACCATTCAGTGGCTTGGATGAACAAATTTAACATGTTTTTAAAGAATATATACCGTTACACTTCTCCATGATTCTTTTAATCTAGTAGTTACAAAAAAAAAAAATCTCTTGTTCTTATATACTCCCTCCGTCCCGGCACAAGTGACACCAACTTTTGGGATACGGAGATTAAGAAAAATGTAGATATGTGTGGTAGAAAATGAAGAGAGAGAATGAAAGGAGTAAATAGTAGTGTTGGTTGAATAAATTGAGTGGTGGAAAATGAAGAGAGAGAATGAGTGGGTTTAAATGGTGGGGTTGGTTTATGGATGGCCAAAACCGGTTCCGGGCCCGGTTCCGGTTCGGCATATATGTGACCCTGAATCGGCCCGTGCTTACCCCGGTTACGGTTCCGGTTGGTACAATCCGGTTCCGGTTCTGGTCCTCCCTTTAAAATTATTGAAAAGCAAAGGATTTTCGGTCTGGTTCTGGTTCCGGTCCGGTTCGCCATTTATGTGAACCGTAACCGGCCCGGATGAATGGCGGTTCCGGTTACTCCGGTTCCGGTTTATTCGCCGGTTTGCTCCGGTTCCGTGCTTCTCCGGTCCGGTTCCGGTTCCGTTTGACCATCCCTAGGTTGGTTGAATATAAATATATTAAAATATTTTCATTTTGGTTAGTGTCAATTGTAGTAGGATAAACAGAAAAGAAATAAGTGTCACTTGTGCTGGGACGGAGGGAGTACTTGTTTCTTTCTCTCTCAACTGATAATGTCTCATCGACGGATTTCATGCCTAGATTCATATCTCAACAAGGTATGCAGGTTAATATTTCTTTGTGGCCTTTACATAACAACATGTAGCAGCTCAATACAAGTACAAGAATACTCAAGCGGATGTCAATTTGCCTGTTGAAAAAGACTACTCTCAAGTTGTTTTTATTTTACATTATATTCTACATTTGGTATATGCTAGTACCAACCGTACCAACTAAGTTGGTATACCGACTTAGTTGGTTGGTAATGGTACATAATTTTATGTACCAAGTTAAACTTGGTTGGTACATGGTATAAGCAAAATGTAACTGGTATACCTACCGATCCAGCCCTATCTATATGATCATACAAATCGGGTGTGTGTGTGGAAAGGGATCAAATGCTCTAATGATCTAAATGATGTTGAGGAAGTGAAAACTTTTGGTGTACAAGGATGAGTATGAATGGATGAATGACTGAAGCTTTGATGAAGAATTCTGGGTTTGCTAAGGAGATCTTTGAAGATTTGAATATCTGGGTAAAATCTTCAAAGCAAACTTTGAACACTTGGGAATTTTTCTCTTGAAGCTCCTAGGAAAATTGAATTTTTATTAGAAATATTAATATAATAATATTGTTCATATTTTAAAGTAACCATAAAAAATTAAATGGTAATTTATTATTGATCATTGGTATCTACCACATACTAGCTAAGTCAATGCACATCACATATTATCTACCACATACTAGCAAAGTCAACGCACATCACATATTACATGTGATGACCCGGATAAATGGTTTATCGATTTCATGAACCATTAATGGGGAATGAGCACCCCCACATCTCAAATTGACAAAAACAGACGAACAAACATTTTTAATTTATTACAGTATTGATCATTGTGAATTTTATTAGTAATACAAATTGATCAACGGCTATCAAGGTTTTGATTCTCCCCAACCCTGTCAAAAACAAAATTTGTCTAAAGTGATGTTCAAAAAATTGAAATAATGCTCTAAAACATATAAAATGTATTTAATAGTAATTCATAAGAATATGAAATAGAAATATGTAAACCAGTCAATAACCATTTTGAGTTTTTTCGTTGCTACAAAGTACTTCCTATTCGCATGTTTGCATTATATTAGTATTATTCCTTACAGAAAACTGAATAATTATACTCCCTCCGTCCGGAGTAAGAGTCCCACCCCTCATTTGCACGCTTATTAATAAATATTGGATGTGATTTAAATGTTGTGAGTGTAAAAGTAAAGTATGAGAGAGAATGAGTGGGAGAGAATAGTGAATTGATTGGTGTTGTGAGTATAAAAGTAAAATAGGAGAGAGAATGAGTGGGGTGAATAGTAAAGATTCTTTGCCATTTTAGGAATGAGACTCCTACTCTGGGACGGACCAAAAAGAAAAATGAGACTCTTATTCTGAGACGGAGAGTATTATTGAGATAATAGTAAAGATAAGTCTCTCGTAGCAGTAAAAGCTAGTACTCTTCAATTTCTTAATTATAAGTTGATTTTATCTATTTTTATCTGTTATGTGTCTATTAATAACAAAAAGAGTGTGATAATTTTATAAAAACAATACCCACTCGGTCTTAAAATAGATATCACAATTACAAGTCAATAATTTTAAATATTTTTTTATTTCCTTAAGTGCTCCGAATGTCTTAATCATTATTATGCCATTAATTAAGGTCTATATTTATATACAGCCTTTTCCATTTACCATGTTTTGAAGTCAACTTGTTATCACGTTTGGTAGAAGTGAAAATATTAAGAAAAATTAGTTTTTCTTAACAATTAGGAAAAAAAGTGTCTTTAATGACGAGCTAGTATTTTTGTCAATAAATGAAACTTTTGTTCAAACGCTCGGTTTATGTAATTAGCACTTCTATAAAACTCGTGGTGAGATTTTCGTAAATAACTATAGCTTATTGACACCACTCTACTGGAACTTCATATCACATGAACTGACACTCTTTAACAAATCAACTAACATTCTTTAACAAATGAACTGGCACCATTTAAACACAAGAACTGATACTTCGAAACACTTCAACTAGCTATCTTAAAACACTGCAACTGACACTCTTAAACACTATCACTCGTACTCTTAACATATGAATTGACACTCCTCAGCACATGGAGTAGCACACTCTAAACACAGGAACAAACATTTTTGAACATTTTAACTCGAACTCTTAAACACTACAGCTGTCACTCTTAAACACTATCACAACGACTCCTTTTAAACACATTTACTGGCACTTAATAACACATAAACTGTCACTCCTAAACACTGCAACTGACATTCTTAAATACTTCAACTGACGCACTTAAACACACTTTTATAACACCCTGTAGACACCCCCACCTTAGGTCTCTCACCGGTGGTGGTGGTGGAGAAATGGTGATGGTGGTGGTCGGAATTTTGGAGAAATGGTGATGGTGGTTGGACTTTGAAGAAATGGTGGTGGTCGCGGCAGGATATGGCTGTAATGGTGGCCGGATTTGGGTAGTGGTGGTGGTTGTTAGTTGATGAGGATGGTGGGGTTAGGTGGAGAAGTAATTGTCACCCTCAATATAAATAGACCTTTATACCCTTCTATTTTCAAGAAAAAATGATAAAAAGAACCCTCACATGACATGTACATGACCATTTCTCATTAACTTTCTAACGTTGTTAGGGGTCATGGGTCAAAGTGGGACTAAAGGCAAATTAGAGTGTTACCGATTAAAATTAGGTGCTTTTAAAGCACGGGTTTCAGTTTAATAGATCGTGGAATATACTAGGGATGGCCAAACCGGCCCGGAACCGGAGCAAACCGGGGAGTAAACGGAACCGGAGTAACTGGAACCGCAAGTCATCCGGGCCGGTTACGGTTCACATAAATGGCGAACCGGACCAGAACCGGGCCGAAAATCATTTGTTTTTCAATAATTTTAAGGGGGGGCCGGAACCGTACCGGAACCGGAAACTAACCGGAACCGGATTGTGCCAACCGGAACTGGGGTAAGCACGGGCCGGTTCAGGGTCACATATATGCCGAACCGGAACCGGTGGTTCCGAACCTGAACCGGTTTTGGCCATCCATAGAATATACTATGAGGATAGATGGAAACTGGGGGCGTTAGCTAGGTCCTCCTATCGATTATCCAAGGTCATAATGATAGTGTTTGTTCTCGGATTGCGGATTTTCCGACATTGCGCAGCGAAATCGAGGTTTGATTCATAGCTCTTCCCATAATTCATGTGTTTTTTTTTTTTTTTTTTAATGGAGAATTTTGCTTTTTTCTGAAATTAATTAAAAATTTCACTGATTGTGTGAAGTAATATGATTATTGGTGTGAATTCATGGATTGGTTGTCTAGGATATGGTAGTTCTGCGATTAAACTGAATTATTAATGTGTGATAGGACATAGGAGTATTTGATTTGAAAGATCATTTTCCCTAATTATTATATCAGGCATCTGCGTTCTAAAATCTATTGGTTGATAATTTGTTAAGCATTTTTCGTGTATTTGGTGTCTTGTTGCTGAGATCTTATATGTTTGTTTATCTTATTGGAAACAGTGAATGCACAACTTTGCGGTGAAATCTGTCGGTGTAATGAGTCCATTAGTATTTATATGTTCCCTCACACTTCAAATATAAACTAAACACCACCACACTTACGAATTAATCAAGTCTTGCAATCAAAATATAAGGATTTTGCGCCTTCCAGAAGTTGCAAAAGTAGCAATAGCTCAGTACCATTAAGAAGTTCTGATGTAACTAACTGAATAATGCAGGTTTGATAAAGC
Organism: Campanula takesimana; assembly: GCA_026119855.1. Classification (NCBI taxonomy): domain Eukaryota; kingdom Viridiplantae; phylum Streptophyta; class Magnoliopsida; order Asterales; family Campanulaceae; genus Campanula; species Campanula takesimana. The sequence goes on from JAOWBW010000009.1 coordinate 2,265,398, forward strand.
CTGCTTCTATTGATGTGCTTAGTCAAGTTCAAAATATTAAAATTATGTTTTGTACATACTTTTTTACAGCTTAATCAAGTTCAAAATATTAAAATTGAAATTCGATGTCATTAATGCCGTGTTGAAGATCTTGTCTCCAAATGTGAAAATAGGGTAGCAAATAGTTATCACTGTTACTTGCTAGTCCATTTTTTTTTTTCAGAAAGAGGAATTTCATCGACTTCTGATGCCTTGGAATTTTATGTCTATTAATATGCATGTATGAAAATTAAGTTTTCCATGTTAAAGATTTTGCAGCACATGTATGACTTCATTTACATTTTTCCTAGCAATACCATTGTGCTTACAGATTGAAAGTTTTCCATGGTCCACTACTGCTGCTGCTGCTCGGAATAAAAATGGTAGTATTGTACTATATGAGCAAAAGATATGTCCAATATACGTATCAGATAATTAAAAGACCTATATATGATTCTTAGCAATATGTAGTTAACTCTGTTCCAACTTCCATTGTGATGTTACTGCTCATATACTAAAGATCCTATGGCAAGGAACTAATGACTTGTATGTTTATATATATATATCTAAACAGTCCACATCATTCTCATAATATTCTAGACTGATTCTAAAGCTGAATTAAGGCATAGAAGGTTCAAAGTAAGAGACATACTTCAACCTCTTTTTTCACAACTCTATTTGACTTATTTCATGTTAGTGTCTGTTCTGTTAATACATCTTAAGTCTGGGAATAAATGTTGTGATATTTCTCTTCCATTTTCATATTATTTCATATCGTTTTTTGATGCGATGGGTTACTGATAAATGTTTATTTCAATTTCCCTGGTATTAACTTTATTTAAGTTTTCTTTTTCATTTGATCTCAACTTAAGCAAGTTTTTCAGGCGGTGTATGCTTCATTCATGGTTTCATAGTTTGAAAAAGAAGGATTGGAGATGAATATGATAGTGGTTCAAAAAGGTGATAAGCCTTTTATCAATGCATCTTTTTGGGTAAATTGCAATTTGGTAACCTGTGTTTGTATCACTTTTGCATTTTGGTTCCCGTGTTTGTATTTCTTGCAACCCAATTTGTCATATTGTTGCAAATTGATATAAAAACTAATGAAATTGTTAGTTTTTTAATGGAAAAACAGTAATGTGCATATCACTTAACCTTTTAAGGGTATAATTTTCATTACTCAAGGGTATGTGTTAATGGCTGGAAAGGTTGAAGGGAATTTCTCTTTTCGGAAGGAGAAAAGTGAGGGATTTTTGTATTTATTGTGTGGGAGTTAATTCCACCATTAATGGAGGAATGGTGATGTTGTCGCCGTTTAATGAAGAAGGTGACTACTAACCAGCCTCAATTACACATAACACACACGTGCATTGCACCCCTGCACTCATAATAAAATTTATACCTTGAAAAAACGTCATGTGATATGCACATGATAGTTTTCCCGTTAAAAAACTAACATTTCATTAGTTTTATATCAGTTTGCAACAAAATGACAAACACATGAATCGGGTTGCAACCTTTTACAAACACAGGAACCAAATTGCAAAAAGTGATACAAACACATGTAACAAAATTGCAATTGGCCCTTTTTTATTTGATTCAAGTCAATTTTCATGGGTACCTCTAGTTTTGCTGAGAATGTTGCTAATACTTCTGCATCATCTTCGAATATAGAGAGAGGGATTGATTTGATTACGCATCGGTTACTTTTCGACAATAACAATCATCCACGGTTAGTATCGGTTGCTAAGAAACTCTCGGGATCAGCGATGTATAGTACTTGGAAAAGGTATGATGGATAGGTTTTCATCATATGAATGTGGTGGCATATTCCTGATACACTGCTAGCCTGACATCTGCTTTTGATATCAAACTGAAGGTTTGTCACTCCTCTGAATTTTCATATAAAATGTGGCTCGTTCCTTCACTGTATATTCACATATGTAGGTTTTTCTTTTTACGTATATCATGCTTGCGAGTAAAGTTATTTTGTTTGTAAAATATTTGTTTGGTAAAAGAACTGCCTTACGGGTGCTAGAGTCTTACGCACACACACATATTTACATACAACAACAAACAACAACAAAAGACTTATTTTTGTTGATGGAAATGCTCCTTTCCGCTGTCTCTGCTTTCAAATAGCACGTACTCCCTCCGTTTCATTTGTCACATTTGACTTGTCAACGTTTTTAAGAAATGTGCTTTACTTGTTTATACATTTCTTCTACAATGATATTATTGCACCGAGACTATTTCCTTAATTAGAAGCGCGACATTTTGTTTGTGACATACCAAAAAGGAAAGTGTGACATTTTCTTATGGATGGAGTATAAGGTAGAAGGAAAACAAGGGCAACCAAACACTTTGAGGTGATTTTAGGAAGAAGCTTGCTGTAACAAACTTTAATAGGAGGTTTTAAATTTTAGAATTTTAGAAGTCCTGTTAATGAGGTTGGTGAGTGAAAACGCATTAAGTAGGTGTCGGTGTTTTCTTTCAACTCCCTCATTTTGTTGGGGACTTTTCAACACATGCCTTTATTATTGTTTTGGGAAAACATGTTTTTTTTTTTCTTATAAAATTAAACTCCACTTGATGACTTGAATTTTCTGTTTTACTTATATTCAGACTATGTTTCTCTTTGTTAATCAATAAGGAGAACCACATCAAACCTGAATTTTTCAAAGTATTTCTCCAGAACCTTACTCCAACCAACTGGTTTGTATCTACTCTCTATCAATAAGGAGAACCGCATCAAACCTGAATCAGTTCTTCTAGTTTCTTCAAGTTCCAATCAGTTCTTCTAATTTTGTCCTTACCCAGTGGTGCAGAGATTGAAGTTACTCATCATGGTATTGTGTTCTTTAATGATCATATTACTCCGCATAATGTTCTGCTGGTTCATAGATTCTATTTTATTTGTATCCACCTCTAAACTCATTCAACAAACCTCTTACTTTGTACTCCCCCTCTGTCTCAAAATGAATGTCCTAAAAAAAATCAAGTTTGCTCTTGATCAAGAGTAAATTTTAAAATTTTTTGGACATTCTTTTTGGTTACGGAGGGAGTAAAATTTATCGATGTAAAGGCCACTGGAATGTAGCACGAATGCCTGTATCTCCTCTTGTTAACTTATGTGAAGTGGTTCTTGTTGTTTCAAATCAATGGCTAAACAGACTAAGACATGCTTTCACAAACTATTCTTAGATAAAATACAAAAAAGCATTGAACGTGGTAGACTTTTCTATACACCTTGTGCATTCTAAATTGATTTAGGCCAACGTTATTTCGAAAAGTTGATGACCGTTGCAGTTATGCTCCTAGTTTGCTTTGAATCTATTGCAGAACACACACACACGTAACGTACATATTCAAACTATATATGTGAGATAATAGTTAAGATACTACTGCGAAGTTGAAGTCAAAAATAGAATGCTTACCCAGTTTGTCAAACCTACATAATTTATACACATCTGTTTAACAAGGAGATGGGATGTAAACAATAGTCGACTTAGGCTCCGTTTGTTTGAAAGAAAACATTTTCTGGAAAATGTTTTCCCCGCTTTTCTAAGTAATCCGGAAAATGTTAATGCCTCACTTACACACACCTCCCTAGACACCCCCACACTGCCCATTCCACATCCAACTCCACCTCCACCCCTGCCCCTCCATCAATCCCCACCCTACCCCCACCCCCTACGGCACTACCCCACCCTACCTACCTACCTACCTTCCCGACCCCCCAGCCCCTTGATAGGACTGTTCTCAATGTTCTGTGATATTTGCAACTTCTCAAGTTGATTGTCCAAATTTCGTTACCAGGAAAGCAGCACATTGAACAATCCAAAAAATGGATAAACAAAAAGAGATGCAGATCAAATACCAAACGTGATCTGAATTTTGATCGCCTGGTATTCATTCCTATGACCAGATGCTGTGATATTGTCGACTTCCCTAAGTCCCACCCCAACTCCTACCCACCCCACCTTTCATCACCCTACCCTGCCCCACCACACCCCCTATCTTTCCCACCCTATCTTAAATCGTGTTTCCACCCGAAAATATTTTTCTTAAATTTATCAAGCACATGAAAATGTTTTTCGGAAAACATTTTCTTTAGATTTACCAAACAACTGAAACATGTTTATGTCATTTTCCGGAAAACAATTTCATTTTCTAGAAAATATTTTCCGGGAAATCATTTTCCGGAAGTCGTTTTACGCGAAACAAACAGAGCCGTACTTTCGCTAACATCTCAACATAGGATTTATCCACACTGATCTCACTTGCTCCGTGTGTAAAAATATCGTAGATAATGAGCTTCCTAGAAGTTGCAGATTCACCAGAAATTTCATGGCCAATCTTGAAGAAGCAAAGATTCAAACACCCTCCTGCAACCCCCCCCCCCCTCCCCCAAAAGAAGAATAAATCAGAGCTTGATGTTATTATCTACTTTTTATAGAAGCTTTTATGTTGATGTGTTTGATGTTGAAGCTTTTGATGTGAATTGTTTACCCATATATGGTAAGAGGAAAACCTGGTTTGAAGCTGGAAATTGTGACCATAGCATGCTGCTCAAATGGCGTGACAGAAAACGCGTAAACATTGATTCACCCATATCTTTTTTATGCCAAAAGTGTTGATCAAAACACAAGCTTGAGAGTGACCATTTTCTCCCAAAATGCACCCTCAAACAACTATATTAATCCATGAGATTCATTCTCTCTCTTTATCTTCAAAAGAGATAAACATTGAGAGTTGTTTCTTCTGCTGCAACCATGGCCTTTTCTACCCGTTTATTTGGAGTTTTTCTCATCCTCAGCATTCTCATGTTGGTGGCCTTTCCCAAACCACCAATATCACAAAAGAAGCAGAAACCACCTCCGCCACCACCACCAGTAGCCCTTTCTCTTGGTGGTTACGAAATGGCTTTATTCTGGCCGCCCGGATTCTGTTATGATCTCGGTGAAAATTGTGATAAAGATGTAGTGTCTGACGAGGCCTTCACTGCCCACGGGTTGTGGCCTCTCAATACAAATTTGAATACAAAGGACAAAGATTCTAGTTATTCATTTACTCATGTATGTAATAGTACGTTATAATTTAATGCCTTGTGATGACCATTATTCATTATATAATTTCTTGGGGCTTTGTGTGAATATTTCTATTGTTGTGAACTAATTCTTTTGTGTGGGCAGATTACTGGAAGACCTACAACAAGTTGCATGGTAAAAACAATGAAAAAGTATGGAAGCATGAGTGGGACAAGCACGGGGAGAATGGCGGTTTCAGCCAGGATGCTTATTTCAAGAAAGGGATTGAACTCACAGAGAGGTATGGTAAATGGCTTGTTCAAATACTTAAAGAAGGAGGGATTAAACCCAACGACGGAGTGAAATACAATTTGGTTGATATCGAGAAGGCCCTTGTCAAAGGATTGGGAGCGATGCCAGAGATTGTCTGTAAGAAGGGAAAAATAGCTGGTGTATATGTCCTGACAGAGATTCGGGTTATATTGGACATCTCTACAGACAATCGCCTCATTGCTAAATCTCAAAAATGCAAGGAAAATCTTATTTACTTCCCCTCGTCAGTAAGTTTTTCAGAGTATATATCTGGTAGGCATACTGAACTTTAGCAAGCAGGTCGTAAGGGGATAATCAGAGCTAAAATAAATTGTTATAAGTGTGTGGATGATTATGGGAATTGTTATGCTCTCTTCCGGGCTTTATTCATATTTTGATTTTTGATTTGAAACTTGTTGATTTACTTAGCTTATTAATCTCCATCTTCTGCTGTTGTTTCTGTTGAGTGAGTGTTTCACAAGTTTATGATGGGCAGGAAGCTTCATAGTTAATTCCAGTTAGCATTCTGTTTTCGTCGGCCATAATTAGGTGCTCATGTCACGTAATAACTAACTGGATCATCAATTTATAGTAAAAATGCTGCAACAATCAAAGCAAGTCTGCAAGTAAATGTGGGAAGTTCATTCCACTTATATAAGGTTCAATTCAACAACAAAATGCAGATTCACTAACTGGTCATATGATGATTTTGAAAATCAATTGCAACTCCCTTCATTTCATCCATTCGTTGATCGAATTAAGACTCATTGTAAACATAAATTTGGTGCAAAACATTAATCTCAATCTCACTATGTATTGTTTTCCCTGTACTCGGGTTAAGAAATACTAATCTTCTAAATTTATCCGGCATTGGTGGTAACATAAGCATCCACCCTATCCCTCAAAGCCTTGAGAGGGACGCCCCCTGCCTGAGGTGCACACAGTAAAGCCCAGAAGGTGCCTCATATCATCACTACTAGGGAGGAAGTCAGTATCCACCTCGATCGGCTCGCCAGCAATAGAGAGCCCCGTAATAGCATGACAATCAGTGGGAGTTATGGTAACCTCGCCGCACCGCATATGCATGGTATGGGTGCTATCCCACCAACGTTCCCTGATAACCTGGAGCACATGGGTGTTTCTCCTCTCACCCACCAAGCCGTCAAAGAAAGGCCTGAGCCCCATATTCTCAATCTCGTCTTTCAACTCAATATTCAGAGTTGCCCACCTCTCGGCAACCGCCCGCACACTGCCCCTGTAGTTGTTAATAACTCTAAATGACTGCAAGAAACAAAGACAAAAGAGATGAATGTCACAAAAAATGGGCAAACGACCAATTTATGCAACGTAGTGTCCGATTTATATCAATTAATGCAACGTAGTAGCGACTTCTTACATTGTGAAACGTACTTGAAGTAGTTGTATCAAATAATGCAAAATAATGCAAAGTTCGAACAATTTGACAAACGTACTTGAAGTAAGTTGTATCAATTAATGCAACGTAGTAGAGGCTAAAAAGTTATTACGTTGCATTATTTGATACACAATAAGCAAGTACGTTGTCTATTTTCAAAAGTAAGCACTATGTTGCATTAATTGACTTTTAACACCCGGTACGTTGCATATTTCAGTGATTTTCCCCACAAAAAATCGGTAAAATCCTCATTTAAGCATTTTACCCGAAAAGTCACAGAATTGCCTAGAACGACAGTCGAAATCATGTACTAATATACTACAATGATTTTCAACATAAATAAGGGTGAAATCCCATCGAAAAGTCAGCCATGCATGACATAATTCTAGGCAAGAATTTGACAAAAAGGCGACAAAATTTGACTGCGAGAGCACAAGATTGAGACATGCAACAATAGAATTGACATGAAAGATCAGTAGAAGGAAAAGATCCTTACCCTCCTAGTCCGAACGGCGTGAGAAATGTGATCCTTGGGGAACGGGCACAGCTCATCCATCTCCCACCTCTTCCCCTTCATATGCCTACCAAAGAGGTGTTCTTTGTGGGATCGATTAGCACCGGCCATTAGAGAGGGTTGGGATTCACTAGAAATTGGTGAAAATGGAGATTTTTGGAGAAGAAAATCGCCTAGGGTTAAAATCTCTCGAAAACAGAAAATGAAAAGTGAGTTTGAAATCATTTTCAGCGCCTGATATCGGCTCTGATCTGCGTAAAAACGAGGATATCTCGCACGAGACATCCTTACCTCGTACGAGGTATCTGTAGACACCCCGCCTTGGACCGCTCACCCCGATTGCACACTTGATTTTGTGTTTCTCCCTCTTTTAAGTGTTTCCTGTTAGTTTCTGTTACTTTGGTTAAGTTCCAGACGGACTCCGTTAAGTCCCGGGGCTAAACTGAATAACAGTTCTAACTTTCTAGTCTATTCTGTCAAAAGTCGCTTCTCAGAGTCGCGCGCCTCCACTCCTTGAGGCCAGACGCGTGCGCCTTTCGCCGCCTAGATGGGATGCGCGCGCTTCTGGGGCGTGTCAGTTACAGATTCTGCCCAAGAATCTCTCCCTTGCTCATTATACATGATTTTTCCCGGGAAAGATTTCTTGGAGACTCCGTTTGGCTCCAAAAACAGTCACTTTTTAACTATAAAAACCCCTCCAATCCATCATTGGAGGAGGACCTTGGACATCATTACTTTCAAACCTTTTTACTCACTTCTTTCCTAGACTCCTTCTTGGGACTTCTTCAACAAAGTATTCACCCTCTTCTTCAAGGCTTTACAAGAGGTTCTTTTTGAAGGATATTATAGGTAAAGGTCTTAAACATTTCTCCTCCCCTTCTTCTTCTTCTTCTTCTTCTTCTTCTTCTTCAAATGTGCAATCACCCAAAACCATTTGGGACATGACACCAACGGTCCTTTCATTACATTGAATTGGCCTAGGAGTCATCTCCCTACATTTCAAACTCTAAAACCCCTTTTTTATCATCATTTTAATAGGAAGAACACATTTATCTTAAAAAGTGAATTATGAACAAACAAGACTGACTTTGCTCGGGCGAAATGGGTGTCTAAGTACTTCCCATTTCGTAACCTAACCCCCGAACCCCTCATCCGAAAGAATCTCTGTTTTCGTAAATCAAACTTAGGCTCATAAACATTAGGTTTTCTTACGTTCCTCAAAAACGTGGGTGGCGACTCTAAAACACAATTAGACATCTTAGGATAATTCACCGCTCTAGCCAAGCCGTGGTTTCCCGGGGTATCTACAGTGGCGACTGCTTGAGGGTTAAACTTGTGTTTCTGTTCATAATTCACTTTTCTGGGCATTCTGGAAATTGACATGGGAAGCACGCGCCTTGGACCTTCATGGTCCAAAGCGCGCGCGTCCCGAGTCAAATTCCAGAATCGCCCGCCTTCCATGTGTTCTTCCTATTCTTCCTATTATTTCGTGCTAACAAACATTGCAGGGGTTCCATCACACAATCAGGACCAGGGCAATCCCCTGAGTCCATGAGTTTCTGATAATCTGACAGGTGAGCCCAGAAGCGGGCGCCTCCCAGTTTCTATGCGCCAGTCGCGCACTTCCCACAACACTAGCCCGAGGCGCGCGCTTCTGGGCCAATTTCCAGGGCGAGAACAGGTTTCAGTGACTGAACAGAACAGTGGGGTGTGGGCACAGTTGCCTGCATCAGAACAGAATTGAACCCTTGGACTGTTTAATTTTATGTTTTATTTACCGGTCACACGGGTGATTCGGGAGTTGTAATTTATGTGTTTATGTGTTCTTATCTTTTCTTTTCAAAAAAAAAAAATAAAAAATAAAAAATTTTGTCACGTGATAGACCTCACACTACGTGCACATTACTCCTATAAACTGCTCACTATCGAGTCGCACAAGTCCAACCCCAAACCCTTCGAGGCCCGTCCCAGAAAGTTTCAAGCTCCACTCGACCTTGGCTCTTTCGAAGCAGTAAACCTCAGCCCGTGGCGTAGTTCATGACTACATGCCGGGGGTGACCTTTAAGCCTCATATTCAAGCCGAGCACAAACCACACAATTCTAGTTAGGGTCTAACACTCCGTGACTCAAGTCGGTTTCCATGTACCGAGATTTCCCTAAACTAATGTCTTCAAATCATACATGCCAACTTATTGAAACGGACGCAATAAAAATCCATCCCCAAAAGTGGTTATTTTGGATGAAAATAAAAATCCGTCCCCGCATGTATGCTTTACTACATTAATTTAGTTTAATCCCGACACATGTAGGATTCACAAGCGTGATGGAATCCGATGAGTATATGGGACCGCGAGATGGTCTATATACTAGTGTGACGATTCCATTATCTTCTTAGAAACCCTAAAAGGGATCCATTCCCTCCGACTTATAAATAAATAAAACAAAAAGTGTCTTTTTCTTATGTGGTTCGAGTCGTGTGCCCAACTGTGTGTTCTCAACCTCCTCATGGACCGAAAGTGTGAACCAAGACTGACAAGGGCTACTTCTCCAATTATAGGTCCGATTGGTACTCTCCGCATCTACAGAGATTCATCCAACAGGCTTGTCCGTGAACCGGTCACTCCAACATCTTCTACATCATCAATGGCCGGCGACTCCAACACCAACAACGCCATGACTCTCGAACAGCTTTCTGCCATGGTTCAAACACTCCAACAACAAATCACCACTCTCAACAACGAGGCTCAAACCAAAGAAGCCTTGTGGCAAGCTCATGTCGACAGTCAAAGGGAGGCCCACGAGGCCGAGGTTGACCAACTGAAAGCCAAGCTCCTCAAGCTCTCCAAGAACAAGGGGGTTAATGACAACGAGGAATCCGAGTGGACCAAGGGTTTGTTTGAAAGCCCGTATGTCAGTGCCCGTACCAAAAAAGTGGGGGGACCAAGCACCGACAACAACGACCCCAAAATGGTCGATTCCATCATGGCCTACATTGATCAGAAATTTGACGGCCTCAACATGGGAAAAGGCTCCAACACAAGCCTTTATCAGTCATCCATCCTCATGAGCACGATGGCCGCTCTTCCCGACAAATTCAAGATGCCCGACATTAGCAAGTTTAAGGGAAACTCATGCCCGATGGCCCACATCGAGACTTACATTTGGGCTATAGTTCCGAAAAAGGTCTCCCCAAAAGTTATGGCTCAATGCTTTCCTCTCACCCTCGAGGGGGCGGCAAAGGATTGGTATACAACTCTCCCGCTCACTGTCCGTCTTGATTGGGATGCCGCTATGCTTGCCTTCAAGAATCAATATCAAGGCAACACCACTCACCGGCCCACAAGGAAAGAGCTCGAGAATACCACTCAAAGAGACAACGAGTCCTTCATTGACTTCACAAGGAGATGGAATGACAAACTCTCTGAAATTGTTGAGAGGCCGAACACAAAAGAGCAAATGGACATCTTTCTCAAATGTCTCAAGATTGATCTCCGCACCCACCTAAGTGGGGCTTGCTACTCCGACTTCTCCCAAATGTATGAGGCGGGGGTACGCATGGATGACTTTCTCAAGGAGATTAAAAAGGCCACTCCTACCTACCGATACAAGGCCACCTCTAGTTCAAACAAAGAGGCTTCTGTCAATGCCGTTACTACTGACAAGGGGAATTACAAAAAGGTTCCCCCCACCACAAGGCAAGCGGTTCCAAAACGACCGCGTCTACACTCCTCTCAACGGCATGACCATCACCGAGGCCTATGAAGTTCTAAAGGCCAAGGGAAAAATCACCCCTCTTCAAGGGTACAAGCAACCACAGCCGCTCCGTCCCAATCATGCTCACCACAAATGGTGTGACTATCATCAATGCACCGGCCACCTCACCGAGGATTGTTTCTCCATCCGCAACACCATCCAAGACCTCATAGACAAGAAGGAATTCATAATCCCTAATGAGGATGGTGTCAATGTAATAGAGATAGGAGAATTTGAAGGAACCACTAATTCGATCCCAATTATGAATGAGGGCTCCGATGATATGAATAAACTTGATAATTCTTGTTATGTTGTGACTTATGATGAGATTATGAGGGAAGTCTTAGAGAATAGGAAGAAGAAGCTACAAGGGACCGTGAACGTGCTCACTCGCAGTGGCCGAGTAACAACGAGCACAATCCCTCCCAATACTGCAGCAACCAGCAACTCTTCTCAAAGATCGCAAGCACGCGACATACCCGAAGATCCTTTGTTAACACAGCTCAAGAAGACGCAAGCCAACATATCCATCTGGGACCTTATTGCATCATCAAAGAGACACCGAGACCTCGTCATCAAGAACTTGGATGACACATCAGTCTCTTCCGACACGACTCCTGAGGACCTCACAGCAATGATAGGTCACATTCACTTCGGCAATGTCATCACTTTTGCAGACATGGACCTCCCGCCATTTGGGTCCGAACACAATGAAGCCATCTACCTCAAAGTAAGGACAAGGGGGAGACCCATCTCAAGGGTTCTAGTAGACGGTGGCTCTGCACTCAACTTAATGCCTAGCCGAGTCATGGGCATACTGGGGCTCAAAAGCTCCGATTTACAACCCTCCGCACAAGTCATTAGAGGGTACGACAGCACTGCCCGTACAGTCATGGGAATGTTAGAAGTTGATATCGAATTTGGAAGCATGATCATGTCCGTCCCATTCCAAGTACTTGATGTCCCCGCTTCATTCAACTTACTTCTGGGCCGACCTTGGATCCACAGTTCCAATGCGGTACCTTCCACTCTCCATCAGTGTGTCAAGATCAGAAATGGGGATGAGATAGTCACTATCATGGCCGAGAATGTCACCATCCACAGAAATGGGGGACAACCAGTTCACCAAGTCCAACACGGGATAGAAGATGCCACTCTCTCTGGCGTCAACACCATCGACAAAGAAGTGGGAAGCAGACAATGGGCCCCCGGCAATGTAACAACCCGAAAACCCGTCTCTATTTTCTTAGTAATAAATATTTAATGATTTATTTATTGCTTATTTATTTATTTCTTTAAATAATTACGTGTGCATTTTGTGTTTCATAATATTTTATGCCTAGCATTTTAATTGATCAATTGAGCTAAGTGTGAAGATAAAGTCTTTAATTGCAAGTGGGGGCAAGGTTTACTTGTTCTAGGTAGAAGTATAGGGGTTAAAAGGAAACTTTTTAATTAATCATCCTAACAACTCCCTCACCCTCCCTCACTCTTACTGTCATTTCCCCCTTTTCCCCTCCCCATGCGCATACTCCCTCTTCCAAATCACACTCACAGTCTTTTCTCTCTCTCTCTCTCCCTTCATTGTTGCAAGGTAAAGCTCTCCCCTTCTCTCTTCATTTTGACCATCTTCCTCCCATTATTTCTTATTGCTCATTTTATGAAAAATATTTAGATCGTCGCTAGGATCGTGTAGGGCTAAGAAAATTCGAATTTCGTCATCTTTGATAAATTCCAAGTAAGTTACTAAATCCCCCTATTTATGCTTAAAATTCATCATGTATGTTGTATGTTTTGATATATGGGTTTATGTTCTTGTTTTAGAAATTTATACTTGAAATTGTGCAAGAACTCATATGAACTTGATTTTGGAAGCCATGGAAGAAATTGTTGTTCTTGAAGTGATTTGTGAAGATTAGGTGATGGATTGTTGGATTGGGATGATGAGTTATGTGTTGTTTGATATATTTGGAGTTAAATGGGGTTTTAATGGAGTTAGAATTGGTTTGGGTCGAGCTCCACAATGGTGGGGAGGTATAAGGGTTGTTATATCAGGATTTAGGACAAAAGTAGTGAAATTCGGGTGTATTTTGGGGTCTAGGCGGTTGCCCACTTAGTTTTGGGCGACCTCCCACTAAATCAGCTTCATTTATCTTGGTAACAGGGTTCCGGGCGCTCGCCCACTCAATTCCGGGCGCTCGCCCACTTTTTCCAGAATTTAGGTCGATCTTCCGGAGGCCATAACTTCTTCGTCCGGACTCCGTTTTAGGCGTGTAAACTGTCGTTTCGAAGCTCTCTTCGAGTACTACAAGATGGGATAGGTTGTTCAGTTAAGTTCTAAGTTTTATACTTTGGGATTTTATTGGGTGTTTAAGGTTAAGAGGAGTTGTATCGATCCATTGTGATCAAGTTTTGCAAATCCAATTGAGTGACTTTGTTGAGTTGTTGTGATCATCTTTGTGATATAAGTGAGGATTTCATACTTTGAGACCCTTTAATTGAAAGTTATTTTACTGATCGAATTGATTTTAGGATAAGACTTGGTCTAGGTTTTAGGTGATATCCTATAGTACTTAGAGGGTTGTTTTGGAACACTAAAGTGTTGGGTTTGGTCCGTATGTGATCATGTATGAATATGTGTAACCTTTTGGATTCGTTTGGGGTGTTGAGAATTGGTTCGTTTATGAACGGATATAAAGCGTGATATGGTGATTGGGTACCTGTGGCTGATTCTGCGCAGAGGCTTCTTTGTTATATCCGTTTGGTGAAACCTTGGCTCAGTATCCTTTGTAACGTGTTTATTTCAGTCTTGTGTGCTGCATGATGAGTTAGTTGTTATTTCCAACTGGTATGAGACGGTTGGCGATAGGGAGCTTTCTCATTTGTTGTTATATGATTTACATGTTCAGTTATATCATTGTTTTGCATGATATTATGCCATGTACCTGCATTAGTGACTTACTGAGATTTTATCTCACCCCGTTTCTTTTATCTTTGTATTTCCTTAACCCCCCCAGGAAAGCAAGTGTATCGTTTTGAGGTCCGTTGTAGCGGGAATCTTCTAAGTAGATTGATCGACTTTGGGGTAGTTGCTCTTCGGAGCCATCTTGTATTTTGCTGTGAGATCCTGGTGGTTCTGTGTTATGTAGATACGGTTTTCCTTTGGAATATTTATATTATATATAGTTGTTATTGCTTCCACGTTTGTTCTAGCCTCCGAGTGAAATCTCGCTGGGGTGTTGTTTAATGGTATTGGTTTATAGTTGAATTCACGCGCCCAGTTTGGTATTTAGCATTTTGGAAATGTTTATTATGTAAATTTTATGTTTATGGATCTTAGAAACTCTGGGGCGTGACAGGCAATCCTAAAGTCCTCCACATGATGAGGAACATGAATCACTTTCCTGGTCTTGGCCTGGGGAAGCATCAATAAGGGATATTGCACCCCGTGGTAGTTCTTTTTGTCAAGAACAAGTTTGGTCTGGGATACGAGCCTACCAAGGATGACTTAAAGTACGAGCAAGCAGTCAAGAATCAAAGGACCCAAGCTCGCAAGGAAGGTCGACGATATGTAATCCCTGACTTGAAACCCTACCGCAACACACTAAATGGTTATTTTGTTCGCCAAGGGGAAGATGTTCCATACATGATCTTTCCCGAACCATGGGTTAACGACAAGGGCGTCAGAAAGCCCGGTCTCGAGATCTTCACTGATTATGAATTCTCGATGCAAGAAAGGGAACCTACTCTGATGTCACCCCGAGAGTGGTGGGGCAAGAAAGTGACTATAGAGTCCGACGTAGAGGTTACCGTGGGGGAAGAACTATCCGATCTCACCTCCATGTTCGAAGAATTTGCCATTATGGACGATTGTCAAGTCAACGCCATCTACGACACCGTTGAGGAAACCATCAGTGAGATCCCACCAAGCTCCGAGCCAATCAACAACTGGTATTCAACGAAGGGGCCCTTAGTATCCGAGGATTTCTTGGTCCGAGAAATGGGTTACATACCCCGCACAGCAACAAAGGAAGAGCGGCTCACACTTACTTTCGAGTCCGAGAGTGTTTCTAATACCCTCACCCAAGAGGATATAGAGGCCATAGCCGAGCGTGTGTTTCCTTTCTTTGCTAATGAAAAATTTGATATTTCTGAGTACCCCGAGATTGCAAACATCATAAATGATTAATTAACTAATAACGAACTTAATGAACAAGTTAATAACGATTCAAATTATGATGAAATAGACCACGAAAACATAACATACCTAAATGAACTAGCTCAACAGGTTCGTTGTCATGGTGAAAATGGTCCAGGGGCTGATGAAGAATTGCATACTGTTAATCTGGGTACCGACGAAGAGCCGAAAGAAACGAAGATTGGAAGATTCTTCAAGGGGGAAGACAAAGACAGATTGACTGCACTGCTCAGAGAATTTGTGGATGTATTCGCATGGTCATACAAAGACATGCCGGGTTTGGACAGAAAGGTCGCGGAGCACAGAATTCCGATCAAAGAGGACGCCAAGCCAGTAAACCAGAAGCTCAGAAAGATCAAGCCAGAATGGTCTCTACAAGTCAAAGAAGAGATTGAAAAGCTCCTCAGTGTGGGTTTCATCAAAGTCATTGAGTATCCAACTTGGCTAGCCAACATTGTGACAGTCAGAAAGGCAAACGGAAAGGTTCGAGTTTGTGTGGACTTCCGGGATTTGAACAAAGCTTCCCCGAAAGATGATTTTCCACTACCAAACATCGACATGCTCGTCGATTCAACTGCCAACTATGAAGTCCGCTCATTCGTGGACGGTTTTACCGGTTACAATCAGATTCTCATGTCCGAAGAGGATCAACACAAGATAGCTTTCACAACTTCGTGGGGGACCTTCTGCTACACAGTCATGCCGTTCGGACTAAGGAACGCTGGGGCTACCTACCAGAGGGCTGTTACGGATCTATTCCACGATATGATTCATAAAGAGATCGAGGTCTATGTAGACGACATGATCATCCATTCGAAGGGAACCAATGGTCAACATTTGATCGATCTTCACAAATTCTTTGAAAGGCTTCGACAACACAAGATGAGACTCAATCCCGCAAAGTGCACTTTTGGGGTCATCAGAGGAAAGGTTCTTGGTTACATGGTCACTGAAAGAGGAATTGAAGCCGATCCCTCCAAGATCAAGGCAATCATTGACATGCCTCCCCCAAGGACGCAGAAAGAAATCAAAGGTTTCATGGGCAGACTTCAATACATCAGTCGGTTTGTGCACCAACTCACTTCCATGTGTGAGCCAATCTTCAAGCTACTTAAAAAGAACGTGGCTCTAGAATGGACCGATGCGTGCCAAGAAGCTTTCGACCAAGTGAAGCATTACTTGACATGCCCTCCAGTTTTGGTTCCACCTCACGAAGAGAAGCCTCTCTTGCTCTATCTCACTGTCAATGATGAAGCCCTAGGGGCTATGTTAGCACAAGAACAGCGAGACTCCACAAAGGAGAATGCCATCTACTTTGTCAGCCGACGGTTTCAAGGAGCTGAAAAGAACTACTCTGTCTTAGAAAAGTCTTGTGCTGCATTGGTTTGGGTTACTCAAAAGCTCAAGCATTACATGGAGGCCTTCCCAATCAAGTTGGTAGCAAAAGTGAACCCGCTCCGCTACATCTTCGAGAAGCCTTTCATGTCAACAAGAATAGCCAAATGGTATTTCATGCTCGCCAGCTACGATATCACTTACGTCACACTCAAATCCATCAGGGGGAAGGTGTTCAGTGATCAGCTTGCTGAATTTCCGTGTGACGAAGTGAAGGGGGAAGATGTACAGTTCCCCGACGAGCATTTAATTTGCGCTACAACAGAGGAAAATAAGTGGCAACTTTTTTTTGATGGCGCAGCCAATAAGCATGGATATGGCATAGGGATGTTACTTGTTGATCCAAAGGACATGTATACTCCAATTGCCATCCGCCTTGAATTTGAAGCCACTAACAACACCGCTGAGTATGAAGCCTGTATAGCGGGGCTCGAAGCAGCCCTCGAAAGAAATGTGACAAGTTTAGAAGTATTTGGTGATTCCTTGCTCATCATCAATCAGACATCTGGAAAATGGAAGATTCAAGACTCAACCCTGCAACGGTATGGTCAACATCTCAAGGAGTTGGTTGAACAATTTCAAGAAATCACCTTCAATTACCTGCCAAGGGACAAGAACCGTTTTGCTGATGCACTAGCCACCATCGCTTCACTGGTCGAAATGCCTGAGGGTAAAATGGTGAAGCCCTTCAAAATTTCCCGACGAAACAGTCCGGCATACTGCATGAGTATTGCGATCAACGAGGTCCAAACAAACTCCCCGTGGTACGCAGATATCATGAATTTCCTCAAGGATGGTACTTATCCCGAGAACAGCAATAAGAAGTCTCAAATGGCATTGCAAAGACTAGCCTCCCGATATGTACTGATTGGGGACAGAGTCTACAAAAGGCATCACGAGGGGATCAATCTCCTATGTGCAAATGAGACCGAAGCTCAAGAAATAATGCATGAGATCCACGAAGGTGAATGTGGGCCTCACATGAACGGGTTTATGTTGGCCAAGAAGATACTCCGCATGGGTTATT
The DNA here is from genome assembly GCA_026119855.1 of Campanula takesimana. NCBI lineage: Eukaryota > Viridiplantae > Streptophyta > Magnoliopsida > Asterales > Campanulaceae > Campanula > Campanula takesimana. Next base: position 2,283,059 of record JAOWBW010000009.1, read on the forward strand.
ATTGGAGTACCATGGAAAGGGACTGCATCGAGAAAGTCAAGAGGTGCGCCAAATGCCAATTTCATGCCAATCTACAGCACGCTCCACCCTCACAGCTTTACAATATGACCACGCCTTGGCCTTTCTCCTGTTGGGGCATAGACATCATCGGCAAAGTTCACCCTACTGGAAGCAATGGACAATCTTTCGTCCTAGTAGCCGTGGACTATTTTACAAAATGGGTCGAAGCACAAGCTTACCGAGTTCTTAACGCCAAGAAAGTGGCCGAATTCGTAAAAACCCACATCATGTGCCGGTACGAGGTTCCTCATGAGATCATCTCAGATAATGGATCTCACTTCGAGAAAGAGATGGACACACTCCTGGTAGAATACAAGATTACTAAGCACAGGTCATCTCCATACCGCCCTCAAGCAAACGGCGCGGTCGAGGCAGCTAATAAGACAATCGAGACCATTATGAAGAAAATGGCCTCCACTGGAAGGGATTGGCCTGAAAAGTTACCTCTAGCATTATGGGGCTACCGCACGTCAATACGGACAGCGATTGGAGAAACTCTTTATGCACTGGTATATGGTTCCGAAGCTGTACTACCAATAGAGCTCGAAGTTCCGTCCCTACGGGTCCTCCTCGAGAACCAAGTTAATGAAGTCGATTGGATGGAAAGTCGATATGAACAGCTAGCCCTACTCGACGAGAAAAGGCTAAGGGCAATCGAACATACGAGGGCCTATCAACAAAGAATGTCTAGGGCTTTCAACAAAAAGGTGAAGCCCCGAAACATCAGTATGGGAGATTTGGTCCTAAGACAACACCCTCCTAATGCCATGAACCCCCTTGGAAAATGGGGACCCCGATGGATTGGTCCGTACGTAGTCAAGAAGATACTAAGCGGCGGTGCAGTCCGACTCGTGGACTTAGACGGAGATCAACTGCCAAAGGAAGTCAACCTCGACAAATTGAAGAGGTTTTACGTCTAATAAACGAAGACCATAAAAAAAAAGAAAAAAAGAGAGCTCGCTAGGTTGAAAACTCGCAAGGGAGGCCTAGGCAAAAATTAGAGCACGTGCAAAAAAGAAGCCCGCTAGATTGAAAATCCGCAAGGGCGGTCTAGGCAAAAAACAGGGTGCACACACAAAAAAAAAATGGTCTTCGTTTGTTTGAACTACGGAGACCTGAGCCTCTACACTGGAGGAACGTAGGCAACCTTCGGGTGCGGTCTAAAACGTAAACAAATGCCCAAACCATTTCAAATAAACGAGATGCAATTTTTATTCATTCACTAAATCATTCTTATCATTACAATGAAAATGTTGAGCTAATAAAAGACTTAAAACATTAAATCCTAACAAGTGGTCTATTCTAATTGCAATCTCTTGGGGGTACTAGGAAAAATCTAATTTTCTCTTGGCCTTTGAAGGACCACCCGAACGACCATCAATCCTACTCTTCTTGGGAGGCCTAGGGACACTGATGCGGACCGATATCTTCTGCGCAACCGAACGCCTCCGAGCATAAAAGTCATCCAAGGGAGTACCGAAAGGATCAGTCAGGATGTTGTTCACATCAGCAGCAGCTTCCTTGTACCTCAAAGCACTGCTGGGCTCAAAATCCCTTCCTAGCAACTCCGCCCGAAGAGCATCTACCCAAGTAATGCCACGGTAGACGGTACCAAGCAAATGATCCAAGTAACTCTCGGGAAGAAAAATGCTGCCCCGGTGCAATGGAGCGGAAACCCAACCGTCACGATCATCTCCCCAAGCCAACTGAAGCTCATTCGAGAAGTCCGGACCCATATAAGAAACTGGACGAAGTACCCCATTCCTCAGAAAATGAATTATTTGCTGACGACCGAACTGTCTCAAAACCCGTTCTGGCTGATAAAACGAAGAGTCCCTCAATCCGGGTAAAACCACATGCTGGAAACCGAAGGTCCACTCCACAAAAGGGCGAAGACCCCAAGGACACCACTCAACATCAGCTATGAGACGAGAAGCAAAAAATCTCCTCCAACCCTCTTCGGTCAAATCCCTAATCAACAACCGTCGCCTATGAACAGCAAAAGGAAAAAGGTCGCCATCCGCCGCATAAAGCCTGAAATGCTCCCGAAGCCATATGGTCAAAAGCAAGGGGCTTCCTCATCGTATCTCGCCTGTACGGTGCAACTCGTCCAAACCATGCAAGGTCTCTCCTACAATAAGCGGAACTATGCTAAATCACTGTCCTTTCGCATGCAACACTATCTCAGCCAACTTCGCATCCGCAGTACCCAGAGGAGTGATAAACAAAACCTCGCTGAAAAGGCAGACAGCCATGGCATTTCTCTTAAAGGACTGAACCGCGACATCTTCCGAATGCAAACTGAAGAACATCGGAAGCTCAGTTATGTCAACAACGGTCACGTGCATCATCTTCTTCACTTCTCCGATAGAGAGATTCAGAATGTCAACCCAAGAATCAACAACACCGCGGTAATACTTGGGGACGGCAAACCGACCGGCCAAAGGCATACCCAAAATGGCCCCAAAATCATCAACGGTCGGCACCATTTCATTAGCCGAAAAGTTGAACGTATGGCTATCACAATCCCTAAAGGCTGCAGCAGCCTTCAACAAGTCCCAATCCAGCTTCAATGTCCGCAAAGTGAAGAGAATTCGAAGCCCGAAATCTTTGATGAAGGCATTCTTGGGATGGGTCTTAAAAGAATACACGAAGGTCGACAAATCCTTCTCGTAACTCTTGACAACCTCGGCATCAGGACTAAAAAGGTTGGAGGCCATGGGAAAGAAGGTTATAAGCAAGATTGGGTAATAGAATGGTGTTCAAAAATGACAGAAAAGGGCTGCTGGAATCGAATTGTCGACCAGAAGCTGATATTATAGCTGTTGGAGGATCTTTTGGCCAGCAAATATCAGGCCCTGAATTTTGCCTCCCAGAGGCGCGCGCCTCCCGACACTGGTCTACAAGGCGCGCGCGTCCCGTATCCAAGAGAGGAAGCACCCGCATCCCAGGCATAAGAAGGCTCCAGAAATAGCCCTTGTCAGTTCAAGAAGGAAGCCCAGGCACGTTCAAACGCCTTCTATCTACAGAAAAGATCAATCCCACCGACAAGAGAAGCTCAAAACGACGACAGCAAACACCCAGCTGGGCACACATTAATTTGGTCCGCCTTTAAGGCATGTCTAAAAAACTGAAATAAGACAGAAACTCCCATTCAAAGTAGGGCGTCTTTTATTTTCTCAAAAGATCAGTTTTTACAATTCATCCCCAGCACAAAGCACTCCGCAGTCAACTGTGCCCGCACCCCGTCAAAAGTCAAAGTCAAACAGTCAAAGTACGGCTCACGACAATAATTTGGTCCGGGATGTGTAGATACCCCGGGAAACCATAACTTGGCTAGAGCGGTGAATTATCCTAGGATGTCTAACTTGTTTTTAGATTGTTTAGAGTCGCCACCTATGTTTTTAAAGGAACATAAGAAAAACCTAGAAATAGCCTAATTTAGGGATGGCCAAACCGGACCGGAACCGGACCGGAACCGGAAAACCGGACCGGAAAAGCCCGGAACCGGGGCAAACCGGGGAGTAAACCGGAACCGGAGTAACCGGAACCGTGGTAAGCGCGGGCCGGTTCAGGGTCACATATATGGCGAACCGGAACCGGACCGGAACCGGAACCGGATCGGCATTTCCATTAAAAAAAATAAAAATCCCTTACTTTTCAATAAATTTTAACATGTTTATTCATTAGTGTATTATAAAATAAAAATCTCTTGTCTTTTAATAAATTTTAACATGTTTATTCATTATTGTATGATAAAATAAAAATAAAAAAAGGTAGCGTGGACTGAACCGGAACCGGACCGGAACCGTACCGGAACCGGATTGTGATGACCGGAACCGGAACCGGTGTAAGCGCGGGCCGGTTCAGGGTCACATATATGCCGAACCGGAACCGGCGGTTCCGAACCGGAACCGGGCCCGGAACCGGTTTTGGTCATCCCTAGCCTAATTTATGTACAAAACCAGAGATTCGGGAGAGAAGGGTTCGGGGGTTAGGTGACGGAGTGGGAAGTACTTAAACACCCACTCCGCCCCGCTTACGCGGGTCTTGCTACTATTGGTGTTCTAATATTTACATGTCCTTCAATTAATTAAATAGAAATGTGCTAACAATTGTGATGAGAAGAAAAGGGGAAATAAAGGGGAAATAAAATAGAATTGTCTTATTTATTTAATGATAAAGATTACATGTAACAAGTAATGTTAAAGAATTACATTAAGAGATGAAGAGAAATTAACATGGTGAATTAAAGTTAAGATTAAAATGTAGGGAGATAACCTTAACTAACTTCAATATGTGAAGTAGTCATGTTGGTCATGTCCCATTAATGGGGATTGCATACATCAAGAAGAAGAAAACAAAGGAAGAAAATGGAGTTGTACCTTAAGAAAGAGGACTTGGAACCTTGACTTGAAAGTGTTGTTGTTGTAATGAAATTGTTGTAGAACAATTTGTTGTATAGAAACTCTTGTTGGAGAATTTGTGTAGAGAATTGTGTATAGTGTAGGTGTAGTGAAAATGTGAAATTAAGGTCCAAAGAGTGTAAAAAGAGTCCAAAAGAGAGTCCCTTTTCTAAGGTAGAAGATGATGGTTTTTATAGGTAAAAAAGAGAGGGAAATGATGGAGGGAAATTGGTCATCCATGTGAAATGGAATGGGCCAATCACAAATAAGATAAATGAATAAAGGAAAATAAAAGAAATAAAAGAAATCAAATAATAAATGAAAGAAATATTAGTTTTTGGGAAAAGGCTTAGAATTTGGGATTGGGAGTTAATGAGAAAAGGGGGGATGAATGTGGATGAGAAAAGAGGTCTTTTGTGATCAAGAAAGAGATGTTGCAAATAAGAAAAGGGAGGGAAATAAGGTGCAATCCGTTACTGCCAAAATGGGAAGCGCGCGAGTCCGGCTTTTGGGGCGGGACGCGCGCGCGGCTCACTGACAGTTCCGGAAGCGCCCGCGGGTGAAAATGACAGAATGACAGAAATGACTCTAAAGTTAATTCTGTTATGCAGTTTAGTCCAAAACTAACGGAATCAGTTAGGAACTTAACCGAAGTAACAGAAATTAATGAAAATAAGTTAAATAAAAATACTTTGTATGCAATCGGGGTGAGAGGTCCAAGGCGGGGTGTCTACAGAGCCCCTCGGCGACGTGGATTGCAAAGCAAAACGCGTCGACGAAAGTAAAAACACCCGCCGAGGACATCGACAAAGAAAAAGAAAGAAAAGAAAGCAAAGACTCGATGAAAGCAGTAATTTGAAATTGCTAGAGATAGGGGTGCGCTCCCTGTGTGAGCGTCTTTTGCTGATAGAGGGGGTGGCATGATCCGTTGGTAAACCTGCCGGCTGAATCTGTTGAGTGAGGCCGTTGGTGAACCTTTGAATGAGGCCGTTAGTGAACCTTTGAAGAGGCCGTTAGTGAACCTTCGAGGAGGCCATTAGTGAACCTTTGAAGAGGCCGTTAGTGAACCTTTGAGGACGAATCCGTTAGTGAAATCCGTTGATGAGGCCGTTAGTGAACCCTTGAATGAGGCCGTTAGTGAACCTTTGTAGACGAATCCGTTAGTGAAATTCGTTGATGAGGCCGTTGGTGAACCTTTGAGGAGGCCGTTAGTGAACCTTTGAAGAGGCCGTTAGTGAACCTTTGAGGAGGCCGTTAGTGAACCTTCGTTGACGAATCCGTTAGTGAAATCCGTTGATGAGGCCGTTAGTGAACCTTCGAGGCCGTTAGTGAACCTTTGTTGACGAATCCGTTAGTGAAATCCGTTGATGAGGCCGTTAGTGAACCTTCGAGGCCGTTAGTGAACCTTTGTTGACGAATCCGTTAGTGAAATCCGTTGATGAGGACGTTAGTGAACCTTCGAGGCCGTTAGTGAACCTTTGTTGTCGAATCCGTTAGTGAAATCCGTTGATGAGGCCGTTAGTGAACCTTTGAGGCCGTTAGTGAACCTTTGTTGACGAATCCGTTAGTGAAATCCGTTGATGAGGCCGTTAGTGAACCTTCGAGGCCGTTAGTGAACCTTTGTTGTCGAATCCGTTAGTGAAATCCGTTGATGAGGCCGTTAGTGAACCTTCGAGGCCGTTAGTGAACCTTTGTTGACGAATCCGTTAGTGAAATCCGTTGATGAGGCCGTTAGTGAACCTTCGAGGCCATTAGTGAACCTTTGTTGACGAATCCGTTAGTGAAATCCGTTGATGAGGCCGTTAGTGAACCTTCGAGGCCGTTAGTGAACCTTTGTCGAATTGCTGCTTTGAAGCCGTGTGCTGTTTTGGCGTTGCAGTTGACTTTTGCGGGGATGCGGGCATGGTTGACTGTGGACCATTTTCTGCTGGGGATGAAGTGTCTCGAGTTGCAGATGCTGTTTGGCTTCGCGGTGGTACCTGTTATGTGCTTTTCAGGTATATGTGTTTGTGCAAGAAGATGCATGAAAAGAGAAATTGTGCTCGTGGTGCAATGTGATTTGAGAGCAGTTTTGCATGAGAGAGAGCTTTTGTAGGAATGGAGAAAGTGATTTTGTGTGCGGTGTGATTTGAGGAAAGTGTTAATGAATGATGTTCATACCTTCACTTACCATGGCCGCTTGATTCGGGATGGAGATGTTGTGGCTTTGATGAAGATGATGAACTGCTGCTGCTTTCGATGGAATGTTGGTGAGATGACATTCTGAATGATGGGTTGGTCGTGCCAAAGGCTGCCTACGTATCCTTTGAAGGGAATCAGACCAGCGTAGTTCAAGGATGATGGAGAATGCTGGAGGAGAAGCTAGGAGCAAAGCAAAGTAAAGCACATACTTTTGCACATAGAAGGAGAAAAGGAAAAAGATTTTTTTTTTTTTTTTTTTTTTTTAGATTAGAAAGGAAAGAATATGCACATATGTGAGGAAAAGATTTTTTTTTTTTTTAGTTCGTGGGTGAACCATTTTAACCATTGTGTGCTTGTGAAGCCAACCCAAGATCAAGTCATGTTCAGTCGAAGTCCGGATTGCTTCACTTGAATTCTGTTGTCGCCGGTGTGCCCAACGAAGATTGATGTCTAGCCCCAAGAGATTTGTCGATTATGGGGGCTTCAAAAGGCTTTTGATGCCGAGATGAGGTGTTGCTGATTGTAAAGCCCTAGAATGCCTTTGATGCCAAATTTTGAGGGACTTGCATAGCTCCAAGATAAATCAGCTCTTGGCCCATTCGAGTAAATCGCCTTTTGTTGTTGTAGTGAGCAAGCCTCAAGAGGAGATCTTTGATGCCAAGCTTCGAGAGATTGCAAAGCCCCAAGTGTCGTGGGCTTGTAGATGGCGGGATGTGAAGACCTTTCATTGTAAAGCCCCAAATTATCTCTTGATTGGCTCGGCATTGAGAGCGGATGTACCGTTTGGTAGAATTCTTGATAGAGATCTCCTTCTTGCTCTTACTGGGGAGATGAATGGCCTCATTGTGGTCGATACCCAAATGGCCGAGGGCTTATGTCAAAGGATGCAGTAATGTCTTGCGGTGCCGTCGAGGTCGTGGAGGATAAGGTCTTGGCGTTATCAAGTCTCAAATGAGTATGCTTGCTTGACTCTTCTTGAGTTGAACTAATGATGGATCTTCGGATGCAACTAGTGCTGTGGCCCAACTTTATCTGAGCTGCACCTTGTGCTTTTGATCTTGGAGAAGGGGGTGCTGAATTGCAGAAACATTGGGATTGGCCGTGGCATTTCTCGCTATAACCCTGTTTTGATTAGAGTTTAGCATATTGAATCTTTTTCCTTTTCTCTAAGACTTCCTTCAAAATCTCACTGTGAGTTCTAACAAAAATCATCAACTTCATTCATAACATCGGAGTCTTCATTTAAAACCAAGACGCCTTTGACTTGAAGTGTTGAGAGACCCTTTGAAGCTTGATCCCTTTCATGGAGACTACTCCCAAATTGCGTTGCTCGAGTATTGTTGCCCAAAAGACCGTCGGTCGCAAAGCCCCAATATTTCCCTTTGCTCGGATTACTGTAATGCCGTAGCCCAAAAGATTGTAGATTGCGAAGCCCCTTGAGGCCTTCGGTGCCGAATTGAGGAAGCTTCCAATGTTGCACATGACTTGGCTGGGGATACTGCTGGGGAGTTAATTGCTCTTTACCGAGGGAGCCTTTAAGACTTGACCGTAGCCCCTAGAGTGCCATCATTGATTGCGAGAAAGGTCCATCCTTGATTGGGGGAACGAGCACGGGCACACGTGACAAGAGGGCTTTTTGACATCCCTTTTGAGAGACTTTTAGGATAGTCTCACACATCTTTTTCGAGCATAGCCCCTAGGGCTTGTTGATTGTCAAAAGAAGCCCTTGTTCTAGGGTCATATAGCCCCTAGGGCGTCACAATTTGTTGAGCAAAGCAAGAGTGACCCATCCTCGTGCGAGGGAACAAACATGAGAGGACATGGCAAGAGCTACTCCATTTCTCGGGAGCCTTTCGGCGTACTTTAGAAGCACATACTTGAAGAAGCTTTGAAAACTGAGACACATGTTGTTGCTATTTGCTGCCCAAGCCAATTGACTAGCTATGGGTTATTTGTGCAACCTCGTGCCCTTTTGTGATGGGCTCTTTCTCGGATGGATCTTGGTTACCACGGGCCTTCTTTTCATGAACCCAAAAATGCACACTGCTGGAGAATGATGCCGATAACCCAAGACAACCTTTGATGGTGCTATATCTTGTTGAGCCTTTTAAAATCCCAAAGTTGACTCGGTGGGGAATTGACTTGCTGAGGAGATTCAATGTAGAACTTGTCTTCTTTAGAGGCCGGGGATCTCCATTTCTCTTTCCTTTCTCTCTCTCACTCTCTCATTTTTTTTATGACGCACCCTGTTTTTTGCCTAGACTAGCGGGCATCTCTTTTGCGTCTTCATTTTGACTCGATTAATGAGGGAGTGTGCATTGACTCTAGCTGAGGAGATAAGACATGTGATTTTGCGGTGGAGACCTTTTGTCACTAATGATGAGTGACATTGACTTGACTAGGGAAGTGTCCCTAGTATTGACATGTATTTTTTTTATTGAATTGAATGACTCACGAAGGAAAGTAAGTCATTAAGAGAGAAGAGAAGGAAAACCCAATTTGATTGCAAGAAATTGGGAGTATGCAGAAAGAATAGGAGTCCTTAGACTCGAAAAGGAACGCGAAATGATTCCAAATCTAAGAAAGTTGTTAAATCTTTTTGGTGATTAATCCATTGGCAAATGAATCGTACAAAGATGTCTTGGCAAGTTCGAGATGAAGGCCGATCACCATAACGCGCTAGGGCTAAACATTTCTTCTTTCTTGCATGAGACCGGAACCGAAGGTTGCCTACGTTCCTCCAGTGTAGAGGCTCAGGTCACCGTAGTTCTTGTGGATTCTCCATTCTTCGGGATGGAATTGTTGCTTCGTCGTGTAGCTTCGTCCTCCTTTGGTGGATGGAATGATGTTGATCTTGATGTGAACTTCTTTGATTGAGGGGGATTTTTTTTTTTTTTTTTTTTTGTGCTCTAACTTTTGCCTAGGTTGATTTGAAGAGTTCAACCTAGCGAGCATTTTTTTTTTTAATCCCCCCTTTGAAACATTACTTGATTTTTCTCCATGGTTGTTGCTTCACCTTTGATGTCTTGGCTTTGCCTTCGTCGTTGATGATGTTGCCTTCGTCACAATGTTTAGCCCCTAGGCGTTCAAGTGATGACCTTCATTCCAAAACTCGTTTAGACATCTTTTCATCATTTTGCCAAGAATTAGATTGAACAACTTGGAAGAGTGTATGAGGACAAGAACGACTTTTTATTTGATGATGAGACTTGACTCAAAATTTCACATTAATTGGACAAAGAAAACTTAATGCACACTTAAGAGGACTTTGACACTTTTTTTTTTTTTTTTTTTAATTCCTATTACTAGGTAGAGAAAGAGAAACGGAGATTGTTGTTGTAGTCCTCATTGTCGTTGTAGTCTCCTTGTGGCATGATTTCTTGTAGAAGCCCCATTTCGAAACCAAATCATTCTTCTTTGATTAGTTCATGCATGTTGGCACTCTCTAAAGGTTGCTCTTCACCCACAGTAAATTCGCCGTTGTCGAACAAATCTTGGATGATGTTTCGGAGAAGGAAGCACCCTTCGGTAGTATGGCCACTATGCTTGTGGTAGCCGCACCATTCACCATGTGCATGATTCTTCGGTATCGTCTTCGGCTTGTACCCCTCCAAAGGCTTGACCTTTCCACTTGCCACCAAAGTTTCAAATGCTTCGGCTTGGGTTACTCCTAGGAGAGGAGTGAAAACTCGGTTGTTGGCGGTACCTTTGTAGCTTTTGAGGGACGGGCCACTTGAGCATGCTTTACCCTTAAACTTTGCCTTGTTGTTGGTGAGCTCTTGCAAACGGGCTTTGAGCTCTTGCAAACGGGCTTTGAGCTCGGAAACCTCTTCTTTGTGAATCTTCCTCTCGAGATCAAAACGGGCTTGCCACAAATCATCTTTTCGGCGGGCATCCTCGGAAAGTCTATCCATTTGTTCCCCCATGGCTCTTATTATGTTGAAGAGTCTTTCGTTGGACACGGAGAAGTACCCACCATTGTTGTTGTTTCCGTTGGAAGCCATTGGACCTATTGAAAGAACACGGTTGGCCCCACAAATACCTTTTGAGTAAAATAAATTTAACCCACAAACATGAAAAAGACTCAACCATATAAAGAAAATGACTCTTTTTTTTTTTGTTTTTTTTTATTTACAAAAGTTGGAAGGACGGAGTCCTTTTTGGGGTTTCTAGAAAAATAGTGGAATCGTCACACTAGTATATAGACCTTCTCGCGGTCCCATATACTCATCGGATTCCACCACGCTTGTGAGACCTACATGTGTCGGGATTAAACTAAATTAATGTAGTAAATCATACATGCGGGGACGGATTTTTATTTTCGTCCAAAATAACCACTTTTGGGGACGGAGTTTTATTTCGTCCATTGCAACAAGTTGGCATGTATGATTTGAAGACATTAGTTTAGGGAAATCTCGGCACATGAAAAACCGACTTTGTCACGGAGTGTTAGACCCTAACTAGAATTGTGTGGCTTGTGCTCGGCTTGAATATGAGGCTCAAAGGTCACCCCCGGCATGTAGTCATGAACTACGCCACGGGCTGAGGTTTACCGCTTCGAAAGAGCCAAGGTCGAGTGGAGCTTGAAACTTCCTAGGACGGGCCTCGACGGGTTTGGGGTTGAACATTGTGCGACTCGATAGTGAGCAATTGATAAGAATATGTGCATGTAGTGTGAGGTCTAACATGTGACAAAACATTTTTTTTTCAAAATAAATAAAAAACAAAAAAAAAATAAGCACATAATTACAACTTTCGAATCACCCGTGTGACCGATAAAAATAAACAGAAAGTAAAAAACTGTTTTGTGCAGGCCCGGTGCCCACACACTGTCAAAACCACTCTGTTCTGTGCACTGTTCTGTTTCTGGAAAATGCCCAGAAGCGCGCGCATTAGGATGCCTACTCGGGAGGCGCGCGCGTTAGACAAAGAGGGGCAGAGGCGCCCGCATCTGGGTAACAACCTGTAAATCAGCGTGTTCAAGGGATTGCCTTGACCCTAAATAAAAATGCTTTCCCCTGCAGAATTTGTTAGCACAGAAACATGGAATGGAAGGACAAGAAGGAAGACGGGCGATTCTGGTAATTGGGGTCGGACGCGCGCGCTTTAGGCCAAGGAGGCCAGAGGCGCACGCTTCCCACCCTTTTTACCAGAATGCCCAGAAAACAGTAATAAGAACACCAAAAGTTAAGAACGCAAGTTTAACCCTCTAATACGTCCCCAGCGGAGTCGCCACTGTAGGTACCCCGGGAAACCACAACTTGGCTAGAGCGGTGAATTATCCTAGGATGTCTAACTTGTTTTTAGATTGTTTAGAGTCGCCACCTATGTTTTTAAAGGAACATAAGAAAAACCTAGAAATAGCCTAATTTATGTACAAAACCAGAGATTCGGGAGAGAAGGGTTCGGGGGTTAGGTGAAGGAGTGGGAAGTACTTAAACACCCACTCCGCCCCGCTTACGCGGGTCTTGCTACTATTGGTGTTCTAATATTTACATGTCCTTCAATTAATTAAATAGAAATGTGCTAACAATTGTGATGAGAAGAAAAGGGGAAATAAAATAGAATTGTTTTATTTATTTAATGATAAAGATTACATGTAACAAGTAATGTTAAAGAATTACATTAAGAGATGAAGAGAAATTAACATGGTGAATTAAAGTTAAGATTAAAATGTAGGGAGATAACCTTAACTAACTTCAATATGTGAAGTAGTCATGTTGGTCATGTCCCATTAATGGGGATTGCATACATCAAGAAGAAGAAAACAAAGGAAGAAAATGGAGTTGTACCTTGAGAAAGAGGACTTGGAACCTTGACTTGAAAGTGTTGTTGTTGTAATGAAATTGTTGTAGAACAATTTGTTGTATAGAAACTCTTGTTGGAGAATTTGTGTAGAGAATTGTGTATAGTGTAGGTGTAGTGAAAATGTGAGATTAAGGTCCAAAGAGTGTAAAAAGAGTCCAAAAGAGAGTCCCTTTTCTAAGGTAGAAGATGATGGTTTTTATAGGTAAAAAAGAAAGGGAAATGATGGAGGGAAATTGGTCATCCATGTGAAATGGAATGGGCCAATCACAAATAAGATAAATGAATAAAGGAAAATAAAAGAAATAAAAGAAATCAAATAATAAATGAAAGAAATATTAGTTTTTGGGAAAAGACTTAGAATTTGGGATTGGGAGTTAATGAGAAAAGGGGGGATGAATGTGGATGAGAAAAGAGGTCTTTTGTGATCAAGAAAGAGATGTTGCAAATAAGAAAAGGGAGGGAAATAAGGTGCAATCCGTTACTGCCAAAATGGGAAGCGCGCGAGTCCGGCTTTTGGGGCGGGACGCGCGCGCGGCTCACTGACAGTTCCGGAAGCGCCCGCGGGTGAAAATGACAGAATGACAGAAATGACTCTAAAGTTAATTCTGTTATGCAGTTTAGTCCAAAACTAACGGAATCAGTTAGGAACTTAACCGAAGTAACAGAAATTAATGAAAATAAGTTAAATAAAAATACTTTGTATGCAATCGGGGTGAGAGGTCCAAGGCGGGGTGTCTACAGGATGAGCCACAGAATCACTGCTTCTTCATCGAACAAAATCCACATCCATCCAGAGCAAACGGTCTTCCGGGTCCCGCACTTCAGCAAACGGTCCCCCGGGTCCCGCACTTCAGCAAACGGTCCTCCGGGTCCCGCACTTCAGCAAACGGTCCTCCGGGTCCCGCACTTCAGCAAACGGTCCCCCGGGTCCCGCACTTCAGCAAACGGTCCTCCGGGTCCCGCACTCCAGCAAACGGTCCTCCAGGTCCCGCTTCCAGCAAACGGATCTCGCTCTCAGTAAACAGGTCCCGCCTCCAACAAATGGATCCCGCTATTGGCAAAGCCGCTCACACAGGGAGCGCACCCTTATCTCTCAAAGCCGCTCACACAGGGAGCGCACCTCTATCCTCCGCAATTTCAAATTCCTGCTTTTATCGAGTCTTTTCCTTTTCTTGGTGATGTCCTAGGCGGATGTCTGTCTTTCGTCGGCGAGTTTGCTTCGCAATCCACGCCACCGAGGGGTTCTGTAAACACCCCGCCTTGGACCGCTCACCCCGATTGCACACTTGATTTTGTGTTTCTCCCTCTTTTAAGTGTTTCCTGTTAGTTTCTGTTACTTTGGTTAAGTTCCAGACGGACTCCGTTAAGTCCCGGGGCTAAACTGAATAACAGTTCTAACTTTCTAGTCCATTCTGTCAAAATTCGCTTCTCAGAGTCGCGCGCCTCCGCTCCTTGAGGCCAGACGCGCGCGCCTTCCGCCGCCTAGGTGGGATGCGTGCGCTTCTGGGGCGTGTCAGTTACAGATTCTGCCCAAGAATCTCTCCCTTGCTCATTATACATAATTTTGCCCGGGAAAGATTTCTTGGAGACTCCGTTTGGCTCCAAAAACAGTCACTTTTCAACTATAAAAACCCCTCCAATCCATCATTGGAGGAGGACCTTGGACATCATTACTTTCAAACCTTTTTACTCACTTCTTTCCTAGACTCCTTCTTGGGACTTCTTCAACAAAGTATTCACCCTCTTCTTCAAGGCTTTACAAGAGGTTCTTTTTGAAGGATACTATAGGTAAAGGTCTTAAACATTTCTCCTCTCCTTCTTCTTCTTCTTCTTCTTATACAAATGTGCAATCACCCAAAACCATTTGGGACATGACACCAACGGTCCTTTCATTACATTGAATTGGCCTAGGAGTCATCTCCCTACATTTCAAACTCTAAAACCCCTTTTTTATCATCATTTTAATAGGAAGAACACATTTATCTTAAAAAGTGAATTATGAACAAACAAGACCGACTTTGCTCGGGCGAAATGGGTGTTTAAGTACTTCCCATTTCGTAACCTAACCCCCGAACCCCTCATCCCAAATAATCTCTGTTTTCGTAAATCAAACTTAGGCTCATAAACATTAGGTTTTCTTACGTTCCTAAAAAACGTGGGTGGCGACTCTAAAACACAATTAGACATCCTAGGATAATTCACCGCTCTAGCCAAGCCGTGGTTTCCCGGGGTATCTACAGTATCCCTTAAAAATCCAGCAGAAAACCCCGTTTTCTCAGGAAATTCTAGAAAAGCCCTTCTTTTAACAGAAATATCAGAAAAAGCCCTGCTTTTAACAGAAAGGTCACAAAAGCCCTGCTTTTGACTAAGAGGTCAAATCTGAACCCGGTTCAAGATGGAACATTGAGTCGTCAGCAAAGGAATATTTTCAGAATTGGAACAAATGCATTTTTTTCTCAGTATGAATCTATTCTCACCGCACATCCAAGATCATAGGTGAGCAACAAAATCTGCATGAGCAAACTTTAAATCCGATGACTTTCATCAAGACGTATGTTAATGGCACATGATTTACAAAACCGGGAATCCCACAAATGTTACTGAGACGTAAGTTAGTAACACATGATCCCCACCATTTAGAATCCCATAATTGTCATCAAGACGTAAGTTAATGGCATAGGATTCACTTTTCCGATGGAAAGGCAGTCTCGTCGGAAGAAGAAGTAAGGTCCGAGTAATTGGTGTCTCCACATCCAGTGATCCCACAATTGTTATCGAGACGTACGCTAATAACATAGGATTCACACCCCTCAGAGTCCCATAATTGTCATCAAGACGTAAGTTAATGGCATAGGATTCACTTTTTCAACGGGAGAGAAAGCTCGTTGGAAGGAGAAGCAAGGTCTGAGTAATTGGCGTCTCCAAACCCAGAATCCCATAATTGTTATCAAGACGTAAGTTAATAACATAGGATTCACAACAATTTCAACGGAAAGGCGGTCTTATTGGAAGGAGAAGAAAGGTCCGAGTGATCGGTGTCTCCAAACCGAAGACGGTTCGTCATCAACAACAGGGCATATTCAGAATTGGGTCAAAGAGATTGATTCCTCAGTATGGATTGCAACTGGAGAATGTTCTTCATCAACAAAGGGTATATTCAGAATTGGTTCAAGGACATTGATTTCTCAGTATGGGTTACTCTCTAAACTCTAAATTTACTTACTGCAATATTGTTTTCAAAAATGATTTTCAAAATACCTCAAGCCTTCTTTTTACGTATTTTAGAGTCGAACTACATTTGGTCTAATTTCCTTCCGAGGAATACGTAGGCAGCTTTCTAGCACGACCATACCCAAAGTTCTAAATGGCGTCTTTTCTATCGACGACGTTACTTCATTCATAAGTATCGTCGCCGAGGGGCTCTGTAAACACCCCATTTTGAACGTTCATTCATAATCACACTACTTTTGTGTCTCGCCTTTGATTTGGGTCGAAACTCGTTAAGTTGGACATGTTTTGTTAAAGTTTCTGACTAACTCCGTTAGTTAGGGGCCGAAATGAACATTAAAACTTAAGAAGAAGGGCATTTTTGTGATTTAGACACAAGATGTCTCGTACGAGACATTGATGTCTCGTACGAGATATCCCCCTTTTGACAGACGAGTCTCATCAGTTTCCTTGTTGATCTAAACCTCGTTTCTTGGCAAAGACTCCTTAATTCAGGAAAGTTGGAAAGGACGATCAGAGAGTCCAAATAAACCTCCTTGGAAATCAAGTCATTGATTCCCATCCAAATTAAACCCTAAAGTCATAAACCCCTATAAATATTGGTTGTTCTTGCCTAGAATGACTAATGGTAAACTAATAGAGGTCTCCCAAAACCCTACACACTCAAGAAGGCTCTCATAATCAGCCTCCTTCTTCTACCCACGAAAATTAGAAGATTATAACTCAAGTCAAGCCAAGTTCTTTGGATTATCAAGGCCTTTAGTCAAGGCCATCCATAGGATTCTCGAAGAATGCTTAGGTAATCTCTTTGTTTTCTTCTCTTCTCATCTCCTTCTTTGTTTTCTTAAAGTAGTGTGATTCCATTAAAGGATCAGCCTAGAGCCTCTCCAATTCATGGAGATGGTCTCGAAGCACATGATCCAACATCCCAAATAAATAAGAGATTATTTATTTGGTTTCTTTTGCGTATATTCTGCATGGTTTTGAGGCAACGATGATGATTTCTTAGCAAGATCAATCCTAGATTGGGTGAATTGGGTGCTCCTTGACCTTGCCAATTCATAACTTAACCCCTGAATCCAGATATCACGGTCCGTGTTCCGTTAAACATGGTGGTGACTCACAACAAACGAGCAATAACCAAGCCCTTAGAAACCGAGCCGAGCGGTGCATGCACCGGGTCCGTGGTGCGCGCTCACAAATATTCTCCACCTCGATCAGATTGAAGTGCTTTAATAGTTTTGCCAAGTTGATTCTGTACTTCATTTTGAAATATTCTAAATATCTCAAAAGATTCACTTTTATGTTTCATTAAGTAGACATAGACATATCTACTAAAATCATCAGTGAATGTTATGAAGTATTGATATCCTCCCCTAGCACTGCTACTCATTGGTCCACACACATCAGTATGTATGAGTCCCAATAAGTCACTAGCCCTTTCACTACTCTTAGTAAAAGGTGCCTTAGTCATCTTTCCAAGTAAACAAGACTCACAAGTTTCATATGATTCAAAATCATGTGAATCTAAAAGTCCGTCCCCATGGAGTTTTGAAATACGCTTCTCATTAATATGACCAAGACGGCAATGCCATAAATAAGTGTGATTTACATAATTAGGTTTGGATTTCTTATTTACATTAAAGATATCCCCATTATTCACATTCTCAACGTCAAGAACAAAAAGGCCATTAAATGAACATGCAGTACAATAAAGCATATCATTTAAATAAATAGAAAAATTCTTATTATCAATAAGAAACTTAAAAATTTCATTATCCAAACAAGAAATTGAAATGATATTTCTACTCAAATCTGGAACGTAATAACAATTGTTCAAAACAAGAATTAATCCGCTAGGTAAAATGACATCATATGTTCCTACGGCTAATGCAACAACTTTTGCTCCATTCCCCACGCGTAGGTCCACCTCGCCATCTTTGAGTAGCCTCCTATTCCTTAGTGCCTGCACATTTAAACAAATGTAAGATCCACATCCGGTATCTAATACCCAGGAACTAGAAGTAGAAAGTACAATATCTATAACATAGATACCTGAAGTAGACGCAGTCCCATTGCCCTTCTTCTTCTTTAACTCTTCCTTGTAAACCTTGCAATTGCGTTTCCAATGACCAATCTCATTGCAGTGGAAACAGATTGCATCCTTTTGGAAAGTAGGTTTAGCCACAATAGCATTGGCAACAATTGCCTTGCTAATCTTTGACAACTTTTGCCTGACCCTTTCCTTTGCCTTTAGAGCCCTTTCCTTCCTTTGACACTACGAGCACAGGAGCGACTTCTTTACCAATTTTCTTTTCCGCTGTCTTTAGCATCCCATGCAACTTAGACAGGGACTTATCCATGACATGCATATTAAAGTTCATGACGAACTGATTATAGCTCTTGGGCAATGAATTAAGAATAAAATCAGTGGCCAACTCAACATAAATGGGATGGCCAAGCCTCTCTAGATGCTCAAAGTGAGCCTTCATCTTCAAGACATGAGGGCCCACAGCCTGCCCTTTACTCATCTTGCATGAGACCAGAGCAGCTATAGTGTCGAACCTTTCTTGCCTTGCCTGTTCTTGAAACATATCTTTCAATTCAACAGCCAAGTCATATGCCTCCAAGTGTTTAAGAGTCTTCTGAAGCTCAGAACACATGGCAGCAAGCATGAGACAACCCACCTCACGAGAATCACTTTTGTGCTTCTTGTAGGCGTTTCTCTCATCCTTAGGGGCAGATGATTCAGGTTCTTCAGGAACGGGTTCATCAAGAATGTATAGCTTGTCTTCATGCCTTAGAACAATTCTAAGGCTTCGGATCCAATCCGTGAAGTTAAAACCATTCTCTTGAAGCTTTTCCTTCTCAAGGATAAATCGTAATGATAAAGAACTTGTACTTTGAGCCATTATCTACGATTATGCAAACATGTAATCACATATAAGTACCAACTTAATTAAAGATATTTTAATTATAAGTATTTAACAAATACTCCCACTAAATTATATAATCTTCAAATACATCCAATGTATCATATAATTTAAATAGACAACTCCTTGTCGATCATATCATATATGACTCTTAGATCTTTTATGAGATTTTAGACATCATATGTCTATCATGTTTTAATCTTATCTGTGCCTTAGGCCTAAAACTGTTTTGATAGCCTAATTAAGTCAAACCATTTTAAACGTATAGGAATCACAGTTTCCTCATCTTGCTCATAGATGAATAGAATTAATGTGCCTACGCTAGGGTGTAACCCACATAAAACTACCCACGTACTCACAAGTGTTTTAATCATGTATTGGCACGCAACTTAAATTTTTAAATGAATGTTCAAAACATATAGCATATAACACATTTATGATCACATAAGATAAACATGTTACACATCAAGTTTAGTCATTAAATTAATCTCCGTTAATTTAAGCATAATATTTATGTGTCATTAGTTTCTCTATAATTATGAGGATGAGACTCTTTGAACTTTGGTTATCATTTCCAAATCAAGACAACAAGAAGTGAGGCCGAACTAAGCCATAGGCAACCACAATTCCGCACTAATTCAAAAAACCAAGAAAGTAGTCCATGTGGCCGAAACTAAGCAGTAGATGGTCTCGATGAATGTAGGCCAATTGCATTCACAATTACACATGGATCTCCAAACTTGAATCAAGAACTTTGTTTCTTAATTTTAACGATTATGAACTCTTCATAATTCTAACTTCGTTTTATATTTGAATCTTTGATTGCGATCAATTTTGGGAAACACAGTCTCGAGTACGTAGGCTAGCCATCCATAACTTGATCCAATCTCAGAATTCATAAGACTAAAACAAATAGGAAATTTAAACCCCGAGATCCACCCTGAACCCCAGCCCCGCGCCCGCACCAGACCAAGGGGTCCGGCCGGGTCACAGTCTGGGTCCGGTCGGACCTCTCCAGAAAAATCAAAAAAAAAAAAAAAGTTCCAAAATTTGTCCCAAATTGTTTTTCCCCGATTCAATTAGGATTTGGTGTTCTTGATGATCCAATCACAATGAACATCAGAACCTTGAATAAACAATTTATTCATGAATCTCTAAATTATCAAAACTTTGATCCAATCAAAAATTGATAGTCCAAACAATTTTAATCCAACATAATTTTTATTGCGATTGAATAGTGCAATTAAAGTTTATAAAACAATAAACCACATAAAACGCATATAACACATAAACATCATAATCCCAATATTCAAATCATGCTAAGCGCATAAACAATTTATATACACACAACATGATTATGTACTAAAATAATCAACATGAACGGGGCTCTGATACCACTGTTGGGTTTCCTAGTAACATGCGCAGCGGAATAAAGCATTTAAAATTTTATGAAACCCAAAGCCCATTGTAGACACCCCATTTTGGACGTTCATTTATGATCACACTACTTTTGTGTCTCGCCTTTGATTTGGGTCGAAACTCGTTAAGTTGGACATGTTTCGTTAAGTTTCTGTCTGACTCTGTTAGTCAGGGGCCAAAATGAACATTAAAACTACTGCAGAGGGCAAATAGTGAATTCCAACACTGAGATGCCTCGTACGAGACATTGATGTCTCGTACGAGATATCCCCCTTGGCAGTCGGGTTTTTGGTCAGTTTCCTTGTTGATCTTAACCCCTTTTCTTGGCAAACACTCATGCAATCCGGGGAAAATCCCATGGCCGATCCTAGAGTCCAAAAATACCTCTGTGAGAATCAAGTCTTGGATTCCCACCACAACTTACCTTCTTGGACAAAACCCTAGGTCCAAAACCCCTATAAATATAGTTGTTCTTGCCTAGAATGACTAATGGTCAACTCTAGACTCCTTACTCATCCAAAAACCACTCCAAATCTGATCAAAGAAGCTCTCATAATCAGTCCCTCTCTGATACCCACGAAATTTGGAAGATCAAGGCCTTTAGTCAAGGCCATCCATAGGATTCTTGAAGAAAACGCTTAGGTAAAATCTTTGCTTTCTATCTTCTCATCTCCTTCTTTGCTTTGAAGTAGTGTGATTCCATTAAAGGATCAGCCTAGAGCCTCTCCAGTCCATGGAGACGGTCTCGAAGCACATGATCCGACATTCCAAATAAATAAGCAATTATTTATTTGTTTGTTTTTCTTTTGGTACATGAATGCATAATTTTAAAACGATGATGATGATTTCTTAGCAAGACCAATCCTAGATTGGGTGAATTGGGTGCTCCTTGACCTTCCCAATTCATAACTTAACCCCTGAATGCAGACATCTCGGTCCGTGTTCCGACAACAATATGGTGGTGACTCTCAAATCAATAAAAAGGTAAATCGTAGGACAAAAACTGCCTCGAAGAAACCTCACGCGCAAACAGTGGCGACTCCGCTGGGGAGAACACAGTAAGTGGGTTAGACTTGTGTCAAAAGAAATCATCGTTGTTTCAAAATTCTGCATTCTGTACCGTAATCTGTTCCTCGACTGAGATGCCTCGTACGAGGGATCCCTTGTCTCGTACGAGACGTCTCAGTTCTGCCTGGCTGATCTGATTCTCTGGTTTGAAAAAGGGATTTTTGTTCGGTTCAAACACGTACACAGGGTCTCAGATCTGCGCTCCCCTCTGTTTCTGAGTCCTAGGACCTTCCTAGCGACAAAAGAACTCCCCATATATCTTAAGGCTAACCTTTGTTTTGCAGGTGTACTTGCTAAATGTTTCGTTCTCTGCTTTACATGCGTTTGCTTTATGTGTGAACTATGACGGCCTGAGTTCCTCCACAAGAGTGAAATGTAGGCAGCCACTTGGCCCGGCCATTGCTTGTTTTTTGTTTTGCTTTCAAAAAAAAAAAAACTCTCTATTTTATCTTTGACACCTAGATCTTGACTCTCACACACGTGCAAACATGTAGAATAATTGCACTACATACCCTATAAACCTGGGTCCCAATCGGAGGACGGATGTCGGTCAGCACCCCCATTCTAACGAATGGCCCTCGCCTGTCTCTCCAAAGATGGTGTACCCACTCCGTGACACGCTCCTAGACTGTGTTCATGGGAAGCCTTAGCCGTAAGCCTTGCATCAACCTCATGCATACATACTAGCTAATAAGACACTCCTCAAGACCGGTCGGTTCGATTCTTAGGGATATTTTAATCTTTTCCCAAGATAACGCATCTTTACAATCTATAATCCTCCCTTGTGAATATGACGAATGTCCCTTCGGTAAAATGTTGAACAAAGGATTTTGAAAGAATGGAGAACCTCTCTACGGAAATCCGAGTTTGTGTTTTCCTACTTTCATTATTCTGTGTGGGATTGTGAATGCCATTTTGGCTTAGTTTCGACCGCACCATTCAACATGTCCCTTTCGGTTGTCCCTTAAAATTCACAAGGTTTGATTGCATTAATGCGTTGTTTAACAAAGTGCAAAACAACTACGGAATCACTTAGGTTTGGTTAATTGAATGGTGGATTCCGATGAGAATATGGGACCTTTACCCAAATTATCCATTTGGGAGAGTGCAATACAGGTGAAAAACAAGGGGCTCATATTCTAGGGTGACAGAATCCACTGTTCCAGGATGAACTAGAGTAGTAACCTTTTAAAATGGATTAAATTCCATCCGACCAATAGGATTAAAATCTGCAACCTGACTGTTAGGCTGGATGCCTCGTACGAGACATCCATTGTCTCGTACGAGACATCCTCCTTTTTCTGTGAATCTGCCGTGTTGGTCACCCTGTTTCATAAAAGCCGACTTGTTGGGACCCCAGCCTGGATTTGACACAGTTTCCGCACTCTAGGTCCGTCCGATCAGCAAAGTAGCTCCACACTCCCAACACAATCGCTTCAGTAATTTACATCCATGATCCCGTGACCAAGAGACTAGAAAAGGTTGCAGTAATGGCCGGTACCCCCATCACTGACTTAGAGACCGCCAAAGCCGTCATTGCACGACTTGTGCAGCAAGTCAGAGACCAAGCCAAAATTGCCGCCCGTGAGAGTGATCGTCACGCCAAAGACATAGACACCATCTTGCAAGAGCTCCAAGAACTCAAGAAGAGTAGTAAGAAGTCGAAAACCCCCTCCAAAGACGAGGAGTCCCATGCTAAGAAAAAGAATAAGAGGGATGACGACTCCGACTCTGATTCAAATACACCCGACTCTTCCTCCTCCTCCGATGACGAGGATACTAAGGCAAGTGATAAGAAAAAGAAAGCTAGTAATGACACCAACTTCATCAACTCCGCCACTGCTGAGTTTCTCGAAAAGAGGTTTGCACATCTCGGTCTAGCAAAGGGCTCCATCGTTCCATTTGACCCCATTGCGCTCTGCAAGTCAATCACTAAGCTACCACAAAAGTTCCGTACCCCTGACATAGCCAAGTTCAACGGCACTACCTGTCCTCGTGTTCATGTTGAAACTTACACTTGGGCCATGCTTCCGATGAAAGTAGATGACACCGTTTTGGCCCAAAGCTTTCCCCAAACTCTAGAGGGGGCGGCAAGGGATTGGTACATGTCACTCCCTTTATCCACAAGGACCGATTGGGCTACCGCATGTGAAGTCTTCCAAAGGCGCTTCGAGGACAATAGTACTTACCGTCCCACTAAAAGAGACCTCGAGCAAATCCAACTAGGTACTAATGAGACATTTGGTGACTTTGTCAAAAGGTGGAGAGCCAAGCTCACTGAGATTGTTGATAGGCCAACTACGGACGACCAAATGCACATCTTCCTGAAATCACTCCGTAATGAGTATGAGGACCGCCTCTCCGGTACTTTCTTCCCAAGCTTCTCTGAACTTCATAAAGCCAGTCTTCGACTAGATGACATCTTCAAAAGTAGGAAAGAGGATAAGAGAGATGGTGGATACCGCTACCCTAATAAAGGCTCTACTAGCAAAGACACATATGTCAATGCCATCGCTTTCAATAATAAAGGGAGGAGCAACTATTCCTCCGTCCCTCCAAGGAGAGCTCTTCGACATACTCGTAGAAGCCGGTAACGTCGCACCAAGAAAGCCTCCTTCTACTCCAAGGGAACTCCCCCCGAATCATGCCCATCATCTCTACTGCAAGTTCCACCAGTTCAGTGGTCATGACACCAATACTTGTAACCACCTTAAAGATGTGATTCAAGATCTCATAGACTCTAAGCAGCTAGGGGTTCCTAATGTATTGACAAAACCTCTCCCAACTGCGGGAGGAGGGATCAATGTAATATAGATAGCTAGTGAGGAAGAGGAGACTACTCGCCTAATCCCAAACGTGGGTGAGAGCACTCCAAAGTTTAATAATGAAATTTCTTTCGGTTACATGCTGTCTCATAATCAAGTACTAAGTACACAAAATAACAATTTTGAACGCGAGAGCAAAAACTTGCCATACTTCATGTTACCTGAACCATGGATCGACCATAGGGGAAAGCGCTAACCGGGCTTTAAAATCTTCAGTGACTGTGATCCATACTCACTAGAAATAAAACCGATGCAATTCTCGTGGCTACCTCGAGAATTAGGGGGTACCAAGACCGAAGCATTCAGTGAGTGGGACTTTGTGTTGGGAGAAGACATGCTGCGCCAATTTCTCAACCCTTGCAAGCTAGAGGACACTCAGATTAATGAAATAGACAAGGGGGACGCTCCGAACCAAGACTACACAAAGCTCATCAAGAAGAGCGATGAGCCTATCCATAATTGGTATACAACTGGGGGACCCATAGCAAGTGAAGACTTCCTGACCAAAGAATTAGGATGTACTCCCCATCCCCATAGAGAAAGAAATTTTGTAACTCTTACCTTAGAGTCAGATACTGCTACCGATGAGCTCACCCAAGAGGACTTGGATGCCATCGCGGAACATGTACCCCTACTTTCGTAATGAAAAAATAGATCTTTCTGAGTATCTCGAGATTGCTTGCGTCCTAAATGATGAATTAACTAATAACTCTAACAAATTAGATAATAATGAGTCATATGACAAGATAGATCAAGAAAACGAACAAATCGTAAAAGAAATTAATAAGCAAGTAGGTCTTCGTGGCAGAAATGGTCCTATTGATGCCGAAGAAATGCAAACAGTTAATTTGGGGATGGACGATGATCCGAAAAAGACCAAGATTGGCAGTTTCTTCAAGGGGGAAGACCGATAAGCCTTCATAGCACTTCTCCAAGAATTCGTGGATGTGTTCACTTGGTCCTACAAAGATATGCCGGGGCTAGCCAATTCGATTGTTGAGCACAAGATACTGCTGTTTCCTGATTCAAAGCCAGTCAAATAGAAACTCCGCAGAACTAAGCCAAAGTGGTCGGTACAAGTCAAACAAGAGATAGAGAAACTCCTGAGTGTTAGGTTCATCAAAGTGATAGAGTATCCAACCTGATTGGCTAATACTGTACAAGTTTCCAAGGCAAATGGAAAAGTCCGCGTCTGTGTTGATTTCCGTGATCTCAACAGAGCATCTCCGAAATATGATTTTCCTCTTCCCAACATAAACATGCTCGTTGACAATACCGCGAAGTACGAAGTCCGTTCATTTGTAGACGGATTTTCCGGTTATAACCAGATCCTCATGGCCGAGGAGGACCAACACAAAACAGCGTTCACCACACCTTGGATGGCGTTCTGTTATACAGTCATGCCGTTCAGACTTAAAAATGCCGGAGCCACTTATCAGAGAGCTGTA
Organism: Campanula takesimana; assembly: GCA_026119855.1. NCBI lineage: Eukaryota > Viridiplantae > Streptophyta > Magnoliopsida > Asterales > Campanulaceae > Campanula > Campanula takesimana. Next base: position 2,308,435 of record JAOWBW010000009.1, read on the forward strand.
ACTGCATTGTTCCATGACATGATACATAAAGAAATGGAGGTGTATGTCGATGATATGATCATACACTCTAAAGGCTCCGATGGGAAACACTTTGTAGACCTCAGAAAGTTCTTTGAGAGGTTGAGACACCACAAGATGAGACTTAATCCGGCCAAGTGCACATTTAGGGTAGTGAAAGGAAAGGTCCTTAGGTACATGGTCACTGAGCGTGGCATAGAAGCAGACCCCGCTATGATCAAAGCCATCAATGACATGCCTCCACCTAAGACGCAAAGAGAAGTCAAGGGATTTATGGGTCGCCTTCAGTACATTAGTCGTTTCATTAATCAACTCACGACGATGTGCGAGCCCATTTTTAAGCTCCTCAATAAGAATGCATCCCTAGAATGGACCGAAGAGTGCCAAGAAGCCTTTGAAAAGGTTAAGGAGTACTTAGTGAATCCGCCAGTATTGGTTCTACCGCATAAGGAGAAGCCGTTGACTTTGTACCTCACAGTCAATGATACTGCATTAGGGGCTATGCTAGCACAAGAGCAACCCGATTCGAAGAAAGAGAATGCCGTGTACTTTGTCAGCCGTTGCTTCCAAGGGGATGAATTGAATTACTCTGCATTAGAAAAGTTGTGTGCTGTACTGGTATAGGTAGCTGAGAGACTAAAGCCGTACATACAGGCGTTTCCTGTACAACTGATTGCCCAAATGGACCCAATGAAATATATCTTCGAGAAGTCGCATGTCTCCTCTAGAATAGCCAAGTGGTACTTTATGCTCGTGGGATACGATATAACTTACATCACACAGAAATCCGTGAGAGGAAGAGTCTTCGCGGATCATTTAGCCGAATTTCCATGTGATGAAGCGAAGGGGGAAGACCCGCGATTCCCTGATGAGGACATCATGATAATAGCAGAAAATAAGTGGCAATTATTTTTCGATGAGGATATGGAATTGGCATGTTACTAGTAGATCCCTCAGATTTCTGCACTCCACTTGCAATCCACCTTGACTTTGAGGCCACTAACAATATTGCCGAGTACGAAGCTTGCATAGCGGGGCTTGAAGCAGCCTTAGAAAGAAATGTGACCGAACTAGAAGTGTACGGAGATTCACAACTTATAATCTATCAGTCACTCAAGAAGTGGAAGGTACAAGATCCTACACTCCAGAAATATAACGACCATCTCCAAGACTTGGACAAACAGTGCAAAGAGGTCACTTTTTACTACCTTCCTAGAGATAAGAACCGCTTAGCAGACTCGCTAGCCATGCTAGCATCACTTGTGGAAATTCCCAAATGGACTGAGGTCAAAACCTTCAAAGTCATGAGGCAAACGACTCCCGCTTATTACTCAATCATAGACCTGCATGACTGCAAAGAAGAGCGTGGCTCTGTTTCCGTAAATACCTTGGACGATAAACCTTGGTATTATGATGTATGGAGTTTCCTCCTAGACGGAACATTTTTATCAGACACATCACCTAAAGTGAAGATATCCCTCAAACGATTTGCTGCTCAATTCGTTATCATAGGTGATCGCCTCTACAAGAAACACCACGAGCAGTGTCTACTTTGTGCCGATAAACATGAAGCCGTAGAAATCATGGATCAAGTCCATCAAGGAGTCTGTGGAACCCACATGAATGACAATATGCTAGCAAAGAAGGTCATCCGACTAGGGTACTATTGGGATACAATGGAAGCTGACTGCACCGAAATGGTTAAGAAGCTCGCCAAGTCGAGTCGTACGGATGGTTTGGGCACATGAGGTCCCTAGCCGTACGGCTATGTTGGGCACCCTCAGCCTCTATAAATTGAACCCCATGCTGATCATTTCAGGTGGGGAGAAAACGTTTTGTGAGTTGATACTCTGCCAGTTTGAGAGCAGAAAGTGAGTGATACATACATTTGAGTGAAAAGAGAGGAAGATAGGCCATAACCATCATAGGTGAAGCCTCCTTCTCCCCATCTTCTTCTTCATCTCAAACTCTTTCATTATTGTTAATATTATTGCTCATTCTTATGTTATTTCTTATTATTCTAGCAAGCCTTGTCCATTCAAGCACTTTACATTCCATTGAAAGTCTTGTCCATTTCAAGCACTATATATATATATATATATATATATATATATATATATTATACAAGTCTTGTTCTCTCAAGCTATATATTATGATTATATATGTATATTGGAACCAAATCATGAGGTGATTCAAGGTTCCCTTCATGCCTAGTGTGTGATTATGGGATAAAACCTAAGGATGATCATGATTTGTTAAATTTCATATTGATTTTGTTCTTGTTTGGCCATGAGAGTCATGATTGGGTGATAAAGTTTCAATCTTTATCATCCCAACCATGACCTAGCCTCAAATCACCAAGTATGGGACATAAAGATTCAATCTTTATATTATATTTTTGTCCCTAAAGGTTTAATCTTGCATCATAAGTCCATCTTGATGGTAAAGTTTCAATATTTACTCATCAAATGGTCATTTTAGCCCAAAGGGCTTGTTCATCACCTTTTTTCTTAAATTTCCCCAATGATTGTCTTGATCACACCCAAAACCTTAGTTTTTGGTGTCCAACTAGTGATCAATGACATAGGGATGATTTAATCCATGTTTTTGTTAAATAAAATAACTGAAAATGATCATCTCAGTCCAGTTTCAGCAAAAACACTCTGTTTTGCCTGAAACTGGACAGATTTATGATAAACTGTCAAAAATCCCTGGAATGCCCTCCCCATCCATACGGATACTTTGGCCGGGGAGTGCATTTTTCAGTTTCTTTCCTTTTTTGTCAGAATGTTTGCAAAATAACCCTTTTCTGTTAAATAATTAACCAGTTTTGTTAAAAGTCAGTTTCTCCTATTTTTGAAACACTCACACACACATGCACTTTGTTAACTAACGCTAGGGAGACTCGGTCCTATCCGAGGCGACTTGGGTGATGTAAAACTCTTTCCAAGGCGTAACCTGACCTCCAAACTAATAGAATCTTTAACCTTTCCATTTGTTGGGTTAAATAATTAACAAATGTGGCGACTCCGTTATGTTTAGCGTGATAACCGTGTTTGGCGTTTCGCCCCCATACTCATCGCGTCTCCGCGCGGGGCGGGATCCTTTCAGTGGCGACTCCGCTGGGGAGTAAAGTGTTTGCTAACTTCTTTTTAGAAGCTTTGAGGACACTTTTGTGTGGGTCAAACTCCCGTCCCCCGTTTTTGTTAACTTTTGTGTTTGTTTTGTGTGTGATGTGTTTCTGTTTGAACCTTCTGGAGTGGAAACTGTTCTGGAAATGCAATAAACTGGGGCTTGATGACCAGAAGTTGAAAAACTACAAAAAATAATTGCCAGGATGCTATAGCCGTACGGCTATGTTGGGCAGGGAACAGAATGTTTCAAAATTTAATAATTTTGTGCAGGGCAGAAACATTCTGTGTCCCTTTTGCTTCTGCTTATCCAGGTTCCAAATTTACAGATTTGTTTGTGCACATTACCTTCTTCTTTTCTAGCCAAAACTTGGTTTTTAAAGCTTGGTTATGCACAAGTCTTTTTGGACATCAAATCGGGTTTTTAAGGCCTCCTTGTGCATAACCCCTTTTGTAAAAAAATTTGAATTCTTTTGTTGTGCACAACTTGTTTTGCAAATGGTTTTCAAAAGGATTGTTTCTTGTGAAGTTTTGATTTCAAAGAATTCTTTGGTTGTGCACAATTTGTTGTATGTACAAGTTTTGGCTTTGTTTGTTCATATGATTCTTGCTTGATTGCTTGTGTAAATAGCTTATTCATGCTTATTCATTTTTGTTGATTATGCTTATTCATGCTTGTTCATCTGTTGATTGTACATTGCTCATAATGCTAAAACGAATCGAAAATTTCTATTTTAACTCAAAAGAGAACATAGAATGGCTTCACACTACGCGCACTTGACCTTGCACGTTCCAAATTCCCTTTAAACCCGGTATGGATGCCACGATGCAGCTTGATTGGCGCTCTTGTGCCCTTCTAGCGTGCACGGGTCCATTCCACCTCCCCTTTCGAGCCGAGTCAACCACACTTTTCCGTGACACACAAATACCAAGACTTTGGTTAGTTTTTGGTCTAGCTTACGTTACCACGTGCCTAATACATGCCTGAGACTAATTATGGCCAAGTTAATACCCGAGTCACGACTCCTTGTGAAAGCAAGTGTGACCATGGTCAACTTTGACCCGGTCCTTGACTTATGCGTTAATATTGGCTATAATTAACCTAAGTCATGTGTTATGGATAGGGTGACACTGTGTTGTCAATCCCTAATGAATGGTTCATACTAATCATCCTTAAGCCTATGGAAAAGATTCGAGAGCCCTCATCAAAGATGAGGTTACACCGGAAGTCCCTTAAGTCCCTAAGACGAATCTCGATCTTAACCGGGGCTTAATCATGATTGGAATGGCTCACGCATTGGGAACCTTGCGATGCACTAGACCCTAGATTCGTTTCTTTTTCTCGGTGGAAGCCGCTTGCCCTATAGGACCCTCGCCCGGGACAGTCCATCCTTGGGAGTGTGCAAGGCAGGTGAAAAACGAGGGGTCTATAGGCGTAGTGATGGCCTCCACTGATCCAGGATGTAGAATAGTTGCGAAAAAGAAGAGAAATATTTTCCAGCCAGTTAGGAATAAATGCGTTTTAAGTAAACATGAACATAATTAATAATAATGAACCTTCATGTTGCATGAGCCTAAACCCATTCTCCCAAACACCAACCCGAGTTGATACCAGAGTCTGAAATGAACCTCCCTATCCTCCACAGCTCGTAAGAAGTGGGTCAGAGTTCCGGGTCATCGTCTGATTAGTGCCGAGTCTGATAGTTCATCAGCAGCCTCACCCAGACTTCTCCAAATGGCTAGTCCGGTAGGAAGTAGTAGTGGGGGTGACAACGCAGCGGATCCGAATGGTCTTAGTAGGGAAGAGCTGGTACAAGCTTTAGAGGCCGCCAGGGCCCGGGAAGAGAATGTCAGGAAACACCATGAGGATATGCAGAATAGGGTTATGGAAGCCATGAGGCAAAAAGGGGTGGCCGTTGTGTTTGAAAACGATGGAAGTTTTGTGGAGATCACTAATGAAGAGGGAATTGAGAATGTGCAGCCCCGAGGATATAACCGGGCTCCGCCCCCTCAAGCTTACCCAAATCTAGAGACCTCAAGTCCCATATTCCAAGCCACCACTCACCAAAATGTGCATACCACTCATGCTTCCCTTGTCCCACCGGGCAGTTTTCCCATCTACACGCCAGGGTTCAACTTGTATGACACAATCCCAAATAGCCGAGCACCCTTGGCTCCAGCTACCATTGTCCTGCCACCACTGGCTTTGCCAACCACCTCTCGAGAAGTGCCTTACCCACTTTACCACCCAATGGCCCAAACCTCTGAGGCTATCCCACCATATATCCTAACAAGTAACCCGGCACCAGGGTATGTCTACACCCATTTGCCGCCTCAAAATCCTCCTCCGATGGTCCCATCCACCACTTCACCTCCCACCACAATGCCAGTAACGAGCCAAACTGTGGGATCAATCAACTCAAGCCCACATGTGGATCCCCAGATGGGGTGGTTGGTAGAGAAGTTGAAACAAATGGAAGAAAGATTTGAGGGGATGAACGAAAATAAATCCTCCTTGAGGATCACCGACCCCAACAAGATTGTTCCTCTGCCTCACAAATTCAAAATGCCAGAGATAGATAAATTTGATGGGACTGCCTGCCCCCAGACTCATCTCAATGCTTATACTTTAGCCATGAGAGCAAAAGGGTGTACCATGCAGCAAATGGCCGATCACTTCCAACTGTTCTTGAGAGGAAACGCCCTCAAGTGGTTCTTTCACTTGAAAGATGAATCCTGATCAATGTGGGATGCAATCAAGGAAGCATTCCTCAACAAATATCGGTCAAACCTAGAATGGGAAACTAACCGGGTTGATCTGCAAGGCACCCTGCAAAAGGGAGATGAACCAATAGGAGAGTTCTAAAAGAGATGGGATTATAAACTTGGGGAGATTTCCAACCCACCCACAGAAGAGGAACAATTGGACATTTTCCAATCATGTTTGAAACCTAAGCTGCGGGCCTTGATCAGTCATCACTTTTACCCCAACCTTCAGGCAATGGTCACTGTCGGGTCCAAATTTGAGAAGGCCCTTAATGAGCAATCCTCTACTCAGGCTAGTGGGAACTCCTACAGATATCGTCCCCCGACAACCGATAAAGGGAAAGAAGCCGTGGGAACGGTAAACAATATCCAAGGGGAGAATCCGAGACAAACTCTGCAAAAGGCCGGGAACTATGAAAGGCGCCCGTATGTTAGATTTGAGGACTTTGGGATGCCCTTGGGTAAGGTGTTTGAAGGGTTAGTTAAACAAGGCCTTGCAAAACCCCTGGTTAACTTCCAACCCAGAAACCCCGAGAGGTACCGTGACGAGAGCAAGAGGTGTGCATTCCACAGCTACCATGGGCACGATACCGATGATTGCCCCGCTGTAAAGCGCATCATCCTAGATTTGATTGCCAAAGGGAAGCTCGAGCACCCCCAAAGGCCGAACGTGATCAATAATCCGTTCCCCAACAACCATGGCATTAATATGATTGAATTTGGGCCAGTCGATGTGAATAGGATCGAGTTCGGGGAGCCAACACCGATGAAACTTTTGGAGTTTAATGTCCCGATGACTGAGGTTGGGGAAGAATGGAAGGAAACCCTATGGGCATGTGTGCAGGAGGGAAACATGAAGTGTCCGTCCGACTCTATGATTGCCAATGTGATGAGTGCAAGGATCCCCCACCAAAAATTCCGATGAGTGATCATAATAACACTCACCGAGCATGAGCTAACATTCGAAGAATGCATGGAGGAAATGGAAAAGTCCATTAAGAACATGTTAGACAGCGAGAGCCAAGGCTCAAATGGGGTTTGTCCTCCGCCCGATGACTCCTTCCATGTCATTGAAGCATGTAGTTCATCCACCGGCAAAAGGACAATTAAACAGGTGGGTCACCCTAATTGAAAGAATGGGTTCGAAATTACAAAGACCCTGGAAATCACCAACTATAAAGGGTACCTCGCTCGAATGAAAGGAGCCATTCACTCTATACCCCGTAAGGAGCTCCTAATCCTGTGTGAAAGTGATGATGATGAAGTATCTTCAAATATGCCTCCCCGTGTTCCTTCCCCGAGATTGGAAAAAGAAGGCTTTCCGGCCTTGGATAACTTCTTAGCCTTGCCACCGTTATCTCCACCGCCACCGCTGATTGATGGGTCTGTATTCCTGGATTACTATTGGTGCATGCTTACTTTAGAAAAACTCCGTGAAACCGTAGGAGTTGGGAAGAGCCAAAGCCACCACCCTATCTCTCTAGAAAAGATTCGTGAGTCGGTATACGCCCCAAAAGGAATGGTCATGGTGAATGAGTTAAGAAAGGAAGCATGGCCATATGGTACCCAGAACCCCCCGTCACTCGGGAAAGGGGCGGAAGAGGTTGACAACCCTTTGGAAGTTAGTGTACTGACTCGATCTGGGCAAGTGCACACGGAGAACCCTAAGAAACCTCCGCCACCGGAACACCAAATGCCTCCCCCTCTTGCTAGTGAGGCAAAAGCCCTAGATTCCGGAGAAGAGGATCCCGTCTTAACCCAACTCAAGAGGACATAAGCTAACATATCTTTGTGGTCCCTCCTCACTTCCCCTACCCTCACAAGCTCAAGTTGGAGGAATGCTTGGCCCAAACTATGGTACCTACCATGGCTACCCCCGAAGAGGCCGTGCAAATGATTGGGAGTGTTCAATATGGGAATGTCATCACATTCACGGACTTAGATTTGCTGAAATTTGGGGCTAACCACAATAAGGCCCTCTACATCACGGTGCAATTGGATGAGCGCCGCCTCCCTCGGATTTTGGTTGATAATGGTTCTGCCATGAATGTCCTCCATGATAAGATGATGGATCTACTTGGTCTTAAGACCACCGACCAAAAGCCTTCCATGGTCACCGTTAAGGCTTATGATTCCACGGCCCGCTCAGTCCTAGGGGTGGCCACCTTGAACCTTTGGTCTGGAAAACAAATGATGCCAACCGACTTCCAAGTGCTTGACATCCCCATATCCTTCACCGCCCTATTGGGACGCCCATGGCTCCATAAAGTCAATGGGGTAGCCTCCACCCTCCACCAGTGTGTGAAATATGTCCAAGAGGGTAATTTGACAACCATTTATGGGGACAGTGTGACTACAGAAGGAACCAACACCAATGGGATTCCCGTGTTAGAAATCAAACATGAGGAGAGCGGCATGGTTTTGAACGGCTTCACCGAGATACCATCCAAAACCCACATCTGTTGTGTAGATCTTATGCTCACCAAAGACAGGATTCCCCCTGCAATAAAAATGATGCGTTTGATACGCTACCTCCCAGGGCTTGGTCTTGGAAAGAAACTCTAAGGGACCCACAAGATTGTTGAGATCAAAGAGCAAAAGACGCTCCATGGCTTGGGATACAAACCCACCCCCGGGGACCTTAGGATGGATAAGGAAATGGCTTGGAAAAGAAGCCAAGCCAGAGCTCAAGGGGTTCCGTTTAAGGCTTCCAACCTCCGCCCTTACACTTTTGATATGAGCCGCTACTTTGTGAAAGGAGGGGTCCAAACCGAGGCCCCGGAGCCGAAGAAGGCAATGATGACCAATTGGGATAAGTTGCAAGAGGATCTCAAAAGATTCCGAGGGATGGTGGCTAACCCCGTAAGGAGGGCATTTTTGGATACACCCAAGATGACCGGTCCTACAGAGACCACTATTAGTCATGAATACACCTTTAAGAGAGTGCCCGAGATGGTAAGGGAATTTGAAACCTTGTCTATGGTGGAGGCTAGCCAAGAAAAGGGACCCGTTTGGGGTCAAAATGGTAGATGCAAGTTTGAGGAGGTAACTCCCGAGCACACTACCAAGGAAGTCATGGACGACGAAGTGTGGTAATGCAAGGAATGTTTGGGGAGGAGTTGGTCGTGCCTGATCTGATTGGCTTCGAAAAGGAAATGATTGCTATGATAGGAGATGGATATCCTGGGACCTTTGACCCTCGCTCCTTGGTAAGCTCGATGGACATGCCTTTGAAGAATTGGGTAACCTTCTCTGGACCGGTGGCGACGAAGCTTGGACTGGTTCCCCGCCCCCTAGAGTCAAATGTCATAGGGTCCAATGTAGTTGAGTCCCCTCAATCTCTTGTCTTTGAATTTGAGTCTTCTTCCTCTGAGGGCCTCACGCCCGAGGATTATGAACTTGTAGCCAACGTTGTATTCCCGTTTGCATTGAATGAAATGATAGACCTTTTCGAGTATCCCCCCATTGCCAACTTATTAGATGATAATTAACTAATAATCTAAAAACGGTTAATGATGAATCACCTAATAATGCAGACATACTAAATGAACAAAACATTAAACAATCATCAAAGAAGGTTTTTGACCGAGAGGAAAACCGTGCCTAAGCTGTCGAAGAGGTTTTAACTAAGGTGAATTTGGGGACTAAAAATGAGCCGAAAGAGACACAGATTGGTAGCTACATCAAAGGAGCCGAAAGAGAAGCTTTGGTGCAGCTACTTAAGGAGTATGTGGAGGTGTTTGCCTGGTTGTTGGTCCCAGAGACACAACAAGGGTATGAAAAGAGGCTAGAGGGGGGGGGGTGAATAGCCTATTTAAAATTTCAACCCTTTTTCAAAATTCAACCTTTATGCTTACACTTGAGTTTTGCGGTAGATAAAAACCACACGGTCAAGTATAAAATGCACAGCGGAAGTTTTCGTTAAAAACAAGTTGAGTTGATTTTAGACAAGTATAATGCGGTAGGCAGATAATGCGGTAGATGAGTTTGCGGTAGGCAAATCTGCGGTAGATAGGGGTGAGGTAGGTTGAGAGATTGAAAACTTGTGTCTCAGAGGTTTTAGGCAAATGATAAGTTAGTCAGAATTTAGCTAAGGCAATGAGGTAGACAAACAAACACAATTCACAATTGTTCTTAAATCTGAGAGATCAAACACTAAAAGACAAACAAGATTAATATGAACAAGTGAAGAACAATATGAACAAGATGAACAAGACTTAAAGTAAATTTGCAGAAAGGTAAAGTGCAGTAAGTAAATGACACAATGATTTGGAAAGGTTCGATCTGTTAAAAGATCTACGTCCTTTACCAAGATGGTCAGTCTTGGATTTTGAATGGAGGATGTATTAATTCTCTTGAGTACAGATTACAAAGATGAAGAACTGAATTAACTCCTATTTTCTATGAAAAACAATCCTAGACTTAGACCAGTGTATCCCTAATGATTCAATCTATGTGATTGATCAATCGGGGTGAGTGTGTGTGTAAGAATCAAGAGCTCTTTGAAATCTATATGATTTTAGAGCCTAATGAATCTTGTGTTGAGAGGCTTGAGATTTGATCTTGAAGGTTGCTGGAGATTTGTTGAAGACTTGAAGGTTGAGTGCTTGAAGATTCAAAGGATTCTGGAAATCTTGAGTATGATCTTCAATCACCAAGAATTTCAACAGCAATTTCTCTCTTAGAATCTCAGCTTCTCTTTCAATGAAGAATTCAAGGTCTATTTATAGCCTTGATGGAGAAACTAGCCGTTAGAAATACTTGGGGTCTAAGTTGAAGGACAATGAGCTGTTGAAATCTAATTGGAGCTCAGTCTGAGTTGTCCTTTTGTTGCAGAGTCATGGTGGTCCAACTGTACTATGATGACAGTTGTATTCAAATTTGAAATTTGAATTTGCAACGTTCAAAACTAACCAAGGTAAAGATACAAGTGTGACCATGGTTAAGTTTGAACCATCTTGAGTTTCTTCAACCATGGTTCCATGCGGTAGAGATTCACGCGGTAGGATGAAACCATGCGGCAAGGTTGTCTGCGGCAAGCATAGAGAATGCGGCACCTTAGTCATGCGGTAGGTTACATGCGGTAGGCAATGGACCTACCTCATTTTTCCAGACTTAGAAAATTTTCAGCCTATCAATCTAAAGCCTATACTATCAAGGTGGACTATTCTAAGAATGAAGTTTTAACACTTCTTACAATATATCCTAAAGTCCACAAAAGATAAAAATTAGGTTATGGGATCAATCAAATCTAGGTAATAGGAGTGGTTTATAATAAGCATACCCAACAATCTCCCCCTATTTGATTGAGACCATTACCTACTATAACAAAGGCTAATTCATTGTACTTGGTAAAAACATGTTTTCAAGAGTAAATATTTTATTAAATATCATGTCCCAAGTCAATGCACACTCTAAGCCAATGTCATAGATTTCTATCATCCTAAAAAGAAAAACAAATTACTAATCCTAGAAGATAGAAATATTTGAAGCATTTCAAGATAAATAATCAGAGAAGGAGTAGAAATGCAAAAAACACAATAATCATACTCCAAGATGATAATCATTAAGGCAGCAGGAGTATAAGGATCTCAAAAGAGAAATATAGTTTTAAGTTACAAACCGAGAATAAAACATAAAAGTAAGATTGTTTTAAACATCAAATTTAATGACCACATGTGGTCAGATCAAATGCGGTCAACATCAATGAGGTCTTCAATGAATTTTGCGGCAAGAGGAAAGCGGTAAGCTGGGATATTCAATCCGGGAATCATGACTGGAGTAGCGACTCCATCTTCTTCTTCCTCTTCACCGTGAGCTTGAACATTGCCGTGACCTGCTTCAGGAGGTTGAAAAGCTTCCTGCGCAGCTTGAATCACGCCTTGTCGATTTAGCCTGTTCATTACCGTATTGATGCGGTTGGATAGGAGGTCAATCTTGGTAGATTGTCCTTCAATTCTGACGTTGTTGATCTCAATACGGTTGGTTTGAACCTTCATTGCTTCAGTCATTGCGGCAATCTTGGGAGTGAACTTTTCAGCAACCGTAAGAAGTGCGGTATTTGTTTGAACCATTATTTCCTCCTTCAGAGACGATTTCAACTTCTTCAGTTCTTTGCCCAGCTCATCCTTGACCTCAAGTTTATCAGAATTCATAGCCTTTGATAATTCTTTGCTCGCACCTTCAACACCATTGACAACACTGGTACTGATGTAATTGGTTTGCTTATGAAGGGCTTCTCTGAGTGCGGCATAAGTGAGAGCAGGATCTGCGGCAGGAGGTGCGGTAGAGCTGCTAGTTGTTCCTTGCATGATGTCCTTAACAGCCTTTGTTATCACAACACTCTCCCCCTTAATGGTCGAAATCATTTCGGAGGGAAGTGCGGCAACATCTCGCTTCAATGCGGCTTGATCAGTCTTCAGCTCAATAACCTCCTCTCGAAGCGCCACCATACTAGACACTAAAGATTCAACCTGGGATTGAGTGTCTGCCTGCATCTGAGTAAGAAGCTTGACTGCGGCAAGCAGTTCAGAAATAGATTGATTTGACTCAAGAGCAGGTGGTGCGGTCGATGGAGCTGGTGCGGTAGGGACAGGAGGCACGGTAGGAGGAACTTCAACACGTTGCTTAGAAACATTATCCCTTGGTGACATTGTCTCATCATCACCAATATCTTCAACAACAACAAAAGAATCTATCTTTTCAGGAGCAATATCTTCTTCAACATGCTCAACATCCATATCCTTTTCTGCGGTAGACTTATCACTTGCGGCAGAATCTTCATGTTCTTCCTCAGAACTTTCATCAACCAATCCCTTATCAATGGGCTTTTCAACAGCCTGTTCCTCTGTTTCACTTTCAGTGGCATCCTCAGACTGCTCATCCTCTTCTGCGGCAGCATCATCCTCATTCTCAGAGCAACTAACTTCTTCCATATCAGCCTCTTGGGCATCCAGAACAAAATTCTTTGAAATTTTGGGAGGGGCAACCACTATGTCTTCGTCAGATGAAAGGGTTGGGGAGATTACCTCAGGTGAAGGTTGCTTAGCCACCTTAGCCTTTTTGGAGACTTTGACAGGGCTAGGGGTATGGGATCTTTTCTTGTCAAACGACTCCCCCTTACTTGGTGCTGTTTTGAGGGATATAGAAGGTTTGGATTTGAGGGAAGGCACGGTAGATTGAGGGACAACATAGGGTTGTTTTGGTGCGGCAGGTTTAGAAGAGAGGGATTTAGAGACTTTGGATTTTGGTTGAGGTTCAGGGGATGGGGAAGGAGACATTGGAGGTGCAGTAGGAATAACTTTAGATTTTGGAGGTTTTGGAGCGGCAGGACGAACAGGTGCGGTAGGTGCAATCTTGATGCCCTGGGAAACTGGTTTTGACTTCCTTGTCGGTTCCCCAACCTTCTCTTTGCCTTTAACAGAAGTTGGAGGAGAGGGGAGTTCAACATTCTTACCCTTTTCACGAGCCTTCATGGCGGCAGCATTCTTGCGGTCTTGTTCAAATTCGGCAGCCTCCACATCACTAACCATTCTATCACCAAGATTTGCTTGACCTCTCTTAGAGTATTTGGGAGGGATGTATTCTTCAATTGGATCTCTCAGAAGATAGGAGCGGTACATCTCATCTCCAAAATTACTACGGTAATTGGTCTTCATAGATTTGCGGCAGAAGTCTTTTGAGGTAGGAATTGGAACCTTATAATTCCTGTTCTGCTCATACAATTCCCTAATTCTGATTGTGTGACTCATCAAGTAGGAAATCAACCTACTGTTCGTGCGGTACTTGGTCTCGCCTTCATCAGCCGCATCCTTATATGAGAGAATATTGGCTCGCAGGATGTCATACATGATTTGACCCCAATCTAATCGCTTGCCAAGGTAGATAGCAGCAGAGATCATCCATTGAGTGTGATTAAAATTGGCATGATTGCCAGTCTTGCATAATAGGGCATGATCTACCAGATGGCCAATATGGTACATTATTTCACCAACGTCCTTACGCTGGATTTTGAGAATGTCTGCCGTGCCAGCTAGTTTCTTAGCCAGACTAAGGGTCTCCTGCCGTGAAATTGTATCAAAATCCTTGCTTTTCTTGATTCCCACGGCATGGGCAATGTCACTAGCATCAAAGGCCAATTGGATTCCCATAACAGTGGCTTTAAGGAATTTAGGATGTGCGGCAGGCTCTTCTGGACTTTCCATTTCAACAGCCGAACTAAAGAATTCGTCAACAAAAGCGGGGAGATGAAATTCTTGAGCAAAGGTAAAGAGAGGGAGAATTCCAGATTTGTGCATGCGACCCAAGATATTGCGGCCAATGGCATCCTTCTTGAGATCTTCATGGTCCAAGACTATCCCAGGAATGAAATGGTTTAAGTCCTGAAACAAAAGCAAAATTTAAAGTTTAGAAAACGAGGTAGGTCGTGCGGTCACTTGACAAGAGTGAAGCAATGATGGTGCGGTCAAGTGAAGCACGGTAACAAAAGGTTGCGGTAGGTAGAGATGATAATAACATTACCGCAAACATTGAGGTGTTAGACCAATACGAGATCAAAATGTGAATAGGGCAGAAACACAAATATCAAAAGCAAGTAAATTAACAAGGATCAAAAAGGTTAATTCGTCAAGAACACGAAGAACACTTAAGAGGAACGCCAAGAACACCATAGGTCGAACTAAACCCAGATACCCAGAAAGTGACTGAAACTCAACGAAAATGTCATAGATAGAATCGGAAATGTAAATAAAGGCACAAAATCATATCAATTTCAAGGAACAAACAACATTATACTCAGAAATTGAAAGGGAAAAGTATTGGAATACCGAAAATTTAAAAATCCATTTGGCTCAATCGAATTCAACAAACTTGGATGAAATCTTAGAGAATGTGAAAAGTTTTTGGGAAATGTCCGCCAAAAAAATACGAGATTCAAGAAGTTCATACCATAACTACGACTGGAGGAGCGGGTTGAGATGGAATAGAACTAGGAATTTCGTCTCTGGATTCAGTCGATTTTGAAGACTTCTTAGATTGGTGTTTGGAAGTCATTTATAGAGAATTTCAAAGAGAGAAAGATGGATGACGGTTTTAGAGAGATTTTAGAGAGAGGTTAGAGAGAGGTGATTTTCTGAAAAAGTAAAATGCAGAGAGTGGTGGAGTATAAGAAGGTGGAGCGGTTTAGGTGGAGGGTGGTTTGCAGAGGTCAGATGATGGGAAGATGGAGGGTTAACTCTGCAAAAGGTACTGAGGTGACCTAGGTTGTCTATTCGAATTAAATGCAAGGTTACTAGGTGTCAAATCAATAGCCAATGACGGCTCATAAATATTTTAAGGAATAAAAATTAAATGAAAATTTAATGCTCCAAAAAAAATTTGAATTAAATAAAACGAGGGAAAAGAGGAAGTTACCTTAATACCCTTGAGGTAGGTTAGATCTAAACAACCTAGATATCTCAAAGTTAGAAAGACTTACCTGGGGCCTTAGAGTGCGATAACTTGAAGATCGACCGTGACATGTGCGGTAGCTTGAGATGTCGACCGTGACATGTGCGGTCGGTGAGGTCTTACTTTATTTAGTCTTTTGAGATATTACTGAGGTGACAAGACTTTATGCGGCAGTGTGAAGTGAGCGGCAACATTTGAATGATGCGGCAAACTGGAGGTGCGGTCAAATGAGGGATTGAGAAATCAATTATATTTGCTTGACCGTGATATGTCTGCCATGTACCTATCTTGATTTTGAACTTTTGACAAATATTAGTACAAGAAATTATATGGACAAGTTTGAGTTAGAGTTCAAGCATACCCATTTCTCCTCTTAGATACCTAAATCTCTTGGAATCAAGAGCCTTGGTGAGAATATCTGCAATTTGATCATCAGTACTCACATACTCTAGGTGGATATTACCTTTTTCAACATGATCCTTGAGAAAGTGGTATTTGATATCAATGTGTTTGGTTTTGGAATGCATGACAGGGTTGTTGGAGACAGCAATGGTAGATGTATTGTCACAAAAGATTGGACAATTTTCTTCTTTGATTCCATAGTCAACCAATTGTTGCTTCATCCACAGCACTTGGCAGCAGCAGCTTCCAGCAGCTATATATTCAGCTTCTGTGGTAGATACAGAGACTGAGGCTTGTTTCTTGCTTGCCCATGAAACTAGCCGATTTCCAAGGAAATGACAAGTTCCACTCGTGCTTTTCCTGTCGATGGAACATGCTGCATAATCTGCATCTGAGTAACCTATAAGATCAAAAGTTGAATCTTTGGAGTACCAAAGTCCAAGGTTAATAGTCCCAGATAGATATCGAATAATTCGTTTAACAGCAATTAGATGTGCTTCTCGAGGATCAGCTTGATAACGAGCACAAACGCAAACACTAAACATGATATCTGGCCTACTAGCAGTTAAGTATAGGAGAGAGCCAATCATACCTCGATATAAGGTTTGATCAACCTTCTTACCTTTCAAGTCTTTATCTAGCTTGTTACCAGTAGCCATAGGAGTGTCGTATGCCTTTGCATTTTCAAGTCCAAATTTCTTGATAAGATCTCTTGTGTACTTTGCTTGGTTGAGGAAGATGCCTTCAGCACATTGTTTGATTTGTAGCCCAAGGAAGAATGTTAATTCTCCCATCATGCTCATCTCAAATTTACTTTTCATGAGTTTCTCAAAACGCTTACACAACAATTCATTAGTAGAACCAAAAATAATATCATCTACATATATTTGAACAAGTAAAGTATGATCATTATATTTAGCAATGAATAAAGTTGTGTCGATCTTACCACGCTTGAATCCCTTTTCAAGGAGAAACTTAGATAGAGTATCATACCATGCTCGTGGAGCTTGTTTGAGTCCATATAAAGCTTTACGGAGTTTGTAGACATGATTTGGAAATTTGGGGTCTTCAAATCCGGGTGGTTGAGCAACAAAGACTGTTTCTTGAAGTTCACCGTTGAGGAATGCACTCTTCACATCCATTTGATATAGCTTGAATCTTTTGTAAGAGGCATAAGCTAAGAATATTCTTATAGCTTCGAGTCTTGCAACGGGGGCAAATGTTTCATCATAATCAATGCCTTCTTCTTGTCTATATCCTTGTGCAACCAACCTTGCTTTGTTCCTTGTGATGCTTCCATTCTCGTCCATCTTGTTTCGGAATACCCACTTTGTACCAATCACTCCTTGATCTTGTGGCCTTGGAACTAAGGTCCAAACTTTGCATCTTTCAAATTGGTTGAGCTCTTCTTGCATAGCAACAACCCAACTTGAGTCTTGGAGTGCTTCATCAACTTTCTTAGGTTCAACTTGAGATATGAATGCGGTAAGTGCATCATAGTTTGATCTTCTTGTTCTTACACCAGAATGCAAATCACCAATGATATTCTGAATTGGGTGATCTCTGACCTCACGAACTTCTTGAGGTATGTCTGGTTGAGTTGATGGTGGTTGTAAGTCTTCAAGTGGTACATCATTTGAGCCATCCCAATCATAAGTAATTTGAGGGATAGGTTCTTCAACATTTATGGGTGTCTCAACTTCAACTCCATTTGAGGTAGCAGCAGATGAGGCAACTTCCGGTGCTTCATATGAGGTAGATGGAGGTGCAGTTGAGGTAGATGGGTTTCCTTGAGTTGATTGATTTTGTGGTTGAGTTGTACCTGTCTCATTTATCTCAACAAAATCATCAGCAACATTTGGAGCCATATGTGGCTCAAGAAGAGAATGTTCATCAAAAGTAACATGGACAGATTCAACTATCTTAAGAGTGGTTTTATTAAATACACGAAAAGCTTTTGAGTGTTTAGCATACCCAATAAATATACCTTCATCGGCCTTAGGAGCAAATTTACCTCGATGTTCTTTACCGTTGTAGAGAATGAAGCATTTGCATCCAAATATCTTGAAGTATGCTATGTTGGGGGTTCTTCCTCTCCAAAGTTCATAAGGGGTTTTGTTGTAGGTCTTGTTGATGAGGGATCTATTTTGAGTGAAGCATGCTGTGTTGACAGCTTCAGCCCAAAAGTATTGAGGTAGCTTTGCTTCAGCAATCATTGTCTTTCCGGCCTCTATCAACGTTCTATTCTTTCTTTCTACTACACCGTTTTGTTGTGGAACTCCAGCAGCAGAAAAGTTGTGGTCAATACCATGATCATCACAGTATTGAGCAACACCGTTGTTCTTGAATTCTGTACCGTTGTCGGATCGAACACTAACGATGTCATCTTCTTTTTGTGTTTGGAGCTGTCTAAAGAGTGCGGTCAAAATGTCATAACAATCATCTTTGGAGCTCATCATCTCGACCCACGTATATCTTGAGTAATCATCTACCACAACTAAGGAATATCTATTTCCTCCAATACTTGCGGTAGAAACAGGTCCAAACAGGTCCATATGAAGTAGTTGCAAACATCTAGAAGTTGAAGGTGTCGTCTTGCTGGAGAAAGACGCTTTTAGTTGTTTGCCTAGTTGACATGCTGTGCACTTCTCATCGTGGTGATCAGCTACTTTGGGTAGACCACGAACTAGATTTTCTCTACCAATCTTGGAGAGATACTTGAAGTTTAAGTGACTTAGTCTTTTATGCCACAGCCAACTATTCTTACTAACATTCTTTGCTACAAAACAGAGATTAGAAGAAATGCAAGATGAATTAAAATCAACAACATAAACATTTTTCTTACGAATCCCTTTGAGCAAAGTGACGCCGGATATGCCATCTTTGATGAGACAGAAATTTGAAGTGAAGTGGCATTGCAATCCTTTGTCGCAGAACTGAGATATTGAGAGTAGATTGTGTTGTAGTCCAATAACTAGAGAGACTTCTTGGATGGTGATTTTTCCTTTACGAATGACTCCATATCCTACAGTCTTTCCTTTGTTATTATCTCCGAAGGTTACTGATGGCCCTTTTTCTTCACGGACATCTTCCAATAAGTTGATATCTCCGGTCATGTGTCTTGAACAGCCACTATCGAGATACCATAAGCTTGATTTATCCTTGGAATGTCCGGCCATTAAGCAGAGGACCTACAAAATAGACATTTAAGAACAAGGTCCCCTTTTTATTCTTTTGGGTCCAAAGGGTTAGCAACTTTTGACAACCCACACTTGCCTCACAGAAGGAGGGTTACTCTTTCTGGGATTGGGTGTGAATCTCAAAAGACATTCAGCAGCCTTGTGACCATAACCATCACACACAGAACAATGGTGGAAGCCACCCAACTGAGTTTTAACAAACTTCGTTGAAGTCTTGAGCACAACATCATTTACTGGTATGGATGAGGTCTCCTTAACAAAATTCATCCTTTTGAACTTTGCTGCCTTGCTGCCACTTGCGGTCGACGGCTTCCTTGCGGTCGTCATCTTCCTTGGTGCGGTCGATTGACCTCGCGGCAGGATAATGCGGTAGGGAGCGCCATCTACCTTGCTAGAGGAAGCCTCTGCGGTAGGTTCATCCATGGCAATACCTTTCATCTTTGCCTTGCCAGTTTGTTTCTTAGGGTAGACATAGTTGAACTCTAGTTTCTTCTTTGGTTCTTGTCCTACACCCTTTGAAACATGATGTTTAGCCTTTGACCCTTCCAAAGTTTGCGAGGTAAATTTCTCATCTCTTTCACAACAAGATGCACATTTAAAGTTGTCATTAGTTTGAAATCCTAAGCCTTCCTTATCTCCACTAGGCTTTTGGGATTCTAAGATTTGTTCCATAGTGACACGAGAATTGGTCCACTCATTAGTGATCTTTTTCAAGTCATTTATTTCAGCAACCAATTCATCGTTTTTAACTTTAAATATAGCATTTTGTTCTTCTAAGAAACGGTTTCGATCAGTAAGAGGAGTCATGCTCTTGATCTGCTCCTTAAGGAGGGTGAGTTCAGATCTTAGTAGAGATTTCTCCGTCTTGAGCTGGGAAATTTCTTCAGTTGAAAGTGCTAAAGCTTCCTTCATGCCAGAAAACTTACTAATTACCTGTTCAGCTTTTGCAAACATCTTTTCTTGTTCATCGGGAGAAATGTCAAACTTGACTTGAGGTGTGGTAGACAGAACTTCCTTCACTTTGGGGTTTAGTAGAGCCTTCTTTGCTGCACTAACATCACATCTTGAAAATAGAAGATCACCATTCTTTTGAACCGGAGTTAGGAATCCTTTTTCAGCAAGTTCATCGGCCGTATAACTTATCCGTTTAGGTTTTGCATTTGGTGAGCGACGACTTTTATTATCATCCTCATCATCGGACTGGACGACCAAACAAATGTGACCTTCTTCAGAATCCTCATCGCTTTCATCAGAGTCTGACTCTATCCAAGTAGCTAACTCTTTTGAGGTAGAGTCTTCTTCGGCCACCATTCCCTTTTGCTTTGAATACCTTGGAGTAAAGTTACTTTTCTTCTTCATATACTCATAATTGGGAATGGGACATTCTGATGCGAAGTGACCTGGTTTCCTGCAATTAAAACAAACAAGATCTTCTTTCTTCTTGGAGAAGTTGAAGTTCTCTTTCTTCTTTGAAGGGCTGCTCCTTGAAAACCTTGTTGGAGCTTTGCTTGTTGATCCGGGTCTTGCTGTCTTTCTGAACTTTTGGAATCTTTTCACGAACATAGCAAAATCATCATCATCCATATCAAGTAAATCTGATGTGGAGATTTTTGGATCTTCTTCCTCGATAACTTCTTCCTTTTGAGCAACCAACGATAAGCTCTTTGTTTTTCCTTCCATTTCAGCAATGTTGTTAAGCTTGATATCAAAGACCTTGAGGTTGGCATAGAGGCTTCTAAGAGACATGTCATCTAGTAACTTGGTATCTTCAAGAGTGTTTCCTTTGTGTAGATATTGCGAACCAAGAGCGGCAAGAAAATTAACATTAATTTCTTTCTTGGTAAGCTTCTTTCCGAGTGCTGTATAAGTACTTACGATCTCACAATAACGATCATAAGTGGCTCTTAGAGATTCACCGGGGATCTTAGCAAAGTTGTTGAATCTTCTTTGAATTGCAAACTTTTTGCTTTCCTTGCAAGCTTGATCTCCTTCGATGTAATCTTCAATTGCATCCCAAAGTTCTTTTGCAGTAGAACATTCCATGATCTGTCGACGCTGTGACGTACTCAAGGTACTTAGAAGTATACTTTTTGCTTTCACATCCATTCCAACCAGTCTTTTCTCTTCATCGGTCCATTCAGCTTTTGGTTTCTTGATAGTCGGATTTGCACCATTGGTTTCTGGATCCGGATTAGCTTTCATTGGGAAGTATGGTCCAATGGTTAGACAATCACCAAGTTGCTCGTCCATGGAGTAGAACTGAGTTAGAATGCTGTGCTTCCATACGTCAAAATTATCTTCGTCGAACGCTGGAACGTGAGTGAAGTTAACCGTTGCCATAGTTTTCTGACTTGCCATTTTGAATCGGCACCCAAGCTGTTAAGCTTGAAAAACAGAAGTTTTATAAAGGTGTTTGCTCTGATACCACTTGTTGGTCCCAGAGACACAACAAGGGTATGAAAAGAGGCTAGAGGGGGGGGGGGTGAATAGCCTATTTAAAATTTCAACCCTTTTTCAAAATTCAACCTTTATGCTTACACTTGAGTTTTGCGGTAGATAAAAACCACACGGTCAAGTATAAAATGCACAGCGGAAGTTTTCGTTAAAAACAAGTTGAGTTGATTTTAGACAAGTATAATGCGGTAGGCAGATAATGCGGTAGATGAGTTTGCGGTAGGCAAATCTGCGGTAGATAGGGGTGAGGTAGGTTGAGAGATTGAAAACTTGTGTCTCAGAGGTTTTAGGCAAATGATAAGTTAGTCAGAATTTAGCTAAGGCAATGAGGTAGACAAACAAACACAATTCACAATTGTTCTTAAATCTGAGAGATCAAACACTAAAAGACAAACAAGATTAATATGAACAAGTGAAGAACAATATGAACAAGATGAACAAGACTTAAAGTAAATTTGCAGAAAGGTAAAGTGCAGTAAGTAAATGACACAATGATTTGGAAAGGTTCGATCTGTTAAAAGATCTACGTCCTTTACCAAGATGGTCAGTCTTGGATTTTGAATGGAGGATGTATTAATTCTCTTGAGTACAGATTACAAAGATGAAGAACTGTATTAACTCCTATTTTCTATGAAAAACAATCCTAGACTTAGACCAGTGTATCCCTAATGATTCAATCTATGTGATTGATCAATCGGGGTGAGTGTGTGTGTAAGAATCAAGAGCTCTTTGAAATCTATATGATTTTAGAGCCTAATGAATCTTGTGTTGAGAGGCTTGAGATTTGATCTTGAAGGTTGCTGGAGATTTGTTGAAGACTTGAAGGTTGAGTGCTTGAAGATTCAAAGGATTCTGGAAATCTTGAGTATGATCTTCAATCACCAAGAATTTCAACAGCAATTTCTCTCTTAGAATCTCAGCTTCTCTTTCAATGAAGAATTCAAGGTCTATTTATAGCCTTGATGGAGAAACTAGCCGTTAGAAATACTTGGGGTCCAAGTTGAAGGACAATGAGCTGTTGAAATCTAATTGGAGCTCAGTCTGAGTTGTCCTTTTGTTGCAGAGTCATGGTGGTCCAACTGTACTATGATGACAGTTGTATTCAAATTTGAAATTTGAATTTGCAACGTTCAAAACTAACCAAGGTAAAGATACAAGTGTGACCATGGTTAAGTTTGAACCATCTTGAGTTTCTTCAACCATGGTTCCATGCGGTAGAGATTCACGCGGTAGGATGAAACCATGCGGCAAGGTTGTCTGCGGCAAGCATAGAGAATGCGGCACCTTAGTCATGCGGTAGGTTACATGCGGTAGGCAATGGACCTACCTCATTTTTCCAGACTTAGAAAATTTTCAGCCTATCAATCTAAAGCCTATACTATCAAGGTGGACTATTCTAAGAATGAAGTTTTAACACTTCTTACAATATATCCTAAAGTCCACAAAAGATAAAAATTAGGTTATGGGATCAATCAAATCTAGGTAATAGGAGTGGTTTATAATAAGCATACCCAACACTGGTCTTATAAGGATATGCCGGGGTTGGATTCTTCGATCGTTAAACACAAGATCCCCGTGGATCCTGAGGTGAAACCTGTCAAGCAAAAGCTCCGGCGAATCAAACCGGAATGGTCTTTGCAAGTCAAAGAAGAGATTGAGAAGTTGCTCCTTGTCAGCTTCATAAGGGTGATAGAGTACCCCTCGTGGCTCTCCAACATAGTAACAGTCACAAAGGCCAACGGAAAGTTCCGATGCTGTGTCGACTTTAGGGATCTCAACAAGGCGAGTCCCAAAGATGATTTCCCCCTCCCGAACATCGACATGCTTATAGATACAACCTCTAGTTTTGAGGTCAAATCTTTTGTGGATGGTTTTGCTGGGTATAGCCAAATCAAGATGGCTGAGGAGGACCAGGAAAAGACTGCCTTCACCACCCCATAGGGGACCTTTTGCTACACCGTGATGCCTTTTGGGTTGCAAAATGCTGGGGCTACCTACCAAAGGGCCGCAACCGCACTCTTCCATGATATGATCCATAAGGAGATAAAGGTGTATGTCGATGACATGATTATGCATTCCAAGGGCACCGACGGGCAACATTTGATAGACTTGAGAAAGTTCTTTGATAGGATTAGGAATCACTCCATGAGGCTCAATCCGGCCAAGTGCACTTTTGGGGTTTCTCGTGGCAAGGTTTTGGAGTACATGGTCACTGAACGAGGCATTGAAGTTTATCCCCAAAAGGTTAAGGCAATTGTGGAAATGAAGCCACCTCACACCCAAACAGAGGTAAAGGCCTTCATGGGAAGGTTGCAATACATTAGCCGTTTCATAAACCAGCTTACTCCCACATGTGAGCCCATCTTCAAATTGCTAAAGAAGAATGCCGAGGTTGAATGGAATGAGGAATGCCAAAGAGCCTTTGACAAGATTAAGGCCTATCTCATCCACCCGCCAATCCTATGCCCCCCACACAAGGACAAGCCGCTCTTGCTCTACCTAACAGTGACTGATACGTCGATAGGAGCAATGTTGGCCCAAGAGAAGAAAGGTTCAAAGGTAGAGAATGCCATCTACTTTGTGAGCCGTAAGTTACAAAGGAGCGAGCTCAACTACTCCCCAATTGAAAAGACTTGCCCCAGATTGGTATGGGTCGTAGGAAAGCTGAAGCATTACATGCATGCCCACCCAATACAGCTTATCTCCAAGATAGACCCCATCAAGTGCTTGTTGGAAAAGCCATCTTTGTCTATAAGACTTGCCAAATGGTCCTTCTTCCTAGCTGAGTATGATATCAGTTATGTGTCAAGGAAGGCGGTCAAAGGAAGGGTATTAGCGGAACATTTGGCAGACTTCCCTAGTAATGAGGAAAAAGAGCCCGAGCCGAAATTCCCTAATGAAGGGATTTTCGCCCTCGAAGGAGAAAATAGGTGGAAATTGTTCTTCGACGGTGCTGCCAATAAAAGAGGAAATGGCATTGGATTGCTCTTGATTGACCCGAAAGATGAGCACACCCCCATCGCCATCAAGTTAAACTTTGATGTGACCAAAAATTCCGTGGAATATGAGGCATGCACGACCGGTTTGGAAGCGGCCTTGGAAAGGAATGTGAAAGAATTGGAGGTATACGGAGATTCGGCTTTGATCATCAACCAAGTATCCAACAAGTGGAAAACACTGGACCCTGGTTTGCAGAAATATCATGCCTACATGGAAGAGCTCATGGCACAATTCAAAGAAGTCAACTTCCACTACTTACCGAGGGATCGAAACCGTTTTGCCGATGCCTTAGCTACTTTGGCTTCATTGGTAGAAATCCCCAAGGGAAAGTCGATAAAACCTTTCCGAGTTGGGAGGAAAGAAAATCCTGTATACTATTATGAGATTGAGGCAACCCCAGAAAGGTGGAGGATCCATGGTACAACAAGATTTACCGATTCCTCAAGGAAGGGGAAGATCCCTTCATGAATGAAAAGGGAGAATATGTGGATGGTATAAAAGCTAAAATCATGGAGGCACTCAAACAGCTAGCATCCCACTATGTCATCTTGGGGGATATCTTGTACAAAAAGCGCCATCAGGGCCTTCTCCTTAGGTGTATAAGCATGGAAAAGGCGAAAGAACTCATGCAAGAAGTTCATGGCGAAGTGTGTGGCCCCCATATGAATGCAAGGGAATTGATGCAAGTCATCATACGGATGGGTTACTTTTGGATCTCAATGGAGACCGATTGCATATAATTTGTGAAGAGGTGTGATAAGTGTCAGCGGTTCTCCAACCTCAACCACCTACCGCCTCACCATCTTTACTGTATGACCACACCATGGCCCTTCTCAACATGGGGCATTGACATCATTGGGAAAATTTCCCCGCCCGGGAGCAATGGCCACGAGTTCGTTTTGGTAGCCGTGGATTACTTCACAAAGTGGGTAGAGGCTAAATCCTACAGGGTCCTCACTTCCAAGAAGGTTGCGGGGTTTATAAAGGAAAACACCATATGCCGGTACGGGATCCTGAACGAGGTCATCACCGATAATGGCTCGCACTTCGAAGGTGAATGTGATCAATTATTGGGAGAGTTCTGAGTCACTCGCCACAAATCCTCCTCATATAGGCCTCAAACCAATGGTGAAGTGGAGGCCACCAACAAAACGCTTGAAAGGATTATTAAGAAAATGGCAACACGGGGGAGAGATTGGCCCGAGACCTCGGTTAGAACCGCCACTGGGGAAACCCCTTTTGCTTTGACTTATGGAATGGAGGCCATGCTCCCTGCTGAGTTGGTAGTACCGTCATTGAGAATCTTATTGGAGAATAAAATCCATGAGGTTGATTGGCTTCAGAGCCGGCATGATGAATTGGCCTTGTTGGACGAACGTTGTCTGAAGGCAATGGAGAACATCCGCGCCTACCAAGGGAGAATGGCGCGAGATTTTGATAGGAAGGTGAAGCCCCGAGAAATTCGGGTAGGAGATTTGGTCTTTAAGGAAAAACCCCCGGGGAGGTCTAACCCCGACGGAAAATGGGAACCCGTGTGGATCGGTCCCTTTGTGGTACAAGAGATCATCTCAGGAGGTCCAATGAGGCTTACGGACATGGATGGCAACCCCTTCATGCACCCGGTCAACGGTGATAAGCTCCGTCGTTACTTTGTTTAAAACAGGGTCGCACCCAAAATTTGTAAAAAATGAACTACGATGACCTGAGCCCCTTAGTCTCATTTGTAAAAGGGGAACGTAGGCAGCCGATTATTGGTCCGGTCTAAAAAATGAATAAAAATCAAATTTTGTTTTGAGCAAAAACTCCATGTGAATGCAAATTGGCTTCATAAGTAACCATTTTCATTACAGATAAAACACATCTTTGATGAGTTCAAGCACGGTCTACTCTCGACTCAACTAACATGCTTAAGACATAACCAAGATACCTAAAATGAACTAATATGTCTGCAATGGCAATGGGGGATACATGGAAATATAGGACTATCACTGTTCCTCATCCCTCCACTTCTTCTTCTGACTTCTTCGAGTCTTCTTTTTCTTCACATCAAAGATGTCGATCTCCCCCCTTCCATGATCGGGTACCTCAAAGCCGCATTGGCAGCAGCCCGAGCCCGAAGATCTTCCATTCATGGCCCTGCCCTAGGCATCGCAGCCATCCTCCTATCAACCAAGGCTTGATAGTCCTCGACAATGTCTCTAGTAATGTTATGGCCACTCGCCACGGCCTCGGTCTCTCTCAAAACCCTGCTAGGGTTATGAGTCCCACCAAGAATAGCCTCACGCCTCTCCTCAATAAGCCTCTAAGTCTGTCCCATAGTCTGTTCATACCAGTCGAAGTAGACCGTGGTTAGAACCATGCTGGCTGCACGCCCAAGAAGTACCCGAGCTGGAAAGAGGGAACAAGTCCACAATCGGGAAAGAAGTGAAATAGTGGAGGAGTCCCACATAGACAAAGGCAGAAGCCTCAAGTGCTCTGAGTTAACACCAGACCACTCCAATAGTGGAGTCTGCAGTAATCCAAACTGATGATGGACCAAAGAAGGGATGTAGTAAGATGATCCCAAGAGTCCCGGTACCCGAACGAAAGGGGAATTATCCTGATACTCCCGCACTGAGCTGATACGCCAATATGGGACTGACCAATAGATCTCGGCAGTCGTGAGGCAATCCATGTAAGCCTCCCAGTCACTCTGAATAAAATCCAAGAGGATACCCCTCAAGGAATAAGACCACAGTCTGTGAGAGATAGGAGCTTCAGGAATGGCCATCAACCTCTCCCTCAACCACAAAGTGAGTAAAGCGGGGCTACCGCTACGCATAAAGCCATCTCCCAAAGGCAAGCGGTCCATGCCATGAAGGGTTTCGCCCAAGATCAAGGGGACAATATCCTTCCCCGCACGGAACTCCTCAAGGACACTCAGTAAAACCCTATGACAGGTACCTTTGGAGCCAACCATGTAGAAAAGGGCGAGAATGCACAAACCAAAGGCATTCCAAGAAGCCTCATCCGTGCGATCCATGAACTTCTCGGGGAGATCTGAAATGTCAATGAAAGTGTGATTAAGAACCATACATTGGGCCTCTTCCAAAGGAATGTTGAGAATAGAGACCAACCTTTTGACGCACATGGTGTCATCAACTGAGGGGAGAGCAATGACCTCCGTGTCTACGCCACCCACCAAAGCCTTGAAATCCTCATAGGTTGGAGTGATTTCGTTGTAGGAAAAGCAATATACATGTCTCCTAACATCCCAAAAGGATGCAGCGGCTCTTAATAGCTCAAGATCCGGGATGAAATCCTTGAGAGACCAAAGGGATTGGAGACCAAGCTTGGATTGGAAAACTCCCTTGTGATTCCTCATACGGTACCGCATCCAAAGCCTAAGGCTGCCCTCAAAGCATTCTTGATGAATTTTGGACAATTTTGGTGGTTTTTCCACAAGAAAAGGCTCCATAGAAGAGAAAGCTTTCGAAATGAAGATGATGAACTGATTGATGAACTTCAGACTGTGGCATTTAAGAAGATGACCAAGCCTGGAACAAAATTGAATGAAAAAGGAGAGTTTCCTCCCCTAGCCGTACGGCTACTTTAGCCCTGCCAGAATTAATGATTTCTTGTTGAGAGTTAGCTTTGTGGTCCTACCCATTCAATGCCCCTTCCCAACCAATGTCATAAATACCCCCAAAAAATGCCCCTTTTGGCTCATGCAACTTGAATTGAACCTAGAAATATTAGGTTCCCAATGAAAATGTGTCCAGGGCAGTCCCTAGATGGACGTAAGACTAGCCTTGTGAAATTAACCCGGCCGCGCTTCGTAAGTCCAGGTTGAGAGTTTAAGCTTTGTGAATTTAACCCGACCGCGCTTCCTAAGTCCAGGTTAAGAATGTGAATTTAACCCGGCCGCGCTTCGTAAGTCCAGGTTAAGAGTTTAAGAATATGAATTTAACCCGACCGCGCTTCGTAAGTCCAGTTTAAGAGGTTAAGAATATGAATTTAGCCCGGCCGCGCTTCGTAAGTCCAGGTTAAGAGTTTAAGCTTTGTGAATTTAACCCAGCCGCGCTTCGTAAGTCCAGGTTAAGAATTTGAATTTAACCCGGCCGCACTTCGTAAGTCCAGGTTAAGAGGTTAAGAATGAGAAATTAACCTGGCCGCGCTTCGTAAGTCCATGTTAAGAATGTGAAATTAACCCGACCGTTCTTCGTAAGTCCAGTTAAAAATATGAAAAATTGGTCCTTTGGCCGTCCGGCGTGACGTAAGACCATTAGGTTCGGTGAGATTGGTCCTTTGGCCGTCCAGCGTGACGTAAGACCATTAGGTTCGGTGAGATTGGTCCTTTGGCCGTCCGGCGTGGCGTAAAACCATTAGGTTCAGTGAGATTATGTCCTTTGGTCGTCCGGCGTGACGTAAGACCATTAGGTCCGGTGAGATTGGTCCTTTGGCCGCCTGGCGTGGTGTAAGTCCATTAGGTTTAGTGAGATTATGTCCTTTGGCCGTCCGACATGACGTAAGACCATTAGGTTTGGTGAGATTGGTCCTTTGGCCGTCCGGCGTGACGTAAGACCATTAGGTTTTGTGAGATTCGTCCTTTGGCCGTCCGGCGTGACGTAAGACCATTAGGTTTTGTGAGATTCATCCTTTGGCCGTCCGGCGTGTCGTAAGACCATTAGTTTTGTGAGATTCATCCTTTGGCCGTCCGGCGTGACGTAAGACCATTAGGTTTTGTGAGATTCGTCCTTTGGCCTTCCGGCGTGAAGTAAGACCATTAGGTTTTGTGAGATTCGTCCTTTGGCCGTCCGGCGTGACGTAAGACCATTAGGTTTTGTGAGATTCGTCCTTTGGCCGTCCGGCGTGACGTAAGACCATTAGGTTTTGTGAGATTCATCTTTTGGCCTTCCGGCGTGACGTAAGACCATTAGATTTTGTGAGCGCTCGAAATCGTCCTTTGGCCGTCTGGCATGACGTAAGACCATTAGGTTTTGTGAGATTCATCCTTTGGCCATCCGGCATGACGTAAGACCATTAGGTTTTGTGAGATTTGTCCTTTGGCCGTCCGGCGTGACGTAAGACCATTAGGTTTTGTGAGATATGTCCTTTGGCCGTCCGTCGTGACGTAAGACCATTAGGTTTTGTGAGATGTGTCCTTTGGCTGTCCAACGTGACGCAAGACCATTAGGTTCTGTAGGATTTGTCCTTTGGCCGTCCGGCGTGACGTAAGACCATTAGGTTTGGTGAGATTGGTCCTTTGGCCGTCCGGCGTGACGTAAGACCATTAGGTATGGTGAGATTGGTCCTTTGGCCGTCCGGCGTGACGTAAGACCATTAGGTTTTGTGAGATTGGTCCTTTGGCCGTCCGGCATGACGTAAGACCATGAGGTTTTGTGAGATTCGTCCTTTGGCCGTCCGGAGTGACGTAAGACCATTAGGTTTTGTGAGATTCATCCTTTGGTCGTCCGGCGTAACGTAAGACCATTAGGTTTTGTGAGATTCGTCCTTTGGCCGTCCGGCGTGACGTAAGACCATTAGGTTTTGTGAGATTGGTCCTTTGGCCGTCCGGCGTGACGTAAGACCATTAGGTTTTGTAAGATTGGTCCTTTGGCGGTCCGGCATGACGTAAGACCATTAGGTTTTGTGAGATTCGTCCTTTGGCCGTCCGGCGTGACGTAAGACCATTAGGTTTTGTGAGATTCGTCCTTTGGCCGTCCGGCGTGACGTAAGACCATTAGGTTTTGTGAGATTCATCCTTTGGTCGTCCGGCGTGACGTAAGACCATTAGGTTTTGTGAGATTCGTCCTTTGGCCGTCTGGCGTGACGTAAGACCATTAGGTTTTGTGAGATTCGTCCTTTGGCCGTCCGGCGTGACGTAAGACCATTAGGTTTTGTGAGATTCTTCCTTTGGCCGTCCGGTGTGACGTAAGACCATTAGGTTTTGTGAGATGTGTCCTTTGGCCGTCCGGCATGACGTAAGACCATTAGGTTTTGTGAGATGTGTCCTTTGGCTGTCCAACGTGACGCAAGACCATTAGGTTCTGTGGGATTTATCCTTTGGCCGTCCGGCGTGACGTAAGACCATTAGGTTCTGTGGGATTTCTCATTTGGCCGTCCGGCGTGACGTAAGACCATTAGGCTCTGTGAGATTTGTCCTTTAGCCGTCCGACCATTAGGCTCTGTGAGATTTGTCCTTTGAGCCATGCCAGCCCCCTTAGTCAACCCTCTCCAAATAAAGCCAAGTTGACCAAGTCCGGCCTTTGAGCCATGCCTGTTTAGGAAAGGATGAATGAATATCCACCTAAGGCCCATAGGTGTGAGTAGACTTAAAATCTCTCACCCGAACTATGTTAGGCTTGATTCCCTTGAATAGGGATACGTAGGAATCCTATACCTCTAGGTCCAGCCATAGAACAAATCGGCCAAGCCGTCCTCCCATCAGATTGGGATGCTTGTTTTGTCGACAATCCCGCTTTCTTCAAAAGCGACGTTGCCGAGGGGCTCTGTAAGTACCCCAATCTGAATTTGACCTACTTTAGAGGAATTCTTGGTACCATTTAGGGATAAACTAATGGACCAGGACCTCACTAGGATAAACCTGATATTCCAGGACTGAACTAGAATTGAACTTGGAAAAATCCAGAAGCTCGCCAAGTCGAGTCGTACGGATGGTTTGGGCACATGAGGTCCCTAGCCGTACGGCTATATTGGGCACTCTCAGCCTCTATAAATTGAACCCCATGCTGATCATTTCAGGGGGGGGGAGAAAACATTTTGTGAGTTGATACTCTGCCAGTTTGAGAGCAGAAAGTGAGTGATACATACATTTGAGTGAAAAGAGAGGAAGATAGGCCATAACCATCATAGGTGAAGCCTCCTTCTCCCCATCTTCTTCTTCATCTCAAACTCTTTCATTATTGTTCATATTATTGCTCATTCTTTTGTTATTTCTTATTATTTTTGCAAGCCTTGTCCATTCAAGCACTTTACATTCCATTGAAAGTCTTGTCCATTTCAAGCACTATATATATATATATATATATATATATATATATATATATATATATATATATATATATATATTTTACAAGTCTTGTTCTCTCAAGCTATATATTATGATTATATATGTATATTGGAACCAAATCATGAGGTGATTCAAGGTTCCCTTCATGCCTAGTGTGTGATTATGGGATAAAACCTAAGGATGATCATGATTTGTTAAATTTCATATTGATTTTGTTCTTGTTTGGCCATGAGAGTCATGATTGGGTGATAAAGTTTCAATCTTTATCATCCCAACCATGACCTAGCCATAAATCACCAAGAATGGGACATAAAAATTCAATCTTTATGTTATATTTTTGTCCCTAAAGGTTTAATCTTGCATCATAAGTCCATCTTGATGGTAAAGTTTCAATCTTTACTCATCAAATGGTCATTTTAGCCCAAAGGGCTTGTTCATCGCCTTTTTTCTTAAATTTCCCCAATGATTATCTTGATCACACCCAAAACCTTTGTTTTTGGTGTCCAACTAGTGATCAATGACATAGGGATGATTTAATCCATGTTTTTGTTAAAGAAAATAACTGAAAATGATCATCTCAGTCCAGTTTCAGCAAAAACACTCTGTTTTGCCTGAAACTGGACAGTTTTCTGATAAACTATCAAAAATCCCTGGAATGCCCTCCCCATCCGTACGGCTACTTTGGCCGGGGAGTGCATTTTTCAGTTTCTTTCCTTTTTGGTCAGAATGTTTGCAAAATAACCCTTTTCTGTTAAATAATTAACAAGTTTTGTTAAAAGTCAGTTTCTCATATTTTTGAAACACACACACACACATGCACTTTGTTAACTAACGCTAGGGAGACTCGGTCCTATCCGAGGCGACTTGGGTGACGTAAAACTCTTCCCAAGGCGTAACCTGACCTCCGAACTAATAGAATCTCTAACCTTTCCATTTGTTGGGTTAAATAATTAACAAATGTGGCGACTCCGTTATGTTTGGCGTGATAAACGTGTTTGGCGTTTCGCCTCCATACTCGTCGCGTCTCCGCGCGGGGCGGGATCCTTACAATCCCCTTTCAAATTGCATAGACATTTGAGGGTCATTTTGGAAAAAATGTGTCTCCGTCCCCTTTCAAATTGCATAGACATTTGAAGGTTATTTTGGAAAAATGTGTCTCCGTCCCCTTTCAAATTGCATAGACATTTGAGGGTCATTTTAGAAAAATGTGTCTCCATCCCCTTTCAAATTGCATAGACATTTTGAGGGTCATTTTGGAAAAATGTGTCTCCGTCCTCTTTCAAATTGCATAGACATTTGAGGGTCATGAAATTTTAGGGTCTAAGTCCCTCGCAAGGAATAAACAACATTTCTTAGCACGAACGTAGGCGACAACATCCCGAGACGCGCTTAATAACTAGTCAGAGCCTAGGGTACAAGCATTTCATGCACAAAAGTGCGGACAACACACTTTAAATTTCAAAGTATGGCTAGGCACGCCCGATTGAGGAAATGAATGCATGCCCATGATCCTTAAAACTTCAATTTCATGAAAATGAGACCAATTTCACAAAATGCACCAAAAAGCCCAAGAATCCCAATTTGCATGAACATAAGCCCTAGGTCTAGGCAATGCACCCATTTGAACATAGGAAGGCTTAGAAATGCTTACCCCCTCGCCTTGACACAGATGCACGGTGGGAGACTTGTAGAAGCCCGCATCCCAGAGATCAATAGTGTAGCCTCGAAAATTCCAAGCCATGTCAAGCCTCTTCTCCGCCCCTCTAGGGTAGCCCGAGCGTTCCCGTCCCTCCATAAGCAATCCTCGAGTGATCTAGAAGAAAAATTCGAAAGTTAATGGAGTTTTCCCTCTCAATTTCGTCCCTGTTCTCTCTGTTTTTCGACTGTGTTTTGAAAAAGAAGGGACGACCCCTCAATCCGTACGGATGGTTTGGGCGAGGAAAAACCTCAGCCCAAAAGTTACACTTTGGCCCCTGGCACCTTGAACAAAGTTCCCCAAGAATAACTTAGGCCCCCCTCCCTTAGAGAGATGTCCAAAATGCCCCTTTAACCTTGTAAAAACACTAAGGCAGTCCTTGCCGTAAGCCCAGTAAAAATTGTGAGAGTTTGTCTAGTGTGAACATACGCTAGGCGGTCCCCATGCGACGTAAGCCCTTTGACTCTTTACCCGGCTGTTTGTAAGCCCGTTTTACCTAAGTTACCAGCCGTTTGTAAGCCCGTCTTTGCCTAAAAGTCCCCGGCCGTTTGTAAGCCCGTCTTTGACTAAATTCCCGGTAGTTTGTAAGCCCGTCTTTCCCTAAGAATACCCGGCAGTTTGTAAGCCCGTTTTACCTAAGAAGACCCGGCGATTCGTAAGCCCGTCTTTTGCCTGGAATGAGCATAACCATAGGCTGTCCTTGACATAAGCCCAGTGAAACCTTAGGCCGTCCCTGACATAAGCCCAGTGAAACCATAGGCCGTCCCTGACATAAGCCCAGTGAAACCATAGGCCGTCCCTGACATAAGCCCAGTGAAACCATAGGCCGTCCCTGACATAAGCCCAGTGAAACCTTAGGCCGTCCCTGACATAAGCCCAGTAAAACCTTAGGCCGTCCCTGACATAAGCCCAGTGAAACCTTAGGCCGTCCCTGACATAAGCCCAGTGAAACCTTAGGCCGTCCCTGACATAAGCCCAGTGAAACCTTAGGCCGTCCCTGACATAAGCCCAGTGAAACGCCGTCCTTGATATAATCCCAGTGAACTCTTAGGTTTAGAAAACCTTGTCTCGGCCATCCTTAATGGGATGTAAGACCAGCTTTCCCATCAAACTCCCCAAGGGTGGAATTGACTCAAGTCAAACCTTGACTCAGAATAGTCATTATAGGTTGAGGTCCTTGTCCCCGGCAGTCCAAAATGACGTAAGACCATCCTTGTAAGTCAACCCTCTCCATAGAGCCAAGTTGACCATGTCCCACCTCGGACCCCAAGAGTCACGCTTCCTTGTGTAAGTCAACCCTCTCCATAGAGCCAAGTTGACCATGTCCCACCTCTGACCCCGAGAGTCACGCTTCCTTATGTAAGTCAACCCTCTCCATAGAGCCAAGTTGACCATGTCCCGCCTCTGACCCCGAGAGTCACGCTTCCTTGTGTAAGTCAACCCTCTCCATAGAGCCAAGTTGACCGTGTCCCGCCTCTGACCCCGAGAGTCACTCTTCCTTGTGTAAGTCAACCCTCTCCATACAGCCAAGTTGACCATGTCCCGCCTCTGACCCCGAGAGTCACGCGTCCTTTTGTAAGTCAACCCCCTCCATAGAGCAAAGTTGACCATGTCCCACCTCTGAACTCGCCGAGATTCATGCTCGTCCCACTAGGAAAGTATGACTGATATCCGCCTAGCCCTTAGGTTTGGATAGCCTTAAAAATTATCTCCCTTTCCGAACTACGTTAGACTTGATTCCCCGCAAACGGGATACGTAGGAATCCTATACCTTTAGGTCCAGCCATGCAAACCAAAATCGGTTAAGCCGTCCTCCCATCAAATTGGGATGCTTATTTTTATCGACAACCCCGCTTTTCCAAAGCGACGTTGCCAAGGGGATCTGTAAGTACCCCAATCTGAAATTGACCAACCTTAGAGGAACTCTTAGCACCATTCATGGATAAACTGATGGGCTGGGATCTCACTAGGATAAACTTAAAATTCCAGGACTGCTCTGGAATTAACTTGGAAAAATCCATAAGCTCGCTAGGCTGAGCCGTACGGATGGTTTGGACGCGGGAAGGGCCTAGCCATACGGCTGGTTTAGGCACCTTCACTCCCTATAAATTGAGACCCTTGCTGATCATTTCAGGAGGGGGGGGGGGAAACATAGTTTTGTAGGGGAAACTCTGCAGAAATACAGTCTAAGTGAAACACCACCAAATACTTGAGTGAAAAGAGAGGAAGATAGGCCATAACCACCATAGGTGAAGCCTCCTTCTCCCCATCTTCTCTCCATCTTAAACTCTCTTGTTCTTGTTCATGTTATTTATTTCTTAGCATTTCAAGACTTTCCCTTGTCAAGCACCTTTATATTACAAGTCTTTTCATGTCAAGCACCTTATATTCTTGTTATATGAATCTTCGAACCAAATCATGAGATGATTCAAGGTGCCTTCACATCCATGTATGTGATAAAGGGTTAAAACCTAAAGAAGATCATGATTTGTTAATTTCTTGTCTTTAAATAGCTTGATGATCCATTTTTATGGTGAAATCATGCATCTTTATGTTAATATTGTTCATATTTGGCCATGATGATCATGTTGGGTGATAAAGTTCCAATCTTTATCATCCCAACCTTGATTTAGCCTAAAAATCCCACATTTGGGTCATAAAGATTCAATCTTTATGTCATTTTGTTGTCCCTAAAGGTTTAATCTTGATGAAGTTCCCATTTTGATGGTAAATTTGTATCTTTACTCATCAAAATGGCCATCTTGGCTCAAAGGCCACTTTCATCACATTTTCTAATTTTTCTCCAATGATTGCCTCAATCACACCCAAGTCTATGTATTTGGGGTCCATTTAGTGATTAATGAGCATAGGAATGATGCCAATCAAAGCTTGTTTGTTAAAATGCAAACTGAAAATAAACAGTTCAGTCCAGTTTCAGCAGAATGCTCTGTTTCTGCCTGAAACTGGACATTTTCTGGACAAACTGTAAAATCCCCGGGAAGACCTTGTATAGCCGTACGGCTAAGTTGGGTCAGAGGGACAATTTTTCTTTTCTGTCTTGTTCTATCAAGATCTGTGCAAATGAACCCCTTTTGTTCTGTTAAAATCAATAACCAGTTAACTTCGCAGTTTTTTTGTTAAATATACACACAGACACATGCACTTTTCGTTAACAAGCACAAGGGAGACTCGGCTTTGTCCAAGGTGGCTTGGGTGACGTAAAACTCTTCCTAAGCCGTAACCTGACCTCTGAACTCATAAATCTCTAACCATTTTTATTTGTTGGGTTAAAAGTTAACAAATGTGGTGACTCCGTTAAGTTTGTTAAGTTACACGTGTTTGGCTTTTCTTCCTCGAACGAACTCGTTTCGCCGCGGGGGGGAGGGATCCTCACAGCCAGTACATGTTGAGAAAAGTTCTGACCCCAAAATTTCTACTTCTGAGTTATTGGATATGGATGGCGAAGACTTCGCTTTATTTGTGAAGATCCAGAAGTTCAGAAAATTCTCAAAACCCAGCTCTTTCAACAAAGCGCAAGGATCAACAAGCAGAGCTCCTCCAAAGTTCACAAGGAGCAGTGATTCAAAAAGAAAAGAAGATCTTATTTGTTTTAATTGCAGGAAACCAAGACACTTTGCATCGAGCTGTCCAATTCCCAAGTTCGAGTATATGCAGAAAAAGAGCAACCACACTCCTAGATTCAATCGTCACAGAGGAATGGTTACTGAAGAAGAATCTCCATCAAATGATCGCAATATGTGGATCGAAACAGAATCAGAAGAAAGCGATGAAGATTCTGATGATGGACTCGTCTGCTTGGTGGCAAAAGATGATGATTATGATTCTGAAGATGACTTCTCAAAAGATGTTCCTGATATGAAGATCTTGAACAAACCGGTTAGAAAATCTGCAGGTCATTTTGAAGTGAAGAAGAAGAAAGGACCAACCATCAGCGAGCTCATTGAACAAGGATGTATTACTCCAGCTCAAAGCGATGGTGGATTGTTATTTGCTAGATATGATCTGAGCGCAAGAAGCAAGCTCAGAAAAGGCAACTACATCAGACCACAATTTGAACCAATACCTATAATCACTTATGATGAAGATATTGCCAAGCAATAAAAGTTGTTCATAGAAGCTGAAAAGGTAATCAGTAAGTTTGGCAGTATGAAGGAAGCTTTAGCAATATCATGTGATTAAATTTCCCAGTTTAAGACCGAGAAATCTCTATTAAAATCTGAACTCACCCTTTTTAAGGAGCAGATAAAGAGCATGACTCCTCTTACTGTTAAAAACCCCTATCTAACAGAACAGAACTCTATACTTAAATTTCAAAACGATAAATTGGTTGCTCAAATTACCGATCTTAAAAAGATTACAAATGAGTGGTCTAATTCTCGTGTCACTATGGAAAATAGTTTTGAGTCCCAAAAAGCCAGTGGTGATAAAGGTGGCTTGGGATTCACATCAACTAGTGACAACTTTAAGTGTGAGGTCTACGCTGAAAGAGAAAGTGAATTTACACCTCAGCAAACTCGTGAAATTCCTAAGGAAAAACATTCTAATCTAATGGGTAAAGGATAGGAAAAAGTTAAGAGACAAACATTCCATTATGTCTACCCAGCGAAACAATTTGGGAAAGCTAAAGAGAAGGAAGTAGCTACAGATAAATCTTCCTCTAGTAAAATAATTCTTGAAACAAGGCGCGCTCCTTCTACGGGTGAACATTATGCGCCTAGGAACCATGCGCATCATCGCCATGCGCCTCCTAGCCCTATGCTCGCTCCTAGAAAAAGCGCCCCAAAATTTCAAAAGAAAAATTTTGTTAAGGAAAATTCATCTGACCCAATCAAGAATGCAATCCCTAGAAAAGTAAGGAGTTTGTGAAAACTCACGTGATTGGTGGATTTCATCATTGTTCCATTTATGATTGCTCAGGACATTTTTGCGATTCACTCCCAATGCCAAAGGACTTAATAATCCTAAGGTCAAGCAAGAGTGGGTTGTCAAGAGTTGCTAACTCTAGGACCCAAAAAGGAATAAAGGGGACCTGCTTAAATGTTTATATTTCAGGTTCTTTGCTTTATGGATGGATCTTTTAAAGCTAGAACGTATGAAAGGATTCTCGACAGTGGGTGCTCACGACACATGACTGGAGATGAATCCTTACTTGAAAATGTTCATGAAGAAAGAGGTCCCTCAGTAACATTTGGTGATAA
Organism: Campanula takesimana; assembly: GCA_026119855.1. Taxonomy (NCBI): domain Eukaryota; kingdom Viridiplantae; phylum Streptophyta; class Magnoliopsida; order Asterales; family Campanulaceae; genus Campanula; species Campanula takesimana. The sequence continues at coordinate 2,346,780 of JAOWBW010000009.1, forward strand.
TAACAAAGGTCAAGTTGTTGCATATGTAAATCTCAAGAAAGACAAAGTGTGCATTGAAAGAGTCTCTCTTGTCGAAGGACTCAAGCACAACTTATTATCCATATCTCAATTTTACGACAAAGGATTAGAATGCCACTTTACTTCAAAGAAGTGTCTTATCAAGGATGGAAAATCTGGAGTTACATTGCTCACGAGTTATCGTAAGACAAATATTTACATTATTGATTTCCAAAATATGAAATCTAGTACTAATCTTTGTTTTGTAGCTAAAAGTGTGAGCGAAAATAGTTGGCTATGGCACAAGCACATGAGTCACTTGAACTTCAAATATCTATCAAAACTCAGCAGGGACAATCTTATCAAAGGACTCCCCAAGGTTGCTGATCATCATGACAACAAATGTGCTACGTGTCAACTTGGCAAACAATCAAAGCAGTCTTTCTCCAGCAAGACAAATCCCTCAACTATAATATGTTTGCAACTGCTGCACATTGATCTATTTGGATGAGTCACCACTATAAGCATTAAAGGAAACAAATATACTCTAGTTGTGGTGGACGATTATTCAAGATATGCGTGGGTGGAAATGATGATTTCTAAAGACAATTGTTATGACATTCTCACCACTCTATTCAGACTGCTCCAAACCCAGAAATAAGATGACATCGTTAGTGTTCGATCCGATAATGGAACAGAATTCAAGAACAACGGCGTTGCTCGATACTGCGACGATCATGGGATAGATCACAACTTCTCAACCACTGGAGTTCCTCAACAAAATGGTGTTGTGGAAAAAAAGAATAGAACATTGATTGAAGTGGAAAAGACGATGATAGCTGAAGCGAAATTGCTTAAGTACTTTTGGGAAGAAGCTATCAACACCGCATGCTTTACTTAAAATCGTTCCCTCATCAACAAACGCCATAACAAGACTCCGTATGAACTTTGGCATGGAAGAACTCCCAACATTGCTTTCTTCAAAATCTTTGGTTGCAAATGCTATATCCTCTACAACGGAAACGAACATAGAGGTAAATTCGATGCCAAAGCGGACGAAGGTATTTTTGTTGGGTATGCTAAACATTAAAAAGATTTTCTCGTTTTTAATAGATCTACATTAGTGATTGTTGAATCTGTACATGTTACATTTGATGAACATTCTCTCCTTGAGCCATATTTGGCTCGTAATGTTGCTGATAATTCTGTTGAGTCTATTGGGACAGGTGCGGACATTCCAGCTGCACCTACACAAGATCAGAATGCATTAACTCAAGGAAATCCATGTACATCAGTTGCACAAATCTTTGTCAATAGCGCACCAAGTGAAGCTTCAGTTGCACCGTACAATGCGCCCGAAGATTCTACTCATGCGCCTCATTCTAATGCTGCATCTGGTGTCACCCCTTCTTTTAATTCAGAACTAGTTCAACCCCCTAACTTTAATGATTTTGATGCTGGTGAAGATGTGCCAATTGAAGACCTTCAAGTTACTACAACTCAACCTAACTTACCTCTTGAAATTTGTTAAGTTAGATATCACCCAATCACTAATATCATTGGTGATCTTCATGTTGGGGTTTGTACAAGGAGAGCTACAAACTGTGATGCTTACACTGCATTTATCTCTCATATTGAACCGAAGAAGGCAGATAAAGCGCTCCAAGATCCAAATTGGGTTGTTGCAATGCAAGAAGAACTCAATCAATTTGAACTATCTAAGGTTTGGACTCTTGTTCCAAGACCAAATGATCAAGGAGTGATTGGTAAGAAATGGGTGTTCAGAAACAAGATGGATGAGAATGGAACATCACAAGAAACAAAGCAAGACTGGTTGTGCAAGGCTATAGGCAAGAGGAAGGAATCGACTACGATGAAACTTTTGCGCCCGTAGCAAGACTTGAAGTTATAAGGATCTTCCTGGCTTAAGATGCTCACAAGAACTTCAAGTTATATCAAATGGATGTAAAGAGAGTGTTTCTGAATGGTGAACTCCAAGAATAGGTCTACGTAGCTCAACCACCTGGGGTTGAAGATTCACAATTTCCAAATCATGTCGACAAACTCCAGAAAGCTTTGTATGGGCTCAAGCAAGCGCCAAGAGCATGGTATGATACACTATCCAAGTTTCTCATTGAGAAAGGCTTCACTCGCGGTAAAATCAACACTACTCTTTTCATTGCCAAACATAATGATCATAAATTACTTGTTCAAATTTATGTCGATGATATTATTTTTGGTTCTACTAATGAATTGTTGTGCAAGCGCTTTGAGAAACTAATGAAGAGCAAGTTTGAGATGAGCATGATGGGAGAACTCACATTCTTCCTCGGGCTTCAAATCAAGCAATTGAATGAAGGCATATTTATCAACCAAGCCATGTACACAAAGGATCTAATCAAAAAGTTTGGACTTGAGAATGCTAAAGCATACGACACTCTAATGGCTACCGGCAACTAACTCGACAAATATTTAAAAGGTAAAAAGGTTTATCAAACTCTCTACCGAGGTATGATTGGCTCACTCCTTTATCTTACTGCTAGTAGGCCTGATATAATGTTTAGTGTTTGTGTTTGCGCTCGTTATCAATCTGACCCTAGAGAAGCGCACTTAATTGCTGTGAAACGTATTATACGATATCTCTCTGGCACTGTTAACCTTAGACTTTGGTACACCAAAGATTCAAATTTTAAACTTATAGGTTACTCAGATGCGGATTATGCAGCGTGCACAATAGACAGGAAAAGCACAAGCGGCACTTGTCATTTCCTTGGATATCGACTTGTGTCATGGGTAACTAAGAAACAAGCTGCAGTATCTGTCTCCACAACAGAAGCAGAATATATCGCTGCTGGAAGTTGTTCCTGTCAGATTCTATGGATGAAGCAGCAATTGGTGGACTATGACATCAAAGAAGAAAATTTTCCCATCTATTGCGATAATACATCAACAATTGCGGTTTCTGGAAATCTTATCATGCACTCAAAGACCAAACACATAGACATCAAGTATCACTTCCTCAAAGACCACGTGGAGAAAGGCAACATTCATTTGGAACACGTGGGAACCGACTATCAAATCGCTGATATTCTTACAAAAGCACTCGAAGCTAAAAGGTTCATCTTCTTGAGAGGAGAAATGGGTATGCTTGAACTTAGTTAAATTTTGTCCATATAATTTGTCAATACTAATGATTTTGTGTTTACTTGAAAATATCCTAAGTTAGAAATGCCACATGCGCCTGCGTATTTCAAGCGCACATGATGTTGCGCATAAGGCAAAACAATTCTGAGTTTTCTAAGAAACTCTGTGCATTATAGAGTTGCGCATAAGCATCATTCGCATGCCACATGGACCTCAGGTAAGTGTTCTTTTCTTTAATTTCACCTAGGTCCTTGACTTGCTGAGTCAGCATATAATTCGCAAGGGTACTTGTGCAATTATTTTTTTCCCTCGTCCTTACTTTTTGAAATTTATTAGGAAATTACTATTTTACCCCTGCGCATGTCCCAGTCATTTAATGCAAAAAGCATTGATGGACACGCATTTAATGCTAAAGTGTGCTACTTATGAGCGAAGTGGAAAAGATTCTTTTTTGCCATTAATGTCTGACACACGCGCGCGCATAGGTCATTTCACGCACGTTCCTCATTGGGCCACGTCATCTGCGCGTGCAACTCACTTGCGCATGTGCCTCACTCGCTTGACTTTACCAACCTTGTCAGCTCTCTATGATGTCATCATTACCTTTTTCATGATTATGACCCTCAAACACCGTTTTTCTCCTCACTTCACTATTCCCTTCTGAACCGACTCCTTCTTTCTCATTTTCTCTCTCTGACTTCTTTGCTTGCTCTGCACACTTTCCATTTCTACTCTATTTTCTTATAAGTTTTCAACTATATATATCATGGCTCCCAAGAAAACATCTACAAAGAAACAAGAAGACCCCCAAATGGTAAGAACTTCAACTCCCTTTACTGTTTTCCGCCATTTAAGTGTTCGAAGGTTGTTTTCTTCCCCTTTACAATTTCTCTATGATCCATTGCTTGTTTTTCAAATTATTTGATGTTGTGTGCTCGTTTTACTTGTACCTATTCATTTATGTAATTTGTTTTATGATCAATGATCGTTTGCCATGGTTTCTGAGATTTTCGAGTTTTTTTAAACTTTTCATATTCTATTTTGTTTTTCTCAGATTCTGGGTTGATGATCTTGTTGTTGTTGTTGTTGTTATGGTTTACTTATTTCTGTGTGACTTTTCATTACAAACATTTTGATATGCTTTTTATGCATTTTGGAAAACTTTGACATTTTTATGTTCTTCGTGTTCTTCGTGTATTCAATACATGTTCTTCATGTTCTAGTGAATAGTCATATGATGTGCCTACCATGATTATTGTTTATGTTTCTGCTTTTCGCGCCTATTTTAGGCTTGTGATTTAAATTTTTGTTTTTGGACATTTTTACCCTTCATTTATAATATTTTATTCTAAGTATGGAGTCCAGTTCATGCTCCTGCGCTTATCGCTCGTGCGCATGCGCTTCTCTCCATGTGCATGTCCAAAACTAATTCATAACTTTTGTTTTTGCGCAGAATCTAAATTATTTCATTCCCGGTTGGGAAATAGATGCTGAGGATCTTAAGCAGGATACGCTTGGGCGTTACATGATGGAGCTTATAGATAGCTCTGGCATTCCGCCTCTCTTCACCAAGGGTCAATCCTTCATTCTCCCTTCGTACATCGACGAATTCTTCAGCAACGCAGAAGAAGTGGAGCGCATCTACGACAACATTCCATTTTAGTGCTTGAACAGCTCTATTCGTGGAATTTCTGTCACGATCAACTACGCGCATATCCGTCAAACTATGGGGTTACCTGCGTGTAATGGGAAAAAGATGTCTCAAGATGCGCAGGATAAGGTCGCGCAGAAGCTGATTAAGATCCCTACTCTGGTTGGTCAATACAACAACCATGATAGGAAGGAGTTTGGAGAACTCATGTACCACCTTTGCACACTCATCGGAGACACCATCAACTATAAGAATGGTAACAAGTCTACCTTTATTAGCAAGCAATGGATGTGCTGCGCTGCAATCTACAAGTCCAAGATGCTAAGTTGGGCTGAGATCATTTTTTATGAGTTAGTGCGTTGGGTGCGCGTGTATAAGAAGAAAGCTGCTGATCCCAAGAGACCACCAAAGTACAAGACTTATTGTAGAATTCTAACTGCGGTCTCCATGCGTTTTTCATCTGTGCGCAAGCTGGTGGACGCTGACCCATCTTTAAAAATTGATGTGACTTCTACGCGCACGTATTCTCGCATATTCTTTCAGAATTTTCACCGTGAAGTCAACAACTTTGATTATTGCATGTACTGGGCTGCGGATCCTATTGAAGTATTTGAGGACATTCACCCAGAAGATCAAGGTTCACCTCCGATTTCTGATAGTGAGGTCAAAGAAGCTTCCTCTAGTGAATCAGATTCTGAGGATGAATCCATATATGAACCTGTTCTTAGCAAGGTGGGTGACAAGGAAAAGGGAAAAGCCGCGGCTGATGCGCCGCGCAAGAAGAAGAAGACAAAGAAATCTACTGCTGCGCCTAGTGTAACCATTCAAGAGCCTTCTGCACCTGTTCCTAAGCGCAAGGCTACTGCTGAACCAGTTCCAGAGAAGAAGTCCAAGAAATCTAAGGTTGATGCACCTGCGCCTGAAAAGAAGAAGAAGAAGAAGAAATCTAAGGCACATAGGACATTACTTGATGAGTCTGATGAAGACCTTCAAGTAGATGAAGATGAGACTATTGCTGCGCTTCCTCCTCCTGCACCTAAGTCTGCGCATGCCTCTACTTCTGCTCCTGCGCCAGTGGAAGACATTTTTGAAGGTGCTCCCAATGACCCTCTTATCAGCCCTTCTAAATCTTCAACTGCTGGACCTTCTAAAGCTGCACCAACTTAGGGGGAGCATCGCAAGGAAACTTCTTCTGAGGATGAACTCCCTCTATCTGCTAAGAAGAGCAAGTCTAAGCGCAGAATCAAGAATTTTGCCAAGAAGCGCGCTACAAAGCGATCAATACAGGACTTATCTGATGTTGAATCAAATCCTCCAAGGCATTCCCCTCCGCGCACTAAAATGTCTGCGCGTGATGTTGCGAGGCAAGCGAGGTTAGCTGCTGTTGCGCAAAGAAATATTGCGCAGCAAGCCCCACCTATCTTCATTGATGGTGAAGGCTTTGCTTTTGATGCGCCTGATCCTACTGTGGACCCTGGTGCTCCAATCGTTGAAGACGCAGCTGATTCCAGTTCTAAAGACTATGATAGGACTCTATCTCCTGTCCCTGCGCAAAGTACTTCTCCTCCTACTGCTGCTGATGCTATACCTGCGCATACAACTGGGGCCTCTCAAACTTCACCTCCAGTTATTCCAATAGTGCCTCCAGCTCCTGCTCCCTCAGATCCTTCAAGTTCTTCAACAGACATGCGCCAAATCATGGCCATGCTCCAAACTATTCAATCAAATCAATTTGCCGCGCAAACCCAGCATTTTCAGGTGGTCACTGTGCAAGCTAAAATTCAAGAGCAACTGGATGCGCAATCAGTAAGCCTCGATGCGCAGGCCATTTTGCTACATGCTATTGATTGTGCCATTAAGGGGGAGAGTTCTACAACAAAGGCAACCAGTTCTGATGATGTGCCTCCAAATTTTGATGAACTGCGCCAAGATTTTGAGCATGACTTCAGTGTTCTTTCTGCTGCCCTTTCAAAGATCCCCTCTGCTAATGGTCTAAATGAAGTTCTGTGCACCTTGGCAGGCGCTATGAATGATGTGATTCAAGTTGAAACCGCCAAGATTTTGAATGCACTTGAGAACTTCGCGCCAAGAGATTCCAGTTCCACCTCTTCCCTTGATGCGCTTAGAAGTCATGTTACCAACTGCTTAGTCCAGTTTGGTGATACCTTCAATGGCAAGATGAACCAGGATATGCTAGATATGCAAGCCATTCAGAATATGGTTCAGGTGGAGATGACCAAAAGCCTAGTAGATGCGCAGAAAGAGATTCAAGACTTGATTGCGTCCACTCAGCAATCTCTTTCAAATCAGTTCAGTGCACTTGAAAATGCCTTCAACAGAATTTCTGAAGACCTTCAAAAGGATAACGATCTGATGCGCAGTGGGATGAAGACCTATGTCAATCAGGCTGTGGAATACAACGTAAAGTTTAAGACTCTGAAGATTGAGTTAATGAACAAGTTTACCAGCCTGCAGAACGAGCTTAGGGAAGCGCTTTCTAGGATTAACATTGATTAGAATTGTAATCTTTTGTTTGCTGCGCATATGTAAGTTTTTGATGCGCATAATTTTTGCTTTTGATTTTTTCTTCCATTGTAAAACTTGTACTGTAACTCATATCTTTCATGTTTTAATGAGAAGAATGCATCATTGCGTTTTCACAAAACCTTGTTCAATTCAAACCATTCGTTTGTGGAACAATGAATGCATTATTTAACTGAACCTCATGCGCATTATTATAACTGCTCATATTTCATTGCATGATGTTTAAACATTCAGTTTAAACACATACTTAAACTTAAACTCATAATATTTTGTATGCACTAAATGATATTTCTGTCTTCCCATATTGTTAGTTCATTTCTTTTGGATAGACTAGAAATCTATAACACTGGCTAGTGTGTACATTGATTTGAGACATGATTTACCATTTACATTCTTATGGACATGTTATTATCAAGTACAATAAATTTCCTTTGTTATAATAGGTAATGACATCAATCATTTAGGGGGAGATTTTTGGGTATGCTTATTACTTAACCCTCCTATGTATGTTAGAATTGATTGACACCATCACCTAAGTTTATTTTAAGGACTTCAGGACCCTATGTAAGAAGTTTTATAACTTCAATTTTTATCTAAGTCCTCTTTATAGACTAGGCTTAGTGGTTAGGGCTTATACTTTGAATTTGAGGTCTCATGTGAAATTGTCTAGATATGATGCGCATGACTCCCATTCGCAGCACTCAGATGCGCATATATATGCGCATGGCTTCCATGTGCGCGCATTTCTACCTTAGTCAATTCTCTCATTTCCTAATCTCATATTCTAGAAGCTTGGAAAGCGTCAAGTTAAGATACGCTTTTTGGAATGAACCAAAGTGCTGATGTGTACATACGAAAAAATGAGCACACTCAGCATACACGTAGATGGAGACGCGCCTCATGTTTGAAATTCAAAATGAAGACAGCTGTCATCCTTCTAGAAGAAGTTTGAATTTTGTCTTCTTGCTCTGTGTCCAACGGCTATAAAGGACACCTGCGCACCAATCACATTGTGCCAGCTCATTGTCCTTGTTCAGAGCTCCAACGGCTAGTTTTTGAAGCTCCACTATAAATAGCCCGCTCATCCTCATTTTCCAAGCTGCTTATGTTTTGATTTCAGAAAGAAACCTTGAAGATTTGAAGATTGCTTGCTCATTTCCAGAATTCTTAAGAACAGCCTTCATACCTTCATACTTTTCCAAGCCCAGATCCTAAAGCCTTGTATCACCAGAATATCTTGTGCTCTTCATCTCATAGATTTATAGAGCCCAGATTTCTGACACACGCACACACCTCTTGAAGTTCCGATCTCATTGATCATACTTCTAGAGATACAACGGTTATTGTCTAGGATTTGTTCTTTCATAGATTATAGATCTTTGAGTTAGTTTGTTCTCAATCATTGTAACTTGTAACACTCTCTCATATTATAATATCTCCATTAGAAATCCAAGACTAACCATCTTGGTAGAGGACGTAGATCATTTCCCGATCGAACCACTCCAAATAGCTTGTCTATTTATTGTGCTTTTCATTCTAGATTTCAGCTTTTCTGATATATTGCTTTATTTGATCTTTGTAGATTGTATTGCACTATTTGCATTGTGTTTGTGTTCTTTCTGCCTTAGTACCATTTTGTGCCTCTCTTTAAGCTAAACTTAGTGCGTGTGTTTTACACTCCTGCGCATCAGTGATTGCTTTAAGTTTTTCGCTGTGCATTTCACACTCTGTTGCGCGCTATACTTAGCCAAAATTAGAGCTGTGCGCATTAGCCATTGATTTGCAAAAGGGTTTGAAAAGAATTTTAAAACGCTATTCACCCCCCCCCCCTCTAGCATTTTTCATACCCTTGTTTCCCCTTTGGGACCAACAATGGTGGTGAAACTGGGCTTTGCTGAGAGCCTTCACCGTCACATTGTCGAAACTGGGCTTATGCTCCTCTCTCATGCCCACCTTCCCCTAACCTTCTGGCCTCACGCCTTCACCACTGCTACTTATCTCATTAACCGTATGCCTACAGCTACTCTCCAAAATGATACTCCCTATCATCGTCTCTTCCAAACACATCCCAACTACTCTAAACTCCGCTCCTTCGGTTGTCTCTGTTATCTATGGCTTAGACCTTATACCCCTCACAAACTAGCTCCCAAATCCGCCCCATGCATATTTGGTGGTTACTCTCCCTCCCAAAGTGCTTACCATTGTTTTAACCCTGTCAAACATCGCCTATACACCTCTCGTCACGTATAATTTGTCGAGGATGTATTTCCATACCCCTCTCTTACAAACACCTCCCCCACCACCTCCAATCTATCTCCCTCTCAATGGTGCGCCTTCTCCTTACCTATACTTCCCTCCTCACCCCTACCCACCTCTACTCCCACGCCTACTACTGCCCCCCAACCTCATATGTCTCTTCCTCCTTCACCCGACACATCTACCACCTCTTCAACACCAGGACCGGTTGGTCCCCCCCCCCCCTCTGACCCGATCGGTCCAACTCACACTCCCTCCGGACCTCTCCAAGACCCGATCAGTTCTTCTCCCAGACCGGTCGGTCCTTCTCTCTCTCTCCCTCAATCACACCAATAACCCTTTGCCTCTGCTCCCTCTCCCCCAAACACCACCCATACAACCACCCACCCCTCACCCCATACTATTGTTACTCGACTCTCCAACAACATCTCCAAACCAAAACCAAAACCAAAACCAAAATATGCTCAACTAGCCACTGTCTCCTCCCCACATGCTCTTCCCACCTCTACCAAACAAGCTCTTTCCACTCCCCATTATCACACCGCCATGATTGATGAGTACAACGCCCTTCTTCATAACAATACCTAGTCTCTTGTTCCCTCTCATGAAGCCCCAAACATTGTCGGGTGCAAGTGGGTTTTCCGGATCAAATACAACCCTGACAACTCTATTCACAAATACAAAGCCTGACTCGTCTCCAAAGGCTTTCACCAATGCCCCAGCCTCGACTTCTCTGAAACTTTCTCTCCCGTTGGCAAACCTGTCACCATTCGTCTCATCCTGTCTCTCGCTATTACCCAAGGTTGGTCACTTCGTCAGCTTGATATCAACAACGCCTTTCTTTAAGGCACGCTCTCTGAAACCGTATACATGTCCTAACCACCCGGATTTGAATGTACTACTCACCCTCTCATGTTTATCGTCTCTCTAAAGCTATATATGCTCTCAAACAAGCACCCCGTGCCTGGTATAACGCTCTTAAAACCTCTCTTCTTTCCTTCGGTTTCACAACCTCTCTCACTGATCCCTCTCTTTTTCTCTATAATCACCAATCTCACAGTATACTTCTCCTTGTCTATGTTGACGATATCATCGTCACCGGTCCTTCCACTTCTTTTCTTACCTCCTTCATTGATCATCTTGCCTCTAAGTTATCTCTTAAAGACCTTGGTCCCCTCTCCTACTTCCTCAGTGTCGAAGTCACTCCCAATCCTCACGGTCTTTTACTCACCCAATCCAAATATATCACCGATATTTTGACCCGTCACAATATGCTCTACTCCAAACCCTCCCCCACCCCCATGGCCACCTACCCTCCTCTCTCAGCCACTCACCGCACCCCTATCTGTAACCCCTCTGACTATCGAACACTCATTGGTAGTCTTCACTATCTCTCCCTCACTCGGCCTGACATTGCCTTTACGATCAACAAACTTGCTTAATTTCTCCACCATCCCCAAGAGTCTCATTGGGTTACTCTCAAACGGCTTCTCCATTATTTTCAGGGTACTATCCACCTCGGTCTTCATATTTTCAATACATCTCCCCCTACTCTCCATGCTTTTTGTGACGCTGATTGGGCCGGCGACAAAGATGACTTCATCCCCACCACTGGCTTTCTAGTCTATCTTGGACGAAACCTCATCACTTGGTCCTCCAAGAAACAACGGGCTATTGCTCTCTCCTCTACTGAAGCTGAGTTTCGGACAGTTGCAGCCACCACTGCCGAACTTCTTTGGGTTACTAACTTACTGTCAGAACTCAACCTCACTTCATCCTCTCCTCCTGTTATCTACTGTGACAACCTCGGTGCAACCACCTACTCATCCAATCATGTCTTCCATTCTCTAATGAAGCATCTTGCTTTGGCTTTCCACTTTGTTCGTGAACAGGTTACCCTGGGAACTATTCGGGTTCAACACTTTTTGGGTACCGACCAGCTTGTTGATGCTCTCACGAAACCTCTATCTCGTTCCCGGTTCTCATCGTTACTCTCCAATATCGGTCTCACCATGGGATCGTCTGAATTGCGGGGGCGTGATAAGCATAAGACTGAGTCTCCTCAACCGACTTAGCCTCATCCCATTCACTCGGCTACATCTCCACCATCTAGATAATATCTAGTTATTAATTTGTTATTATTTTGTACTTATTATTAGCTAGTTTAAATCCTTGTCAATATCTTGAAGGAAATAGTTGATTGTGTAAATATTTAGATTAGGTTATCACTTATCTCTTTTGTATATATACATGTTGAAATCAATGAAAGAATTACTTTTGCACATTCTCTGAAATTGTTTGTCAAAGGCTACTGAGAACAGATGTTACCTCAAGTGTTAGGTAACACCCCAGGTAACACTCACCGACGGACAGAAAACACACACCCAGAAATAAAAGAGTTTTGCAGCGGAAAAGTAAATAGCACAAGAGATATATTTTTCTCAAGTTATATAAATATAACTTGAGAGTGCCCTTAGTCAAAAACTTTATATTTAATACGTATACCAAATACAAAGTCAAAAGGTTCCCTATAACTAATATGATATACTTTCTATGGAACGAAACTAAGAACAAAGAACAAGATTCTATCCTAACCAAAACGCACTCAAACCCGAAGTATTTGAGTGATAAAAGAGTGTATGGGAGGGATAATCTAAGAGAGACAAGAGTACTTTTATCTTTGTGCTATGGATGTGTGTGATATTTGGCTTATCTTCAATCTTCTCATCCAAGCACTATATATAGCCAACAAAGACTTGGAGGCTACTCAATAACACAGCCCAAGGCTGTTTGTGACGAGTGGGGAGAGTGGAGATCATGTGCAAACTTCTTCTCCACAATTCAAGCTTGACTTGGTTCAACTTCCATAATTATCTCAACCGAATTCTTCATGGCCAAGTCTAGGCTTCTTCTTGTTGTACTCCAAGCTTCCAATGCCTTGTACTCTTTCATTTGATCAGCAACAAATACTTAGACTTTGTCTTCTCACATTTTCCACATTTAACACATGTTAAATATGTTTGTAACACCTCAAATAACTCGGCATTTATGAATAATTCTTTGTTAATTTCTTCTCCACATTTTTAGCTCCTTAAATCAACTTTATTATAACCTGAAATATGGACCAACATCTAGACAATAATATTAGGAAATTAGTATAAAATTATATTAGAAAGAAATGTCAAATTACAAAGTATTTTCGTCACAGCACTTAGACAGTCAGTGGCAACATCTGAGGTAACACCTATGTCTGCACTAACAATCTCCCCCTTAATTTGAGATTTCTTTCCAATCTCCTATGTGTTGGTACCTGCAAAAACAAGTTAGCCATATAACAGTATAACAGAGCAAACTCCCTAAGTTGAACTCCCCCTTAATCTAGGAGTCAACTAACTAACAAAGATTTAAAAAAAATTATACTAATCAAAAGCAATTTTTTAAAATACCTTCAACTAGTAATTTTTAAAACAAAGCATAAATCCAAGTTTAAACCATAAAACCAACTAAATCTACCAAAGATTGTCACCAATAACCACCAAAGTTCTAAAAACATAAAACCAAATATGAATTTGTTTAAGAACATACAAACCACCAAAAAATAAAAATAAATTGTTTTGAAGCTTGGAACCAAGAACCAAATACCACGAAAAGCATTGCCTATGAGAATGGCAACATCAACCTTCAAGCAATTCACTCTTCTTCTTCTTCATCATCCTCATCATCCTGTTCACCATCGCCAGCATTTTTTCCAGCGTCTGTGGTAGCATCCCTGTTAACAGCATCTGTAGCAGCAATTGTACCAGCACCATCTCCCCCTGATTGGGAAGAAATCAAGTTAATGAAGCTTATGGTGTCGTCTTTAATCTTGGTCCAATCGTAGAGAACTTTCACTATACTCGCCACTTGTTTTTCAAGAAATGCTATCACAGTGGTCTTTGGAATTGTAAGTGAAGAGTTTACCAAGAGATGAAAGACGCTAGCTATCACATTTTCAGCATCGGTACCTGCAAACATGCTTGGAGAACTGGGAGTGAAACTAGGACTGCTTGAAGCAACACCTCTCTTAACACCCTTGACTGGAACGGACTTACTTGACCCAATGTCTTTTGATTTATCCCAAGGCAAGTCTCCAGTAAATCTTACACCTCCTTGCCCTTGTTTGGTCAAAAGACTATCTACTTTATAGTAGTCAAGCTCATGAGTGTAACTATCTGAATCCATAATGGGAAATTTTTGGGCCATCATCACTTGGAAAATTAATGAAGGGTAAGGTAAAATAGTCAACTTTTTCTTTTTACCCCACGAAGCCAAGTGTTTGAAAATTAATCTCCCAATATTTACCCTCCGGTTCATTCCCAATTTATGTAACACCCTAGCTTGTTCTAAGGTAACATATTGCTCATTGGAAGTGGGAAGCCAATTAAAAATGCACAACTTGTGCAGAACCGAAAAAAGTGAGGTGAGGTGTGAAGCAAGGAAGTGTTCATGTTTCTTGTTGGGCCAAGTACTAACAACATTATTCGAAAGCACTTTAGCAATATCATCCCTATCCGCAAGAGTCCCATCATCATCACAATTAGGCATTCCCAACACTTTGTTGATCAAAGAGGGATTAAGCTTAAAGATTTTACTCCTAAGAAAGACTTTGCCAAATTGTTGGGATTGTTCATTGTCAAGGTTGGGATGAAGGTTGGCATAGAAATTCCTAACAACATTTTCCACATAATTTGCGGGATAAAGATTAGCATTTAGAAATTTTCTATCCTCCAAAAATTGAAACACTCCATGCTTCTTCAAGTTTGCTTCATCAATAAACTTTTCACGATGCATTTTCACACTAGAAAGATCCAACCATTTCTCCATATTAGCTCTTTTGAAAAACTCCAAATTAAGAAATAGTTTTGGAAAAGCCTCATCATCCTCATTGAGACTACTCTCCAGAAAATCATCGGAGGATTCAAACAATTCAGAAGAGGAGACAGGAGCTTTAGGTGGTTTAGAAGATCAGGATGTTACCTTGGATGTTGTCTGATGTCCGGCAGCACCCGAGGGAACACTCTGTTTTCCCTTGGCTTTGATTGCTCGTTTTTGTGCTGCAACAAGGGTTTCCTCTTCATTTTCCACCCAAGTATCGAAACTTTCTACTGATTGTGCTTGCTAAGCCGGAGGTACAGTATAATTTTGGTCCGAATTGTGATCGGACGAGATACCAAGTGACTCTTCTTCTTCGTCAGAGACCTCCACTGGATCGTCGGAGGTGTTGGAAGGGATTTTTGATCTAGCTTTAGCACTGAGACGGCTCAAGGTACGCTTCCTAGTCGTGGGAGCAGCACCTATCTTAGTAGCAGTAGAAGGGGCTTTTCGTTTTTTTCTCTTTGTGGCGGGAACAGGCGGTAGAGAAGCAGTCCGCAAGGGCTGTGGATGCGCCGAAGTAGCCATTTGAGACAGCTCATCAATGGACATTCCCATTTGGGTTGAAATTTGTGAAGACAAAGGCGAGATGTCCATGGGCGACATAACATTTGAGGCAGCACCTGGAGACTCTTCTTGAGGTGCGGGTTGGTTAGGGTTTTGAGTAGGGTTCACCATTGTTGATTTTAGAGAAGAATTTTGGAGAAATTTTGAAGAAGGGTTTTGAGGGTTTGTGAGCTTGTTGAGAGAGAAGAAGGCGAGAAGAAGAGGGAGTATATACGGTGTGTGAGTTGAGAGATAAAGAGAGAGAGTAAATAGGAGAAGATAATTAGGAAGGTTAGGAATGAGAATAGGGATAGAATTTAATTTAAATTTAACTCTTATCATCTAAATTAACTAAGACCCCTATTTTTACTCACATTTAAAACTAACCTAATTAACCTTATCTTATTTATACGCACACAACTTACCAGACTCCTTACACACGTTTTTTTTTTTTTTTTTTTAGGTAAAAACGAAACAACAACAAAGAAAAAAAAAAACAATGATACAGTAAAATAGAGGAGTAACAAACTTTACAAAAATTTGAAGATAAATCCCTAAATTTTAGGAAAATTGTTACAACCATATTTTACCACAATTAAAAGATTTTTTTAAAACTTTTCCAAAATTGTAAACTCTTTTTCTTAATAATAAAAAGACTTTCAAACTTTGAAAACTTAACAAACAAATCTGAGAATAAAATAAGAATAATAAAAAAAAAACTAATGTAGCACACACTAATGTGTTAATGGCAATGATAGTAACATTTAAGATAACATATACGATAAACATCCCTTGATAAATTTATTTTGAGGCAACTAAGACAAGATGGACCTCATTTAGAACACATGAGGCGAGAATATACTTCTTTAATAAGCAATTGAGGTAGAATAAGCTTGCCAAATTTAAACACTTTAGGCAAAAACAAATCTAATAATTTAGATATAAAAAGCTTGTTCTTCATCTTTAAACACTTTTAAAAAAAAACATAATTTACACTTCTTTATCTACAAGTAAGCATCGTAGGAACGAGCTCCGTGCCCCGAGTCCTTATAAAGTGTAAACATGTTTTAGTGATTTGTACCGTTCAAGTAGGATACACTGTAGTAGCGAACTCCATGTTCCTAATACTTAGTACAAAATCACTAGATAACATCTCCATTTGGCAAGAGTGCATCGTCGCAACGAACGCCGTACCCCGAGCTACTAAGGAAATATTATAAGTGCTTTTTAACCTTTTGCCTCTGCTTTTATCAAAAATTAGTGACTTTGTTACTTTTGAGTTTTAACGGGAATGTCATCAATAATGTTACATTGCGTGTTATCCTACCATAACAAAAAGGTCAGTATGTGCCACTGTTGACGGATAGAAAAGTCAACCCATCAACAGATTTGAGACTGAAAGATAAAAACAATTTTTTTTTATTTTTTTTTTGAATAATAATAATAATAAAAAAATAAACAAGTGTTATCTCAGGTGCTGTTAGCACTCGAGGTAACACTACAAAACAGAGGATTTTTTTAGAGAATGCAAAGACCAAGAGAGTTTTTCAAAAAAGAAAATCTCTCATGGTCTAAGGCTTTTGTAAAAATATCAGCCAATTGATACTTGGTATCAACATGCTCTATAATAATTAAACCTTTTTCAACCATATCTCGTAAAAAATGATGACGAATATCTATGTGTTTGGTGCGGGAGTGTTGGACAGGGTTCTTGGAAATATTAATAGCACTCAAACTATCACAGTACATGGTCATAGTTTTACTCTCAAGCCCATAATCATCTAACATATGTTTTAGCCATATTAATTGAGTACAACAACTCCCTTCTGCAATATATTCAGATTCTGCAGTAGAGAGAGACACACAATTTTGTTTACGACTATACCATGAAACTAAATTATTACCTAAGTAAAAACACCCCCCACTTGTACTTTTTCGGTCATCTATATCCCCTGCCCAATCTGAATTCACTAAGGCCTACCAAATTAGTATTATTATCTTTACTATACCAAATTCCTAATTCACTTGTCCCAGACACATATTTAATTATCTTTTTAACGGAATTAAGATGGGAGACTTTTGGGTCGGATTGGTATCGAGCACACACGCATACACTGAACATTATATCGGGACGACTAGAAGTAAGGTAAAGGAGGCTACCTATCATAGAACGGTATTGGGTAGGATCAACCGCTTCTCCCGCTTGATCTTTGCCAAGTTTGAGTGTAGTACCCATAGGAATCACAGAGCTCTTTGACCCCTCCAAACCGAACTTCTTCACCAAGTTTCTTGCATACTTGCTTTGTGAGAAAAAGATTCCATCATTTACTTGTTTTACCTTGGTGTATATGGTTGACATGCACACATTCTTTACCATTTTGCGATAATTCACGGGTTCTTTGATTCTTGTACGGATTCCTTCATTTAATTCCCCAATTACCTGAGTTGTAGGATGATTCCTACGGATTCTGGGTGGAGAATCCCTTCGTGTGTCATCATGGACCTCTGCATCAACTTCGGATGGTTCAGTGGACTCAGGTGTTGCCTGAGGTGATGTCTCATCTGTGATAACATTCTACTCAGCATCTGTGTTAGCATCTGTAATGTCACTTCCATTTTGTGTGACATCTTCTAACAACAAAAGAGGAGACTCTTGAGCACCTTCACCTGAAATGCTAGAGAGATCATCAAAAACAATGTTAACAGATTCTTGGATGGTTTTTAGTCTAAGATTGTAGACCCTATATGCACGACTATTCGTTGCATATCCAAGAAATATTGCCCTAACACTTTTAGCGTCAAGCATTGACAAGTAATCCCGGTCGTTCATAATGTAACACACGCACCCAAAGATATGAAAATAATGAACTTTTGGCTTCTTGCCATTCAAAATCTCATAAGGTGTCATAGTAGTTCCGGGTCTTAGAAAAACTCTATTGATTGTGTGGCAAGCTGTGTTAAGTGCCTCAGCCCAAAACCTTTTAGAAATCCTTTTTGAAAATAACATCACACGAGTCATTTCAAGTAAAGTACGATTTTTCCTTTCGGCCACCCCATTTTGTTGTGGCGTTTTATGAGCCGAAAACTCGTGATGTATTCCTTTTCTTTCACAAAAAGTAGAGAATAAAACATTGTCAAATTCTCTTCCATGATCAGATTTGATTCTAAAAATAGAGGCACAAAACATGTTTTTGATTTTGGAGTATAAAAGTTTAAACTTTTCAAAAGTTTCTGATTTTTCTTTCAAAAAATAAACCCAAGTAAATCTTGAAAAATCATCAACTATAACAAAAGAATATTTCTTTCCTCCAAAACTCTCTACCTCAACTGGACCCATTAAATCCATATGCATAAGTTGGAAACAATGTGTTGTTCCAGAGTGTTGCTCCGGATGCTGGGCAACACTATGGGCAGCACGAGTTTGTTTACCCTTTAGACAATCTTCAGATACGATGGAATTTTTAAGATCCAATTTAGGAATACCCTTAACAGCATATAACTTAACAATCTTATCAATGTTCCTTAAATGAACATGTCCCAATTTTTGATGCCATAAGTTTGTGACATCAATCTTTGCGGTGTTGCACACAACATTATCTTCCACACGATAACAATTATCACTTGATCTAGTTCCTGTCATAACACAATTGTTAGTACCATCAAAAATTTCACATGTGTCCTTGTTAAATTTTACCTCTAAATTGTCATCACAAAGTTGGCTAATACTAATTAAATTAGCTACTAGACCTTCTACATGTAAGACATTTTTTAAGGCAGGAAAACCAATCACATTTAGTGTCCCTTTTCCTATTATATTACTTTTGCTTCCACCACCATAAGTTACACTACCACCTTGAATGGATTCATAGTCTTTTAAAAACATTTTTGTTCCTGTCATGTGGCGTGAACACCCACTATCAAAATACCATGATCCTTCAATATTTTTTTTAAGGCAGTGTAAACAACATCACATCTCAGATTAGCTTTAGGTTTCCATGACTTCTTTTTTGTGTTTTTGACTATCTGACATGAAGTGTTATCTGGAGTGTTAGGTTACACTTCAGGTAGCACCGAGGGAATGGACTCTTTCTTTGAAAGTTTGTCACATATGTTTTTAAAATGTCCAATAGTGTGACAATATTGACACACTTTCCATTTGTCAGATACGTCATTTGAACAAGAATTTTGATCAAAATCATGACCTTTCACAAAACATATATTATGTTCATCACAAGATAAAGAAGAAACAATTCTATCTAATGATTCTTGGAAACCAATACCTGCTTTGAGAGGCTTACTCAAGTTAAGGATCTCATCTAATTTTGATGACCCAGTGTTTAGTTTCTTCAAGGTGGTCTCGGCTAAAGTCAACTTGGCCTTGACTTTCTCTAGCTCGGCATCTTTCTTGGATGCTTGAACTTCCAAACGAGTTAAGTAGGCCTTGAGTCCATCGTTCATCTTGGTTAAAGTTTTAACCATTTTGTTCTCTTTCTTCCATTCTTTGAGCAAGTCCTCACAGAGGTCCTTTAAACCAGAAATGAGTTCATCTTTGCTCAGCTCATCCTCTTGTGAACTTCCTGCATCAATGTTAGTGGAAACCATGAAACAAACATCGTTAGTTAAACTGAAATTGTTATACCTGACTGGTGTGGTCTCAGATGTTATCTCGGTGTGCATAACATCTGTGGTAACATGTTCAGTCTCCGAGTCACTTAGTGTGACAAACATGTTTGTTTGATCAGGTTCTACCTCCTGGACTGGTCCCTCATCTTCATTGTCACTTAGGGAGATCCATAGGTTCTTTCCCTTTTTCCTTAGTGTGTTGGCACACTTGTTTGCATAGTGACCCCATCCCGAACAAGCATGACATTGAATTGAATCAATGTATTTGGGATCAGATCTTGATTGATCTGAGGATGCCCTACGCATTGGAGCTGACTTTTGAGTAGATGGGAACGTCCTTCTTAGCATCGAATCATACACCTTGGTTTGTTGCTCCTTTTCTTTTATCTGCATCTTTTCATTGTTAAAATTTTTAACCATAGCATTATATTTTCTAGCAAGTAAAGCAACACTGGCATTTTCATCCAATTCTTCAAAAATTTCATCTTCATCTTTTGAAAAATCTGAGGATTGCACTTTCAAAGCAATATTTTTCCCTTTAGAAGCTTCACTTTGTTCAAGAATATTTGACTCAAAAATTTTCAAAATACTCATTAAAGAATTGATGTCCATAGTAGAAAGATTGTGAGCTTCTTCAATAGATGAAACTTTCATATTGAACCTCTCAGGAAGAGTTCGAATAGCTTTTGAAACAAGTTGTTTGTTGGTAAAAGGTTCACCCAAAAGTTGACACTCATTTGCAATATCAAACAATTTTTCAAAATATGATGAAATAGTTTCATTTTCACTCATCCTCAACCTTTCAAATTTACCAGTGAGAGTTCTAAGCTTATTATCATGCACACTACTATCACCTTCACAAAACCTTTGTAAAGTGTCCCATGCCTCCTGAGCAGTGGAACTGTTTTGAATAAGTTTGAAAATATGCATATCAACCCACTCAAAAATAGCATTAAGTGTTTTTTCATTGTAATTAGCTAGATTAATCTCCTCATTAGTCCACTCACATTCAGGTTTGACTTGAACGTCACCATCTTCATCTGGGGGTAACAAAGGAAGAGAGTAACCATTTGTTATAGATCGCCAAGCCCGAAGATCAATTGATTTGATATACGAGCGTAGGCGGATCTTCCAATAAGCATAATTCCAGCCATCTAAAACAGGAAGACGTTTTTTATTGGGATTAGCAGGATCGAAATCCATGACAAAGGACCGAACCACTTAGTAACGTCAAGTGACCGGGCTCTGGTGCCAATTGAAATTGTTTGTCAAAGGCTACTGAGAACAGATGTTACCTCAAGTGTTAGGTAACACCCCAGGTAACACTCACCGACGGACAGAAAACACACACCCAGAAATAAAAGAGTTTTGCAGCGGAAAAGTAAATAGCACAAGAGATATATTTTTCTCAAGTTATATAAATATAACTTGAGAGTGCCCTTAGTCGAAAACTTTATATTTAATAAGTATACCAAATACAAAGTCAAAAGGTTCTCTATAACTAATATGATATACTTTCTATGGAACCAAACTAAGAACAAAGCACAAGATTCTATCCTAACCAAAACTCACTCAAACCCGAAGTATTTGAGTGATAAAAGAGTGTATGGGAGGGAGAATCTAAGAGAGCCAAGAGTACTTTGATCTTTGTGCTATGGATGTGTGTGATATTTGGCTTATCTTCAATCTTCTCATCCAAACACTATATATAGCCAACAAAGACTTGGAGGCTACTCAATAACACAGCCCAAGGTTGTTTGTGACGAGTGGGGAGAGTGGAGATCATGTGCAAACTTCTTCTCCACAATTCAAGCTTGACTTGGTTCAACTTCCATAATTATCTCAACCGAATTCTTCATGGCCAAGTCTAGGCTTCTTCTTGTTGTACTCCAAGCTTCCAATGCCTTGTACTCTTCCATTTGATCAGCAACAAATACTTTGGACTTGGTCTTCTCACATTTTCCATATTTAACACATGTTAAATATGTTTGTAACACCTCAAATAACTCGGCATTTATGAATAATTCTTTGTTAATTTCTTCTCCACGTTTTTAGCTCCTTAAATCAACTTTATTATAACCTGAAATATGGACCAACATCTAGACAATAATATTAGGACATTAGTATAAAATTATATTAGAAAGAAATGTCAAATTACAAAGTATTTTCGTCACAGCACTTAGACTGTCAGTGGCAACATCTGAGGTAACACCTCTGTCTGCACTAACATTCTCTTTACCCACTACATTGCAGTTAAGTTCAAGAGGCTATTTTCATCTCTTACTAATCATAAGTTATACGAGTCTCTTCCGATCATAAAGAGTTTGGAACCGGATAGTGTGGATGAGCCTTGAAGTACGCGAGGGAGATAGTGAGTGGGATGAAGAGAAGAGAAGCAACTTGTTCAGCTCAAGTGAATACTCAGTTTAGAGAAACAAAGAGGCAAGTTGTTTCTTTCATTGTTGTGCACAAACATAATAGTAGGATTGTAAATGTTTATTATTAATTGTCTGGAACTTTCATTTGCCATTGCACATAGAAAAGCAATAGAGATAGGAATGCCGGAGGGGAGTGAGGAAGAAGGGATGTGGGTGGCCATTGGAGTTGGAAGTGGTGAGCAAGGGAAGAAGAAAATGGTTGGGATATTTTTGATTTGTCATTTCAATTTTGCCATTTGAGGTATATTTTTTGTCACGTGCATGACACATAGCTAACTTAACAAAAGAAATGGATGAGGTTATGTATGAATGACTATACATGCACAAATTGACCAGTTGAGGTATATTTTTTGCAACAAAAATAACATAAGTTACTAAGCAAGCACAAAGTGTTCAATTGAGGCACCTTTTTTTTTTCTTTACATTTTTCTTAACAAAATTATTAGTAGTATTTATAATGATGTATTTAATGATAACCATTAAATATAACTTTCTATAATAACCATGGACTTTAATAAGCGATTATTTAATATATTGATAAAAATAGAGCATGTATAAATTTATTCATGAGCAAATCACATTAATTGCCCATAATCTCCAAATAAGTTTAAACGTGTTCTTAAAGATTGCTCAGTTTGTTCATGGGTTATTTTTGATATATTTTCTAATTTAATGCAACTAATTTGTGTTTTTTCTTTTTATTGATAAAAAACATTTATTTCATTGTAACATACTTGTCAAACTCTCACTTTTCCTTCGCAGTAGGTATCTTCGATTGTCCAATATCAGAGAGTATAATAGCAAAAAAGCAAAAATAAAAACCCACTCAAGTTTTAAGTTGTGTGATTAGAAGAGGGTTAGTAACAATGTTGTGTGGAAATTTATTGGACGATACAATAATTTTAATATTGACCAGACTTCCTACTGACTCTTTAGTACGGTTCAAACTCGTCTCAAAACCTTGGTGTCAACTCATAGAAAGTCCTCAATTCATAACAGAGCACTATCAAACCCGTGCAACTATAGGCAACAACAGTTGCCTCCTCATTAAGATGCAACGCCGAAATCATTTTTCTTTCATCTACAATCATTCATCGATATGGAGAGGCTTAAAAGACTTGCATCAATCCAAGGATTCTTACACAATTTTCCCTCCATGTAAAGGCTTAAGAGACTTGCATCAATCCAAAAATTCTTACACAATTTTCCCTCCATGTAACGGTATATTTTGTGTGCTTATTGATCATTTTACTGTTCAACTGTGGAATCCTGCCATTCAACAGTACAAGACTCTACCGAGGTCTCTTATACCAGACCTTGAACCACCACATACATTTTCTTGCACCTATTATCGTCTTCTTGGTTTAAATTTTGATCCTAACTCTAATGGATATAAAGTTGTCAGGATTTGGGTATTCGCGCGTGGCCTAAATAGCACAAGAAAAACATCGAGTGAGGATTATATGAACAAAGTTGAGGTATGGGCCCCGGGCAACGATTCATGGAGACAAATAGATGCCGTTCCACACATCCCATTAGTTAACTATGATGATCCCATAAACTTGAAAGGGAAATGCTATTGGCTAGCTAGATATTTTTCGAAAGCGATTGTTTCATTTGACATGGTTTTTGAGGTATTTCACGCGACCCTTTTGCCTAATGCTCTATGTATTGAATCCATTGATTATAAGCGTGTTAGAATAGCTATACTAAATAAATCAATAGCCGTGTTCAGTAACCCTCTTCAACACAATCCAGAACACATTGAGGTTTGGTTAATGAATGGAAGCGAGCAAGGGTCTTGGTCTAGATACATGACTGTGGAGATGCCACTTCCGGGTTCAATTCCTATACGTTGGAGAAATATAGATAGGAAGGAAAAACAACCCATGATGTTCCCTTTGGCATTTTGGAATAGTGGGGAGCTAATTTTCTGTGATAAGTTTCAAAGATTAGTATTTCTCAACACGAGCACGGGGAAAGTAACTCATAGTTGGCTTAAGATTGATGGTATGCACGAAATTTATGTTTACAATGAGAGTCTTGTTTCAATCAATGATTGGTGAAATGAATGGAGTTGAGGAGGTGATATATTTTGGGCAGTTGAGCTTCATATTCATCATTAGATTAGTGAATAATTCTACACTACAAAGTGAGATACAACCTTACAATAAACAAAAAACTAACTCATGTAAATAGTTCAGTGATTAAATTCAAATCTATACTATATATACTAAAACAACAACTGCTGAAATCAGTAACGCCACGTGTCAGCACCACAAGAAAAATTATCACTCCAAACCAACTAGGAAAGACCCCGTGCTACGCACGGAAATTTGTTTACAATTTGTCGTTTATTTAGTTAGTCAAATGGAGTATATTTTATTATGATTAAAGAAAAATAATTTTTAAGTATCTCAAAAATACAACTAAAAAAGAAGACATGTAAATAATCAATTACATTGTAATTTTCTTTTTATTTCGGGGGGATGAATAGTAAATCATTTTCTAACTTTGGATTTAAAATCAAGATTAATGTTTTTTGTGACTTTTCCTTTGTTTGCAGGATTAGAGTTGTATCAAGATAAACTTTTTAATTTATTAGTTAAACAAAATAAAACGTTTGAAGACTTTTCATTTGTTTTAAGTAACAAATCAAAAATTTATTTTATTTTTTACTTTACATTTCAAATTATGCCTTTCCATTTCTTATACCGGAGAAGTTAAAGTCACTTTATCATAATTATTTTTAATATATTAAATTTTATTGAGACTCTTCATATTTTAGTAACCGTTGCACTTTAATAAATGCATATAATGATATATGAAAAAAAACTTATGTACAAAATTATTTGAATGTAAAATTTCAAAAAATCATTCATTTTAGTATAAACAAGACATTCAATTTGGCTTGAAGAGAGTAACTATTATGATTTACTAATATTAATAGTTAATTTCTATAAAAAAAAATAATTATTAACTTATATAATAACTATTATAATTAACTAATACTGTTAATAGTAAAAGTTAGGGTAAAATACAAAATAGGGCCTAATATCCACAGAGCGGTTGTAATTTGGGGCCTGACGTCTCAATTTTGTCAATTTAGGGCTTGACATGCCATTTTTTTTTTTGCACAATTTAGGACTTTTTGACGATTTCTGTCCAAATCCATGTTAAATAGTCACGTTCAGTGCATGTGATATAACTTGAATGGTCATTTGAAAAATTTTGAAAATAAAACAAACGATAAGAAAAACTACTCATCTCCTACACTTATGTGTACATAGATTAAATATGTACAACATTTTTATGCATAAATCAATATTAACTTTAAATTTAAATTGAAAAAATACTTTTAAAGTTATTTCTAAGCAAAATATAATTATATATATTACTTCAAGCCTCTAAAAATATAAATTTCAAATATGAAAAAAAAAAACAATTAATATCTAAAAATAATAATAAATGAAGTTATTTTTACTAATTTTATTAATAAATTATGTACAACATTTTAAGCATAAGTTGATATATTAAAAGCTTGAAACTTAAGTATCTATTAATTTTTTTGAACAAAAACTTATAATTATCTATAAAAAATTCAAATTACATTAATTTTGTACATAAACTATGTTCTTCATCATCTTCTTCTTGTAACTCCATGTTTATATTCTTCATCTTTTTCCTCCATGTTCATCATCATCAATAACAATAACAAGACTAACACCACCACCCAACACCACCACCCCTAACCCATTACCACCACCACCACCCTTAGCACCATAGCAGCAGCACCACCACCACCACCCAAATTTGAAAACAAAAAATCTTTAATTTCAAAACTCAATTTCAACGCTAATTCCCAAATTCAAATCCAAAAAACACACTTTAACATGATCTGAATTAAAACAAAATCAAAACCACACTCTTAATCAAAAGACAAAATCTAAAATTTCAAAAGCCAGTTACCAATTCCAAATCCAATTTCAAAATTTCCAAACCATCTTTTGTAACCCACAAAATCGAATAAAGATCTGAAAAGGGAAGGAGTGTTGAGACCAGATCGATTCAACGACGAAGAGGGGCGGCGGGTTTGGCGACGGTTTCCGAGAAGAGCGGCGAGGGTTCAAAGGTCGGAGAGAGACTGGGTGTTTAGAGCGGGAGTAGAGAGAAGGGAAGGTGGCAATCATGGGGGAGGTGGAGGTTTCGTCGGAGTGAGCAGAGGAGAGAGACAACTGCGCCGGAGAAGGAGAAGCGACTGGAGATTTGCGTCAGTTGAGAGAGAGAGAGAGAGAGAGATGAACGAAATGAACGTTCTTATGTTTTTTTTCTTTTGTCTTTTTTTTGTCAGAGTCTTTCCCTTTAGTTTTGAAATTTGACAATTAACCCCCCAATAAGTGTCATGTGCGCTGCACGTGACCATTTAACATGGATTTGGATGGAAATCGTTAAAAAGCCCTAAATTGTGCAAAAATTGGCATGTTAGGCCCTAAATTGAGAAAATTGGGACGTCAGGCCCCAAGTTGCAACCGCTCCCTGGATATTAGGCCCTATTTTGTATTTTACCCTAAAAGTTAATATATATAGTAACTATTGTAATTAACTATTATTGTCAATAGTAAAAGATAACCTATATAGTAACTATTATGGTTAACTAATACTATTAATAGTAATAGTTAACTTATATAGTACTCCCTCCGTCCCAGAGTAAGAGTCATACTTTCCATTTTGGTACGTCCCAGAGTAAGAGTCCTATTCTTAAAATGGCAAAGAATCTTTACTATTCACCCCACTCATTCTCTCTCCCATTTTACTTTTATACTCACAACACCAATCAATTCACTATTATCTCCCACTCATTCTCTCTCCTACTTTACTTTTACACTCACAACATTTACATCACTTCCAATATTTATTAATAAGCGTGCAAATGAAGGATAGGACTCTTACTCCGGGATGGAAGGAGTAACTATTAACGTTAACTAATATTATTCATAGTAGTAGTTAACTTATATAGTAACCATTATGGCTAACTAATACTATTAATAGTAATAGTTAACTTATATAGTAATAAGTAACTTATATAACTATTATAGTTAACTAATATTATTCATAGTAATAGTTAACTTATACAATAACTATTATAGTTAACTAATACTATTAATAGTAATAGTTAACTTATACAATAACTATTATAGTTTACTAATACTATTATTAGTAATAGTTAACTTATATAATAACTATTATTATTAGCTAATAATAAGAATATCGTCACTTATCAATAAGAATGGTGATGACATGGCTTCACCAAAAGCATTCTTTAGCCTAAACTGCCCACATGGCGAATTCGTATACCTCCGCGTTGACTTTTATTATATATATATATATATATTTCTGACATCAGCATTCATTAATAAAGTTGATAAATTAATTTATACACAATTATTTTAAATTACTCTTATTTATGCATCCACATTAATTGCACCAATCCTACAATTTTCCTCACCCAATTTTTTTCTTTTACTTATTCAATTCAACCAATATACATACTCCTAATAAAATTAAATTGTACATCTCTAATTAACCAGATTTGAAAGTACCTATTTGCATTAATATTATTTATTGTCTTTTTGCAATTATTCTATTATTTATTTTATTTTTTAATTATTCAACTTCAACTATTTATATGCCTCCAATAAAATTCTATCATAGAGATGAGGGTTGTGTTGATTCACTATGTAACCTTTAAAATTACTTTATCAAATCTTTAAAATTACTTTATCAAATGTATGACTATCAAAATTAATCATTATAAACAAGATAACGTGTAGTACTAGGTTTCTTTTCATTTTAAACCTCTGAGAATAATATTTTTTTAATTACAATAAATTTTGAAAAATGTTACTTCCGCTACTCCAGTTTAAAGTTCTCATATTTCATTTAATTTGTCATTTTCAAACACAAGATTAAAACCTACCAATTTAATCTTCTTCTTTTTTGGCATTATATGCTCATGTTCAAATAACTTGATTTTTTTTATTACTAAACAAACAAAGTCAGAACTGGAGCCTAAGTATAAGCACAATCAAAATCAAAAGACTAAACAAAATAAGATTGAATCCCTCAGTGTTCTCTATCTGGAGTTGTCAAAGATTATTTTTTTTTATTGTGATTTTTATGGTGAGACTTTGTAATTTGATTGTTTATTATTAAGTTGACAAAGTTTTCCTTTTCTTTTTATTTCTATGGTGAGATTTATAATATTTCTTAAATATATTTTTTAAATACTATTTCATTACCTAAATAAATTTGTATTTTTATTAAAATATTTTATTCATTTTTAAACACATGATGCAGTATTGCGAAATCATAAAAAGATTTTATGTATACATACTATTAAATTTGCTTAAATAATTGTCAAAATTAAAATTAATTATTTATCTAAGAATATTAAAACTAATAAAATTTTAAAAAACCGTGGATCGCACAGGAAGGAATTAAGCTAGTAACCCGAACAATTGGGTAACCTTGAATTAGATGCAAATTTTCTTTTTCTTAATACTCTCTCTGTCCTTGTCCTATTTTTCACTTTAGTATAGTACTCTAAAATAAATATCGGTTGATGAGAAGGGTGAACTGATTAACCCACCAGTAAGTAACTGCCTCTTTCTCCCCTCTTCCCTCTCTCTCATTCTGCCATTCCCAATCCTAATATTACTGTCATTTTTCATTTTGTTTTGAGTTTTATGAGTCTTGTTTGAAGAACCTAGATCGTGTATGATCTAGATTCTTCAAACAATTCTCAGTTTTTCATTTTCTTTTCTTTAGTTCTTTTGATTTTTATAATAAATTGATTGGTGCGGTCGCGGCAATTTCATGGCGAAAAGATTTGTTGTTTGCAATTTCAAATATCGACCACGTTCAACCGTAAATCAATCGTTCATTCGCTACAAACCTAATTCGGTATCAAGTATTTTGTAGATTTTAAAATCATTATACTTCTTGTTATGATATATGCTCTCTCTCCTTCGTCGAGAGCCTTCGATTCCTCTCCTTCGTCGAGAGACTTTGCTTTCTCTCCATCATGTCGAGAGCCTTTGTATTTTGTTTGTATGTATTATTGTTGTAATGGTTGGGATGCTTGGTTGGGCACATGTTGTCTGATGGATGTGTTTTTACACATCAATATTGAATACATTCGGTCTTATCTTGGAGCTAATCTTCGAGTATTTTAGTGTTTTAATGGCTGTTTTGAGTGTCTTTGAGTACAGGAAAAACTGTTGAAAAATGGAGAAATTGTGGCTGAAAAGCAGAGAAAGGACCTGAGGGAAATTTCGGAGAAACCCAGGCGGAGGACTATGCAGGAATTAATGAAGAAAAATAAGACTTCTGAGGAAAATGAAAGGGTGCGCACGCCCCCTCATATAGAGGAGTGTGCGCCCACTTTGATCAGAAGGTTGGTTTTATAAAGTCAGAAAGGGTGCGCACACCCTCTACATCCTAGTGTGCGCGCCCCCGTGGATCAGAAGGTCGGATTTGTGAAGTTGAATAGGGTGCGCACGCTCCCTTTCCCATAGGGCGCGCGCCCCCTCCTCCGATGCAGATTTTTGAAGTGTCCTCCTTGGTTTAGAAATTATTTTTCCTTTCCTTATTTTGAGATATCCTACCCTAGTATAAAAACAAAAGACAGCAGCAGTCATTAAGGTTTTTATCTTATGGTTTATTATTCTCTGGGTTTTTGGGAGCGTGAAAACAAGACGAAGTATTTTCTTTTCATCAGTCAAGATCCAGGTTTTATGTTTTTAGTTTTATTATTTGTGTTCATTATGTTGAATATGAGTAGCTAAGTTTTTAATTCATGGGTTGGATGTAAAACACTATCTAGTTCTATGTTATAAACGTTTTTATTCATATTGATTTCATTCTAGTTGTTCAAAGTATTTTAATCAACTTTCTAGGGTTTCAATAATTGAACTAGTCATTATTGGCCTTTTTAACAATTTAGGGTTTTAACTCCGCCATTGATTTGGGGATTAAAGCGTAGACCGATGCTTTGAGTAATATATCTATTTGATGCCGTGATAAAAATCAAGTGGGTGTAGGTTTATTTGTTCTTTAGATCGTAATAGCTTTTTAAACAATTACATGGACTTGATTTGCGAAGTGTGATTAGATAGAGAGGAAAAGATTGCAATCCGGCCGCCTCACCGTCCCAATCTTTACAAGAAGTGAAGGAACCCTGGAATGAATCAATAACTTTATTTTAAAATAACATAGAATGATGATAGTGTGAAATCCAACCCGTGAATCTCTTTAATCTGTTTACTTCGTTATTATTTGATCATTGCTTTGTTAATTTAGTATTTAATTTCAGTCTTTAGTTAATAAAATAAAATCAATCAAAAACCCCCTTGGTTATTCTTTACATTAATTAAATCAACTTGTTTATCCACGAGTCTCTGTGGTTCGACCCCTACTTTTGTATACTGCTGCTTCGGCACTTGTACACTTGCAAGGTATTTTTATTACACAGTGGATTTTATCCATCATGTTTTTGGTGCCGTTGCCGGGGACTTGTTGTGATTTACAAGTTTATTTAATCGGTGTATGTTTGGTAGACGTTCATTGGATCCCCAGTTGGTCCCTTTGAACGATAATATTGATAGACTTGATAGGGGCATTCCCTCTATTAGTGAGTCTGAATCTGAAGCTTCTGTCACTGAGACAGAGGTAGTTTTAAGTGAATTGGAAACTTCTTCCACCGAGGGAGAAGAAATTGAAGTAGTAATAGCTAACCCATTAATGAAAGAATATGCTAGGCCCAAGGTCGACACATCGGTGTCGTGCATTGTCTTGACTGATGCAGCTAAAACCTATGAGGCAAAGGGCCATTATTTTAGTCAGTTGCCTAAGTTTCAGGGTCTTCCCGGTGAGGATTCTTTGAACTTTTTGAGAGAATATATGATGATTGTGTCGGGATTCCCAGTCAAAGAGGGGGTTACTGATGAACAATTAAGGCTTAAATACTTCCCTTTTGCTCTTCAAGGGGCAGCCAAAACTTGGCTTCTGTTACTTCCTGCTAGGAGTATTACCACATGGGATGGGTTACACGATATTTTTCTTAAGAAATTTTTCCCACATGCCACTTTGGCCACCTTTAGACAGAAAATTATAGGATTTACTCAAGATCAAGGTGAGCCATTCCATAAGGCATGGGATACATTTAAAATGTTACAAGTGAAATGCCCTCATCATGCTTTTCCTGAGTCCCTTTTACATCAAACATTTTATGGGGGGTTGACTGCAGCCGACCAAGCTATGGTCGACAATGCAGCAGGTGGCTTTTTAGGAGCCAAAACTGTTGCTGAAACTCAAGATTTATTTGAGATGTTAGGGGCCAATTCTCAAGAAAAAGGCTCTAGAGGGAAACCTAGGGGAGTGCATGAATTAAGTAGTGTAGATGAGTTTGCTAGACAGGTATCCTTGATGAACCAAAATTTGGCAAAATTTAACATGAATATGGGTTCATCAAGTGCTAATGTGATAGCTGATTTATGTGCTAACTGTGGTTCTAATGCTCATGCTACTAATGTTTGCCAAAGTATTGCGCAGTGTAAATTCTGAACAGGTTAATCTAATGCAAGGTTACCCCCCACGACAAAATCAAGGTGGTATGTATTCTAACACTTATAATCCAGATTGGAGAAATCACCCAAATTTTTCGTGAAGGGGTAACCAAGGGAACCAGTTTCAACAAAAACCTCTTTATCCTTCTCCCCCACAAGGGAATCCAGAACAGCAACCTAAGAAATCTTTAGAGGATATGATGAGGTCAATGATGCAAGAGCAACAGCAAATGAAAATGATGATGGAGCAGCGAGAGAAGCAGCAGGATGCTGTCAACAAAAAGCTGGAGACCCAAATTGGTCAACTAGCTGTGGGGCAGCAAGGGCATAAACCGGGAACCTTCCCAAGTCAAGGGGAGCAAGCCAAGGCCATCATGACCTTAAGAAATGGCAAACAGGTAAGTAATGAGGTACATTCTGAACCTTCTCCTAAACCTTCTGAAATCCCTGTGGAGGATGTTGTTGATAAGAGTACTAATGGCATGGGGAAATTCCTGTTACTGATTCTCCCACTCCCAAGCCATATGTACCTCCTGTACCGTTTCCTGGTAGATTTATGAGAAGCAAACTGGATAAACAAATGTCTAATTTGTATGACATGTTTTCAAAAGTGAACATTAATCTTCCATTGTTGAATGTCATTAAAAATATTCCAGCTTATGCTAAGTTTTTCAAAGAATTAAATTCCAGGAAACCCAAGTATGGGAATGATGAGAAGTTGATTATGGGAGAAAGTGATAGTGCTATGGTACAACAGAACCTCCCACCTAAATTGAAGGACCCCGGAAGTTTTAACATTTCTATATCTATGGGGGACTCTAAAAAGGTGAAGGCAATGTTGGATCTTGGTGCTAGCATTAATCTGTTGCCCCATCATTTGTATCTTGAGTTGGGTTTACCTGAGCTAAAACCCACCACAATGACCTTGCAACTGGCCGATCGTTCAATCAAGAGGCCATTGGGAATTGTGGAGGATGTTTTGGTGCAGGTAGCCAATTTAATTATTCCTGTGGATTTTGTGGTGCTAGAAACTGTGAATGGTGTTGGGAATAGTCAGGATTCTCCCATATTGCTTGGGCGTCCATTTATGGCTACTACTAACACCATCATTAATGTGGGTGATGGGACTCTATCTATGTGTGTGGCTAATGACAAAATAGAAATATCTGTGTTTGATGTCATGCAAAGTCCCATAGATGATGAGTCTTGTAACTGTGTGGATATTATTAAGGATTGTGTGCGTGAAGTTCTGTGGCATCAGAGAGACTGTGAGGAGTTAGAGTCTTTGTTGTCAACTGGAGGTGAGAAATTTAGGGATAATGCGGATGTTCAACTGATGGCTGTGGAAAAGGCCGACGAACACCATCCTAGTGATGGCCCGTTTCACCCCTAGGCCACTTCAATGAGAAGTCGGTGCCTTCTATTGTAACCCCTCCAGCTCTTGAGCTGAAAGCCCTCCCCTCAAATTTAAAGTATGTTTTTCTTGGGGCGGGAGAGACTTTGCCCGTGATAATTGCCTCAGATTTGACCCTAGAACAAGAGGCCAAGTTGATCAAAGTGCTTCATGAGCACAAGCAGGCCATAGGGTGGACCTTAGCAGATATCAAAGGCATAAGCCCCTCCATGTGCATGCACAAAATTAATCTCATAGATGGTGCTAAGCCGTCTAGAGAGAGACAGAGGAGGCTAAATCCTCACATGGAGGAGGCGGTTAGGAAAGAGGTCCTAAAATTGTTGGATGCAGGCATTATCTATGCCGTTGATGATAGTGAGTGGGTGAGCCCGGTTCAAGTCGTTCCAGAAATCGGGTTACACTGTCACCACTAATGAGAGGGGTGAGGAAGTCCCAACAAGGGAAATGACTGGGCTTAGAATGTGCATAGATTTGCGCAAACTGAATGCTGCAACAAAGAAAGATCACTTCCCTTTGCCCTTCATTGACCAAATCTTAGAGAGGTTAGCTGGACATGAGTATTATTGCTTCTTGGATGGTTTCTCAGGATATAACCAAATTCCCATTGCACTTGAGGACCAATCCAAGACCACTTTCACGTGTCCCTTTGGCACATTCGCTTTCAGGAGGATGCCCTTTGGGCTATGTAATGCACCTACAACTTTTCAAAGGTGTATGACCTCCATATTCTCTGACTTGATTGAGAGATGTGTTGAAGTCTTTATGGATGACTTCTCGGTCTTTGGTAATAGTTTTTATGGGTGCCTCGAGAATCTGACATTGGTTTTAAAACGTTGTTGCGAGACAAATTTGACCCTTAGTTGGGAAAAATGTCATTTTCTCATGAGGCATGGTATTGTGCTAGGGCATTTGGTGTCAAGTAAGGGGATTGAGGTAGACAAGGCAAAAATTGATGTAATCTCTAAACTACCTCCTCCTGTTTCGGTTAAGGGTGTACGAAGTTTTCTAGGCCATGCAGGGTTCTATAGGCGTTTCATTAAAGACTTTTCAAAAATTTGTAAGCCTTTATGTAACCTGTTGGCCAAGGACACCGAGTTCATCTTTGACCAAGAGTGCTTGGATGCTTTTAATTTGCTTAAAGAAAAGTTAACTTGTGCCCCCATCTTATCTAGCCCCAATTGGTCTCTACCATTTGAGATCATGTGTGATGCATCAGATTTTGCGATTGGGGCTGTCTTGGGGCAAAGAGTGGATAAATTACCTCATGTGATTCATTATGCAAGTAGACCTTTAAATGATGCACAACTGAATTATACTACCACTGAAAAAGAATTTTTAGCGGTTGTGTTTGCTCTTGAAAAGTTCCGTTCGTACTTGCTTGGATCCAAGGTAATTGTCTACTCCGATCATGCTGCATTAAAATGCTTATTAAATAAAAAGGATGCTAAACCTAGACTTCTTAGGTGGATTCTCCTACTGCAGGAGTTTAACATAGAAATAAAAGACAAAAAGGGGATCAAAAATGTGGTGGCGGATCACTTATCTAGGCTAGAGAACTTTACTTTTACTAATGTGATAGATGGTGCGATTCCGGTTAATGAAAATTTTCCGGATGAGAAACTATTTGCTTTACATGTTCATGAGCCTTGGTATGCGGATTTTGTGAATTTCATTGTTTCTAATATTATGCCACCACACTTCACATACGATCAAAAACGAAAGTTTAAATCGGATGTGAAGCATTACATTTGGGATGATCCTTATTTGTGGAAGATTTGTCCTGATAAGCTTTTGAGAAGATGTATCCCCGAGCATGAACAAGAGAGTGTGTTGCGTTTTTGTCATGAGCTTCAATGTGGTGGGCATTTTAGTGGTCAAAAGACCGCTAGAAAAATTTTCCAAGCCGGTTTGTGTTGGCCCACCATATTTAGAGACGCATGTGAGTTCAGTAAGAGGTGTGATAGATGCCAGAAGACTGGTGGCATAGGTCAAAGAGATGAGATGCCCCAACACTTTAATTTAGTTGTTGATATATTTGATGTGTGGGTATTGATTTTATGGATCCGTTTCCCCCATCCCATGGTTTTGTTTATATATTGGTTGCGGTGGATTATGTGTCAAAGTGGGTGGAGGCTATTTCCACCCGGACTAACGATGTTAATGTGGTTTCCAAGTTTGTTTGTGAAAATATTTTTAGCAGGTATGGAGTGCCACGAGCAATCATAAGCGATCAAGGAACACATTTCACCAACCGAATGTTCAACAATGTGTTGAAGAAATATGGGGTGGCTCATAAATTAGCCACATCTTATCACCCTCAAACCTCGGGACAAGTGGAGGTAAGCAACAGACAAATAAAAGTGATCCTTGAAAAGACAGTGCGCCCGAATCGCAAAGATTGGGCTCTAAAGTTGAGCGATGCATTATGGGCATAATGGATGGCATACAAGACTCCAATTGGCATCAGCCCTTTCCGGATTGTGTATGGGAAGGAATGCCATTTACCGGTTGAGATGGAGCACAAGGCATTTTGGGCAGTGAAAGAGTTGAATATGGACATGGATGCCGCAGGTGAGAAGAGATTGCTCACTTTGAATGAACTTGACGAGTTGCGGCAAGATAGTTATGCAAGTGCCAAACTGTATAAAGAGAGAACTAAAAGATACCATGACAAGCATTTGAAGCCAAAAGACTTGAGGCCGGGTATGAAAGTTCTCCTTTTCAACTCTCGTTTGAGGTTATTTCCGGGTAAACTGCGTTCCAAGTGGACGGGGTCATTTTAGTTGGTGAAAGTATTCCCCCATGGAGCAGTTGAGCTTAAGAATTTTAAAACGGGAAATTTGTTCAAAGTTAATGGACACCGGGTGAAACCTTATTATGAGGGGGTGGCTATTGATGAAGATGTAGAGGTGATCGAGTTGGTGGATCCAGAAAAGGCCAATTAACCCCCATGTGGCATTATG
The DNA here is from genome assembly GCA_026119855.1 of Campanula takesimana. NCBI lineage: Eukaryota > Viridiplantae > Streptophyta > Magnoliopsida > Asterales > Campanulaceae > Campanula > Campanula takesimana. Next base: position 2,382,893 of record JAOWBW010000009.1, read on the forward strand.
TCGAGCCAACGACTTTAAAACAAAGGCGCTTGTTGGGAGGCAACCCAACCAGGTATTATTTTAGTAGCTTTCGTTTATTTCAGTCTATCATCATTCTTAACATTGGGAGCATGTTGACTTTTGATGCAATGAGGACATAGCATGTTCTAAGTTTGGGGGTGGTGGTATTCATAAATTCAAAAAAAAATATTTTTATTGCTTTCGTGTCTTTTATTTTTGGGTCGGTTCGAACTACGGTGACCTGAGCCCCTTATTGTCCTAGGGGGAACGTAGGCAACGAAAGTGCGGTCAAAAAGTTAGTCTGTGTCACCCTAACAGGTCTCTCCGAGTTTGTGGGTTTATAGGGGAGTGTAAATAGTGTCACCCTCCAAAAAGATTTTTATTTTTTTTGAGTCATTTTTTCACTTTTATAAAGGATATTACGCTTGTGTTTTGTTTTGTGGTGATGTGCAGATGATCTATAGGTGACAACCATTTTGGAGCGGTAAAAACAGCAGAAAAAGGGTCAAAAATCACTGTTTCACGACTGATCAAAGGGTGCGCACGCCCTCACTCAAAGGGTGCGCACGCCCCCTTCAAATATAAAACAACTGCAATGCTTCTGACCAAGGGGTGCGCACGCCCTCACAAAAAGGGTGCGCACGCCCCCCCCTGTGAACCAAAAATTGGTATTCCTTCTGATTAAAGGGTGCGTGCGCCCCTATTCCTATGGTGCGCGCGCCCTCTCCTCACTAAATGCGCACAGCAGGAAGAAAAAGAGGAAAACGAGTATAATGTTATTTCTTTCAACCCTAGCAGCCCTTCTCCCTTTCTCTCTCTACAAAACCCTCCTAAACTCATCTCTCTCTCTACAAATCTCTCCCCCATCACCATAATCTGGCCTAGACTACCTGAAATTAGCCTTCCTTCTATTCTAAGCCTCCCTTCCAAAGATTTCAAGCTTCAATTTCCATTAAAAACCGGGCAAATTCAAGACTGTGTTCAAGCTTTGAAGAAGATGAAAAGTGGAATTTTGTGTGCTTTCGGGTGAGAATTGGAAGGTGTTACAGAAGGGAAAAACGATTGTGGGAACAAGAGCTATTTGGGGTCATCATCTTCTACAACTCCGGCCAAACTCCGGTGACTTTTCCAGCGACTTTTCCGGTCAAGTAAGTTGACTTTCTGAGTTATTTTTATAGAGCCTTTCCTTGTGGATTTTGTGACAATGGGTAAAACCAAGAAGAACACGTCCGTACCCAATGTCCCGATGGAACCCCCATATGATAACACCAAATTTGTGAATGCAAAGGCGGAAGAATTTAATTACAAGGGGAATAGTTTTATGGAAGAAAGGGAATTTGACTGGGAATCTTTTGGTATGAAGGAGGTATTCACTTTTTATAAATGGAAAGAGTTGGATTCGGATCCGACGGCTCGGGGAATATCTACTGTAGTAAAACATTTCTATGCAAATGTTTTTTGAGAGAGGGGACACAGATAATTCATTCGTACACGGTGTGGAGGTGGACTATACGAGTAGAACAATCAATCAATACTAACGTATGCTCGTGGGCATATCTGAGGAGAAGTGTGCCTATCAGAAACTGTTGAGAGAGATGAATACGGTTAATAAAGTGAAAGAAATGCTTCCTACGTTCTCTACGACTCTAGGGGTGAACATTGACCCCAGAGGTACCATAAGGGCAACATTCTCAAGACTAGTGAGCTAGTGCCGGAGTTGCAGTATTTGCATCGTTTTATATGCGAACGGATAATACCCTCTTCACACAAGGGAGATGTCCATTGGCGATGAGCTGCATTGATGCATGTGGTGATGCGTAGGGAGAAGATAAATACTGGGTTAATCATCAGGCAGGAGATGCTACAGTTGACTCAAGGGATTGGATCCTCGAGCTATAAATTTCCCATTTTAGTCACTGAGTTGGTGGAATTGGCCGGGTTCACTTTTGGGAGTAATATCAAGGATATCAAGGCTGGGGCTCCGATCACGTTGAGGAAAGCCACCAACTTAAGGAGGGGATCCACTTCTGCAGCCGGGAGTAGTAGTCAAGTTGGAGAAGAGGTGGAGGAGGAGATGCACAAACTCAACCCCTATGAGGCGACATATTATTTGGCGGGGCAAGTGCAAAGCCATGAGGAGAAAATGAGGGAGTCCAGAAGAGAAACTGAGATGGAATCTTATTCCAACAGCATGTGGCAGGCAAGGACAGATCAAATGCTGGACAATTTGGAAGAGGTAGTCAACAGGGAGGCTACGGAGAACCGATATTTTCGATAGAGGATGATGGCCAATTTCTTTCCCGGTGAGTCATACCCCCCTCAATATGAACCTCATCAATATCTGCCCTACATGAGACCGCCAAACATGCAATGGACTGGCCGTACGTGGGATGGGCAGCAAGCAGCGCAAACACCAAAATTTCAAGGTGGTAGTCCAAGTGGTCCTTGGGATCATTTCTTTACCCCACTGCAGTGAGATGGTTGAGGTACCCCTACTCTTTAACTAATTTTGTATGATTTGTTGCATTAGGGGCAATGCAAATTTTTAAGTTTGGTGGTATGGGGTACATCTGCTTTGGGTACATCTGCTTTGGTTATCTGTTATCACTTTAGTAGGATTTAATTAGTGTTTTAGTTTTAGTTTTGTTTTAGGGTAAAAATTTAAAAATTTGTTCTTATTATATTTGGGGATGTTAACCACAGTCGATGATGATCCGAGAGTTTATTTTAGTCATTATGGGTGCTATTGTTTAACCTAGAGTTGGGACTGCATTAACACTACTAAAGGCATGATTGCACCACCTCTCAATTACATTTTCTTCCATGATCATGTTATCAAAATAAGAATAATTTATGGGATCACTTGGTGTATGTTCGGGGACCCTAGAACATTGTTGCATGGTTGTCAATAACAAGTCAATAGGTTATTCGGTATTTATGGCATTTCTTTCTAAACCCTTTTCTTGGCCTTATTTTGTCTATCTAGTCACTTAAATAAAATCATCGCTAGAACACCCGTTTGAGCCTAGTAATGGATGAAAGAATGGCACATTAAAGACCGTCGTTCACCTTCTTTTGATACCCGATTTCCTACCCTTTTGCACTAAGAATAGGTTATACCCACCTTGACGAGGAAGTGGATTAGGGAATGATGGGAATTTATGGTTAGAAATTGGGAGAATGATTTGGGGAATTATGATTTATGGCCAAAGATATGAAATAGGTGTATGTAATGAAAAGAAAGGGCAATCATAAAAAAAAAAAAGTGATCATTGAGGAGTGTGCAAAATGATTAAATAAGCACACATTTGTCTTGAGTAAGTATGAAAAAAAAAATTAGAAAAAGCTTGTCCCTTATTGTATTGAAGTGATGATAGTGAAAGGCAACAGAAATAGGGAAACATATCTCACCCCATGCAATTATATAAAAGTTCAAGTTTGGGGGTGAGACAGTGTGGGAATTTGGTGAGCGGAGAGTGTTAACTTATTGTGAGGATATACATATTGTAGAAGACTTCTTAGTCCACTTCCTTAACTTCGTATGTCTTTACCTTCATTTGTAACCGCGAACCTAGCCTTGCACGTTTGTGTGCTTAAACTTTATGCCATATTTTCGTTCAATATCGGTAACCGGGTTGACAACTGTGTATACATGATTATAAGTTTCCTTGATTTGGTTAACGTGCATCATCATTATCATTTGTGGAATAAGAGCATTAACTTAAGTGATCCCATAAACTAATCTTATTTTGGTCGCATTGATCACCCCATCACTCATCCTATCATGCTGCGGTGGAAAATCAAACGAGTTAGTAGTGTATATGTGTTGCAATTTGGTTGTACAATTGGTGCCCATTATTGATACTCGTGTGAGGAACCTGAGACTTGTGGTTAACAATCCCCCATTTGTGATGAGAACAAGCCAAAATTTTTTTTTTTTTTTTTTAGTATGTTTAGTTGTGTTTTAGTTGTGATTAATCATGTTGTCAAAGCTAAATCATTCCGTGGAGGTTTTATGAAGGCCAGTGTTGGACCATGTCCAAGTTTTGCTTGGAGATACATTTGGTCCTCCCATGTCATTGTTCGGACAGGCATTTGTTGGAGATTTGACTTAGGGTTGACTAATACTATTCGAGATGTATTATACTTTTTCATTGTGGAGGACAATTTGTCAATGCTTGTACTTGTTCAAAGATATTTTCGCTTTTGGGATGAGCCTTCGGCAATTGTGAAGTGCCATCTCCTTAAACTTTATTGATGCAATTATTATTTTGTTTCAAAAAAAATAATAAATATCGGTTCACTAAAATTATAATATGAATTATGATGAACTTTCTATACTATCCATATTAATAGACACTACAAAACCAATCCAATATTATTGGCTCGCTACCATTTAAACACATGTTTTTTATTTGTCATTAAATATTATCTACATATATAGTACTTAAAATTATTAAATTAAAATATAGTAATATATTTTTTAGTGAAAATATAATAAAAAACGTGTTTTTTCTTAACTCTCCGTAAAAACGTCTTTTTAAACCGCTCGCTTTGTTAAACCATGGTTAAGCGATTTGTGTCGGGTTAAGTGGTAAACCCGGTTTTTCCTTCACGTTCACTTTCCCCTTTTTCTTCCTCAGTGAAATTCGTCATTCTAACTTGGATTCTAACATTTTTCTTCGCAATTATGAGTAATCAAGCTAAAAACAATAGGAGTAAGCTAACAGATGAAGGTATGCTTTGTTTAATTTTCTGTTTTTGTTTTCTATTTTCTTATTTTCTGTCGAATTCGGCATGAAAGCATGTTTTTTATGTTGATTATGTTGGTTTTGATGATTTTTTAAAGCTCCGTCCGTTCGTGATGAAGTTCGTGATGAAGAAAAAATAATTAAGCCAAGGAAAGAAGGTACTGTTGTATGTTTTGATTTTCTGTTCTTGTTAATTTTGTTAGTGTGTTTTTGTCGAACACTTGGAATGCATGTTTTTGGTTTTGTTAAGTTAATGATTTGTTATTAATCTTGTGTTTCCAGTAAATTGATTCATATATGCAAGGGTTATTATGGATTTATGCCAGTATTATTGTTAAGTAATGCCAGGATTTGTTATTATTCTTTGTGTTCTAGTAAATTGATTCATATATGCAAGTGTTATTATGGATTTATGCCAGTATTATTATGGAGTTATGCCAGTGATTTTATCATTTACCTTCTTTAATTCACTACTACATTTCTGAGCTAATGTAACACAACTAATGAATCTAATGCAACGATCCGTGAGAATGGCGTTGCATTATCTCATCTATGCAACGCTTTGTTTTGGTTATTGCAACACTATGACGTAAGCGTTGCATTAAGTATTTTGGCATTACATTAGATCCCTCTAATGCAATGGCTATATTACTAATGTCATGCCTTCAATAACGCCATTGCATTAAGTTACTTGACGTTGCATTATATCATTCTAATGCAATGACTATATAACTAATGCAATACCTTCAGTAACACTCTTAGATTAAGTTACTTATCGTCGCATTATATCCTTCTAAAAGTTTCAAATAAAAGTATAATAAAGAAATGAGAGACACGGACAATACCCTTTGATTATTATGTATATATGTATATATTTTTTGCATCTGCTTCCCCAAATACACCTCCGACATAATCCAATCTCGGGTAGTCGCTGAAACCCCATCTCCACCACCGTCGGCGCCACCTCCGCCGCCAGAGGCGGACCTAGAGTATTTTGTGGGGGGATGCACAAATACACTATAAAACTCTATACAAAAAAAATAAATAATGCATGACATGAGAATAGAACCCACAACCTCTTGGTCAAATTCCCAACAACTTAACCACTAACCAACATCTCAAATAGTTTTATTTATCAAAAAATAAAATTAAAAAAATAAGCTATTGTACATCCCTATTTTTTTTCTTTTATATACTTTCATTTCTTAAAAAAAAAATTATTTTTTTATGTAAGATTTTTTTGAAAAATTTCACTACTAACCAACATCTCAAATAGTTTTCTTTATTCAAAAAAAAAATGTTATTGTCCGTCCCTATTTTTTCTTTTATATACTTTCATTTTAAAAAAAATCTTAACTTTTTTATGTAATTTTATTTGAAAATTTTCACTACTAACCAACATCTTAAATAGTACTATTATTTATCAAAAAAAAACAAAAAACGCACAACACACTCTCATTTCATTGGCTTACAAATATTCACATGGATTGATTCCTAATTAAATCTGGACCATTGATCTTACATATTCAATGGTCCAAATTCATCCTAATAAACTTTCATTTGATTGGCTTACAAACATTCACATGGATTAATTCTTAAATTAATCTGAACCATTAATCTTACACATCCAATTGGCGATGGAATCTGAATTGCATTCACTCCTACTGGTTCAGGAATATCAACATTAAACTCGTCATTTCTTGATTTGGTACAGCCTTGAGATGAGCACATAAAATATCTATCTAATGGCTTTAATGTCTTCTTTGAGATGCGTAAGGTTGTTTTCTTAACACAACCCAATGCATTTGCATGATCTTTGTCTAAATGATACAATTCATCTATAGTCTTTGCTGTAACTCCCAACAAAGACGCAGTAATATTTAGTTGGTTTGTATCAGATATTGCATGAAAAGAAAATAGAACTAAGTATTTATTAAATGTATGATCTTGGATTCCATAATAATAAAGCTTGAACAATTATAAAATAAGTGAATTGGAGCACATACCTATTTCTTGTTCAGGTTCCATATCAGTTATACCAGATCAAGTTAATCTCATTATCTTGTTCATCAACATTAACTGCAATACAACAATTAAAATTGTGCTCATAATAACACTGGAAATTATGCCAGGTTATGGTTTTATTTTATGCCAGGACATGAGATTATATACGCCAGTAAGTGTATTTTCACATTTAATTAAAATTGTCCTCATACATTTAATAAATACCTGGGAATTTATGCCAGGACATGAGATTATATTTTGTAAAAAATATGTTGATTTAAACATGCCAGGTTCTTGTTTTACTTTATGCCAGAACATGACATTGTACTCGCTAGCGACTCCATTATTCACTATAATTTTTTTATTAAATGGGTAAACATAACTGTGAATTTTGAAGTAAAATACTGGCGAATCATGAACATCACACTAGCACAAGTGAAAATAACGATGAGTCCAATAATTAAAATTAATTAATCAATTTTTTATTAAGTGCGTAAATATAACTGGGAAGTTTAAAGTAAAATACTGGCGAATCGTGAACATGACACTGGCATAAGTAAAATAATGACTATGACTACAAGATTAAATCAAAAGGAATCATCAATCAATAAAAACAACACTGTCATATTCTGATGCACCCAACTAACAGACATAATTTGAAATTGGTACTGGCAGTATAAGTAAAATGAATTGAACAATTAATAACACTTTTTTTAGATCAAAACGAGTAAAAAATACAAATAACATACCTATTAGTTGTTCGCGATCAATATCTGATATCGAAGCACTGTTATTTGAAGATGTCCCCAAATAAAATTGAGATTGTTCACAATTCATCGCCTGCAATTGACGTATTACCGATAGTGAATGTGAGTACTAATTGAAGAAGAACAGATCTAGGTTTGTAAAAATTAATATTAAATCAACAAAAGTACCTGATTTGATAATTTTTTGTTGATTAATTAGGTCGGAGTTGATCGCGCATCAACTATGTGTTTTTGTGTGTGTAATCAACAAAAGTACCTTTTTGTATATTTTGGTTCGACAAACTAACTCGGGTTAAGATGCCGGTTAGTTACCGAACTAAAAACACGTTTTTCCGTAGCATTACGGAAAAACTGCTTTTTCAGGAGACCAACTCTATTTTTTAAGCACAAATTAATTTATAATTATCAGAACAAAATTAAATTGTTGAACACTGTTAAATTACTTGGACAATTTTAAGGGTCTTCCAAATAGTAGTATTAGGGTGCCTCCAATGCCACACCACAAAAAGAACAACCACCTCCACTACGACTTAAAATTTTAACAATTATTAATGGGCTTGCACTACAATAAGAATGATAATTTTGTCATTTACATTTCTCCCTCCCAAAATTGTACTACCCTTTCACCATTACCCATTGTTGATGGTGAATTTAAGAAATAGTAATTACAAAGCCATTCGTTTATAGTAAGAGGAAGTCTTGTGTGAGACGGTTTCACATATGAAATGGGTCTTGACTCTTGATGAGAGAGGAAATGGGTTGTCTCCGTCCCCCATCAGCTCATAAGAGACCAAATCATTTACTCTCTCAAAGATATAAAACCGGCTCACACAAATTTTAGTCTTTAATGAAAAGCAAAAATGCTTTCACTCTATGATACAATAATTGCATCAGCCGATCTACTATGACGTGAGAGGGGCACTTAACCCCCTTCACTTTCTAAGGTTTTGTCACTAACCACCATACCGATATACTCCTCCCGTTTCATAATTATGAGCACAGAATGATTTGTGCACGAGAATTAAAGAATATACAGTAGTGGGTAATTGTTGTGAGTGTGAAAAATGAAGTAGGAAAGAGAAAGTGGGGTAGGGAATAGTAGGTTGATTGGTGTTGTGAGTATAAAAGAAAAGTAAGAGAGAGAAAGAGTGGGAAGAATAGTAATTTTTTTGCTATTTTATGAAAGTGTGACTTATCAATGGGACGCCGAAATAGGAATTTTGTGCACATAGTTATAGGACAGAGGAAGTAAGCTTTTGAGAAAGATAATGTAACGACCCGAGCCCGCAAGCCCGACCTGCTACATAAGTACCACACACTGGCCCACTGAGCACAAAAAACTGGGTCCACTTGGCTTACCACAGGGTCACAAAAACGTCCATGGATGTTATTAGTGCTCAATGGTAGTATAGTGGAGGCTTATATATAACAGTCAAAGCCCATATCTTTCCGATGTTGTATGGGGTATTACAAACACCCCCACTTAAATCCTTGCCGTCCCCGGCAAGGCGCAAACAATACCCAGATCGTCCCCCCGGGCGAGCCCGCAAGCCTTACGGCAGAGGGTCCGCTTTGATACCATTTGTAACAACCCGAGCCCGCAAGCCCGACCCGCTACATAAGCACCACACACTGGCCCACTAAGCTCAAATAACTGGGTCCACTTGGCTTACCACAAGCCCACCCAAAAGTCTATGGATGTTATTGGTGCTCAATGGTAGTATAATGGAGGCTTATATATCACAATCAAAGCCTTTATCTTTTTGATATGGGATGGGGTATTACAAACAACACCACTTAAATCCTTGCCGTCCTCGGCAAGGCGCAAACAATACCTAGATCGTCCCCCCGGGCAAGCCTGCAAGCCTTACGCTGGGGGTCCGCTCTGATACCATTTGTAACGACCCGAGCTCACAAGCCCGACCCGCTACATAAGCACCAAACACTAGCCCACTGAGCACAAATAACTGGATCCACTTGGCTTACCACATGCCCACCCAAAAGTCAATGGATATTATTGGTGCTCAATGGAAGTATAGTGGAGGCTTATATATCACAATCAAAGCCCATATCTTTCCGATGTGGGATGGGGTATTACAGATAATTACTACCGTGAGACAGTCTCACATGGTGAGACGGACCGTCTACGGGGTGACCCGCCCGCCCATAAGCTAACCCGCCCGCCCAACTGTCGCGCCTCCTCCCAACTTGCGACACCTGTCATCTTTAAAAAACCAACACTCAATAACTTTAAAATGCAATATGTTGAGATATTGAAGTCGAAAAAAGAAAATCCGAACACACCCTTGTGTTCGTCTCGACGAGACGAATCAAACTAGATAGGCCATGATATGGTTTTCATTTATTTTAATCAAACCTTTTCACACACAAAAAATTGAGATGCACGTCGCCTGAAATGTACCACTTTCTATGAAAAAAACTAACAACTTTATTGTAAAAAGTAACAGTAGTTTTGCAGGAAAAAAAATAGTTTGATAGTTTTTTTTTTTTTGTTAGAGAAAGTAATAATTGATATATAACAGAATACCTTTTGTTGAGTTTGATGGTTTTGGTTTCCGTGTGAAGGACAATACCAGGAAGCAGATTATTCTCTCTGGCACTAGCGTCAATGGTCTCTACACCCTTCGGTTCGATTCTGCTGCTCGGATCAATCCATTGGCTCTTATCGGTGAGCGTGCATCCTCATCCACTTGGCACGCTCGCCTCGGTCATCCTTCTTCTCAGGTTTTCAAGAGTCTGGTTAATAAAGTCCACTTACCTGTTAGCGGATCTATTTCTCATGCTATGTGTTATACTTGCCCTATGGGCAAATCTAGCAGTTTACCTTTTGTTGCTAGGAATTTTCATTCTGATGTACTCCTTGCTTTACTTCATTTGGATGTTTGGGGACCTTCCCCTATTTTTTTCAAATCAAGGATTTCGTTATTACTTAAGCATTGTGGATGATTATTCTCGTTATGTGTCGATTTATCCCCTATTTCAAAAATCTGATGTTCTTGACGTTTTTATTACATTTAAACTTCAAATAGAAAATTAGCTTAGTCGAAAAATTTCCGCGATTCATACCATCAAAACGGTTCAAACCGATGGTGGGGGGGGTGAATTCATAGGTCGCCAATTTACTTTATTTCTCAAAAATCGTGGCATTAGACACCAATTGACATGTCCTCATACCCCGCAACAGAATGGCACAGTTGAACGGAAACATCGGCACATTGTAACCATGGGATTATGTCTGTTGGCCAAATCTGGGCTTCCTGAGACCAAATCTGGGGTTCCCGAGACATATTGGCTTGAGGCTTTTAATACTGCTGTTTTTCTTATTAGCAGGCTACCATGCAACAAATTGGGCTACATTACTCTGTCCCATAAGTTACTTAAACGTGTGTCAGATTACAATTTTCTTAAGACTTTTGGTTGCTTGTGCTTTCCGCACATGGTTCCTTACAACCAACACAAGCTCATGCCAAAGTCCACTCCTTGTGTTTTTCTGGGATATGACAATTTACTGAAAGGGTATAGATGTTTAGATCAATCGACTCGAAAAATTTATGTTTCTCGCCATGTGTTACTTGATGAATTTTTTTTTTCCTATGGCCAAGATAGATACTACAGGCTGCACCAGCAAAATCAGGCTCTCATGAGTCCTGGCAGCTTGGTCCTTCTTCAGACCAGCCCGTAATTGTCCCATCTCCCAGCTCTCCAGCACAGCCGACTGACGACATTGGGAAACGCAGACTATGCTTAAGACAAAGGAAATACACTGTCTTCATTCTCTCATCAAAAAGTGTCTGCAATCGTTTTCTCAAAAGAGTCTGCGAGTTTCTGCGATTTTCGGTTTTCTTCCGGTCGCTCACAAGTACTTCCTCTCTTTTTTGTGTTTGGTGTTTTAAGTTGAGTCTTGATTCCTGTTTTAATTTTGTTCATAATGTTCATATTTCTCGCTACATTATTCCTGTTTGAATTTTGTGGTTATCTAGCTGGATGTGCATGGTAGTATGGGGTTTGTTTGTTTATAGGAAAACTTTTCATGTTTTATTCTTAAATTGACTGGGTCTATATATTCAGTTCTTGGAATAAATTGACCTGTTGTCTCAAATTATCAAATTAATGTTCATAATGTGCATCCCCTGCCTTCTGTTTTTTTTTTTTTTTTGTTGTTGTTGCATGGTGTTTTCCAATTTGCCATGATCTGTAAACTTTCTATCTTTTAAGCTTTAGTTTTGTTCATGACTACATATTCAACTGCTGTGCTATGGTGTGCCATTACAAAAAGATGTTAATGCAGTATTATATTGAGACAGAGAAAGTAGTGCCCGACAATTTTCGTCTGTGAAAAAGTGGGTTTTTCTTTTCACTCTCAGAGTTCATCAACCTGCATCCCTGAAAACCTTAGAATCTATCCTCCAGTGCTGTGCACTTCGCCTATTAAGGTGTGTTTCGTTTCGCTTCTGTGCCGATTTTCTATTCAGCTCTAAATCTGAAAGTAAGTGTCAGCAAATGTTTGGTAAATCTTATGAAATTGTTTTGGAAAACATTTTACTCAACCTTCTCGCCTTAGTTTACGTCAATCGTCCAATCCCTGAAACTCACTTACCCTTGAGGCCCCAATCCAATTGATTATTTGTCGTTTTCTTTATCAGTCCACAATTTCACTTTCCCCGTAGGTTAGTTATCGGTTTGACGTTTATTCTTTGTTGGAACGTCGACACCTTTTTGTGATTTTGATGAGATGGTTGATGTTTTACTCAGTTTTCATAATTTGGGGAAAATGTAGGAACTGGAGTGCTGATTAAAATTATTTTATTTGCTATGTGGTTGCACAAATACCCGCTTACAGACAAGGGGAGTGTGCTCATTTGTGCTCTTTTTTTGGCGTGTGGGTTGGTTTTTGGGGGGGGGGGGGGGGGGGGGGGGGGCATTGAGGGAGTCTGTGTTCAGCAAGTTGTGTTTATTTAATTACATATAGTGATCTATTTTCACATAATGACTACTGCCATATGATTCACTTTGTTTCTCATGGTTTTGATCATTGCCATCCTCAGTGAATGTTTAGACTTTTGTTTTTACTTCTCAAAAAATTGAAATTACTCTTTTTTTAGTTGTAGCTTATATCTTGCCTAACCTTTGAGAAATGACACTCAAATACTGTTCCAGTTAGGTACAATCATGACAATCTCAAAGGACAAGGTAAAGCCTTCTCCATTACCTGGTAGTTGGAAATTAAAACAGATCTTTGCGACTGTATCTTTCTAAAACGTTGACTCAATTGGATATGAGTTTGTATTTGCTCAGCAATAGGTTTTGTATCTTTCTAAGAGTCTGTATCTTGCTATAAGACATAGACCCATATATATGTCAACATAAGCTTCTGAATATGTTTTGAGACGGCGCGCGGGAGTAGGTTTTTAAATGCAGGTGTACTTTCTTTATACTGAAATGACTCCGCTTTTTCACTCTTCAACTCAATATTTTTAATTTACCTTCAGTTGCATATGTTTGTCGAGCATAGATTGAGTGGCAAATGATAATCTGGGTATGTTTTCCTTTTTGTGCCTCCAGGTGAATTTTGTGTTTTTAATGTTACTAACATCATCTTTAAGAACATTTTCAACTCAGCGTGTTTTTTTAACCTTCAGTTGCATATATAATATTTGTTGAGCATAGAAAATATGTTTGGTGAACCATTGTCGAAATCTGACTATCCATATTCACAACATGGTCAAGCTCCTTTAGTGCACCTGCACGACCGTTTACCCTATAGGTATTTTCTATGTTGATGTTATTATATTGATTTTTTTGAGTTAGTAATTGCATTTTCTATTCGATTTCTTGATGATGCATTTGTCGTTTGTAATCATTCCTTCGGGTAAACCAAATACTTAATGGGCATAGTTGTGGCTCTTTATAGGCTTTTAGATTAGGGGGTCAATCCTTTTCCACCTTAATCACAATCACCTTCGTCACTAACCTCCGGAGGACTTTGGTTAATGCACTTTACCTTTACCTGTTTGTGTGTTTGTCTGACCCAAAAAGAGTTCTAAGCGAAAACAACTTTTTTTTTTGGAAGTGGGGGTTTGATGGAGGAAAAGCTACTTGTACTTTGCTGATGCCTTGCTCTCGCTGCATTTTAAAAAAAAAAAAAAAATAGTGCGGTTGTTTTTCCTTTTATTTTAAACCAACAGTAAAATATGCCAGATCTCTAAATTGAAATGCTGAGATAACAACCAAATATTGTAGGTTTGTTGCATCACCTATATACTATTAAGGGGATAGTGAGCATGTAACAGATAACTGAAGAGATTGACGTCAATCGAGGGACATAAATATGCATGTTGGGTTAGTGCCTTTGAATTTGGGACGCCGAGTTAAACCAGAGAAAATCTTATAATTCCGGGACAGAGCAGAACCGCTCAGCCGAGCAGTATAAAGGACTCGGCCCAGCAGATCGGCATTCGGACGAGAAGAGGCGAATCGGAAATTGGGAAATTGGAGCAGCAGTTATTCGGCCACATGAAGGGTCCTATTCAGCCGAATAGACTGGTTTCGGGCTGAAGTCTGCTGCAGTCCCAGATTCGCATAAGGAAAGGTTTTCGAGTCATTTTTGGACTAGATTTCCAAGTTCCTAGCATACTTTGAGATAGACTTTGTTGGTATAAATAGAGGCCATTAGTTTAGATCATTGTAAGACAATTTAGAGTGCTCAGAGAGGTTTATAATTCTACAGTTACACAGTCAGGAATTTTGTGGTCAAAATTCGTGTAGCAGAAATAGTGAGATCTTACTTGTAATCGTTTCTCCAGATTGATAATAATATTCTCTCTCCTCCCCGTGGACGTAGCCAAGTTGGTGAACCACATATATCTGTGTTCTTGTGATTGCTCGCTTTTCTAATCAAGTCTTGTTATTGCTCTAACAAGTGGTATCAGAGCTCTGGTATTATCAGAGCTTTGGTTCGTGGTTGGAGGTTCAGGGATTCCGCTGCAGAGAACAAGAAGATGGGTCAAGGAGCAGATTCGATCGACAAGTTCAATGGGAAGAATAATTTTTCTCTCTGGCAGATCAAGATGAAGGCTTTGTTGATAGACAAAGATTTATGGGAACCGTTGGAGATTGCAATCAGGGATCGCAAGGATCCCAAGGGTAAGGCAACCACCACAGAAGGTACCGCAAAACAGTCAGAGAAGGACAAGCTAGCAGCAGCAAAGGAGGTGGCGGCATTGAAGAAGTTAGATCAGAAGGCTCACGCCAAAATCATCAGACAGTTGGATGATGAGATCCTAACCAATGTTGCAGGAACAGGCTCCGGGAGCGATCTTTGGTTGATGTTGGAAGACATGTACATGACACGTTCATTGACCAACAAGTTATACCTAAAGAAGAAGCTATATGATTGTCGTATGACTGAAGGTACGCCCATAAATGATCATCTTGACAGATTTACTTCTGCATTACTTGAACTGCGTAATATAGGAGTAGTTGTGGATGACGAGGATGCAGCCTTGCAACTGTTAGTATCTTTACCTATGTCTTATGAACATTATGTCGATTCGTGCATAAACCGTAAAGATGGGATCTCTTTAGAGGAAGTGAAAACTTCTCTCAAGACGAGAGAATAGCGTCGAAAGGCGAGTGGGAATGAGGCAGGTACCCAGTCATCAGGTTTGGTTGCTAGTAGTAGTAACAAGGGTTCTAATGGGAAGAAGAACAATCGAGGTAATTCTTCACACAAGAAGGGTCCGAAACCTGGGGATATCTGTAATTTCTGCAAAGAGAAGGGGCATTGGAAGTTCGATTGTCCCAGAAAGAAGCAAGGTAAGGCACCAGTCACAGCAGAGGTCATGACGGCCAGGGATTGCAGTTCAGATGAGGATTATGCTCTAGTAACATCAGAATCAGCATGCGCATCTGATGCGTGGATTCTTGATTCAGGAGCGTCTTACCATATTAGTCCTAGGAGAGAATGGTTTACTGATTACAGGCAGATGGATGGCGGTGATATAAGCATAGCCAACAGTGCAGTCTGCAAGGTTGTCGGTGTTGGTTCAATCAAGGTCAGGACTCATGATGGTAGGTTTGTCACTTTGAACGAGGTTCGACACGTTCCACGCATGACGAAGAATCTGATTTTTCTTAGTCAGTTAGACAGCAAAGGGTTCAGTTTCAAAGGTAAAGGTGGAGTAGTCAGTGTCTGTAGCGGTTCAGAGGTGGTACTGAAAGGCCTTAAGCAGGGCTCCTTGTATTTCCTCCAAGGAAGAACGCTTGCAAGGTTGGCTATGGCTGCATCAGAAGAGATGAACGAGGGAGATATGTCTAAGTTGTGGTACATCAGGCTCGGTCACATGAGCACTCGAGAGATGTATGAGTTGACTAACAGAGATCTTCTTTACGGCCCTAAGATCAAGGATCTTAAAGGCGTTCTGGATTACATCCACTCAGAGTGTTGGGGACCTTCACGTCAGGAATTGCTAAGGGGGCACAGATATTTCTTGTATATGGTTTATGACTATTCGAGGAGGACTTGGGTGGTTATCATGAAGCTCAAGAATGGGGCTCTAAGGAATTTCAAGGACGGGAAGACAGAAGTGGAGAACCAAACAGAGAAGAAGATCAAGAAGCTCCGGACAAATAATGGTTTGGAGTTCTGCAGTACTGAGTTCGATTCGTTTTGCAGACAGGTGGAGATTTCTAGACATCTCACCAGCAGAGGCACGCCACAGCAGAATGGTGTAGCAGAACGAATGAATCAGACATTGCTTGTGGGAGTGTGGTGCATGCTCCCCAAAGCAGAGTTGTCTAAACGTTTCTGGGCAGAAGCGCTTAGTACAACATGTTACTTGATTAATCATGGACTTCACACGGGTATTGATTTCAAAGTTCCCGATGAGGTATGGACTGGTAAATCCACGATTGTTTCAAGTGTTGGCAGTGTTGATAAATAGGTGGAGCAACAAGATACTGAAGATTTAGTTGTACCACAGTCAGATGTTGATCAGGATCCACCAACAGAGACAAAGACTGAAGCACCAGAAAGTTCAAGTTCAGTTCCCGAGGAACATGGGTTAGCACAAGGAAGGACTAGAAGAGTTAATTTCGGGAAGCCTCCAGAGAGGTATGGATTTGAAGACTTGGTGTCTTATGCACTGCTGGTTGCTGAGGAAGAGGAGACCGTTCTTACGGAACCTTCTACTTTTAATAAAGCAGATACATGTTCAGAGTCATCTCAGTGGTATGCGGCTATGGGTGATGAGATGGAGTCTCTTTACAGGAATCAGACTTGGGAGTTGACCACAAGGCTAGAAGGCAGAAAGATTGTGACTTGCAAGTGGATCCTCAAGAAAAGGGAAGGGATGTCACCGGCAGAAGGGATCAAGTATAAAGCTCTCGTTGTTGCAAGGGGTTTCACACAGAGAGAGGAGGTGGACTACAATGGGATCTTCTCAACAGTGGTCAGACACGCTTCAATTAGAGTGTTGCTAGCAATAGTGGGAGAAATATACATGACAGAGTCGGAAGGATTCCAAGTTCCTGGTAAGGAAGATCAAGTTTGTAGATTGAAGCAATCGCCTAGGTAGTGGTACAAAATATTTGACAGCTATATGATAGCAGCAGTCAAGAAGTCAGAGATTCAAAAACTGAAAGGCTTATCGATCGCAGAGATGAAGGGTTTGGGTAACGCGAAGAGAATTCTGGGTATAGAGATCTATAGAGACAGAGCCAAATGGAAACGGTTCTTATCCCAAAAAAGATATATCCAAAAAGTTTCAAAAAGATTTGGTAGGTCAACAGCTAAGGCTATAGACACTCCAAGTGCAGTGAATGCACAGACAGTCGCGTTTGGGCCCAAATCGATTGAGGAGAAAGAGTATATGGCTCGAGTACCATATGCTAGTACATTTTTTAGTTTGATGTATGCTACAGTGCGCACCAGCGACGTCAGACTCGTCTATGGAGATGGGACAGAATGTGCAGTCAAGGGTTTCTCAGATTCGGATATGTGTTCACGCTTGATGGGTCAGTTGGAAGGCTACATTGCAGGCAACAGTGACGTTGTCTACAACAGAAGCAGAATACATGGCATTTATAGAGTCCGCTAAGGAAGGAATATGGTTGAAGGGATTGATCAGCAATCTTGGGATACATCAGGATCAGGCTATTATTTATTGCGATAATTTGAGCGCGATTTGTTTGGCCAATGATCAAAATAGGACCAAGCACATTTGTAACGCCCGTCCTAATTCTTGTTAAATTTCTTGACGTGCTTGCTTAAATGCTTGAACTTGCATATTATGTGCTAGTTTTACTTGGATTAAATTTTTAACTGCTTTAGAATATTAAAGTGGTTAAATGTCTAGTTTTGACTTTAGGGTCATTTGTGAAAATATGACTTTAGGGGCCTTTTTGTAAAAAGTGAAACTTGAGGGGCCTAAGTGTCATTCCTTGATTCTTGTTAAGTATATCATGGTTTGCTTGTTTGTCTGAGAAAGAAATTCTCAAACTTTCTCGACATTTCTCCCTCTGTCTCAAAGAAAAGTTAGGGTTTACCCTATTCTCGACTCCTCGCGATTAATTATTCCTCTGTTCGTGATTTTGGTCCCGGATAAATATTCGTGGCGCTGAATAGAGCGTTTCCTGCCGAACAGAAATTAATTTGGGTCAACTTGATTTTTGACTAGGTAAGTTATTGACTCTCACTTACTTGTAATAACATGCATATATGTTATTCCCGATACTTGTTCTTGTTAAAATTTTGTTTTGAGCAATTTTTGTGATACTTGTAAATTTGGGACGAAGGGAGTATTCGTATGAAAACAAATGCTTTAAAGTTGAATCTGAGAATGAATGAAAAGTATTAGTAAAGGAAATTATACTCCTATTCGTGGGACGGAGAAATATTAACTTGATTTAAATATTATTAGAAAAATTGTACCATTATTTGTGGTACGGGGAAATGAATGGAAGTATCCCTAGATGGGTATATTAGTATAATATAAAATTGTACTTATACTTTTGGGACGGTGAAATATTTAAGTGGAATAAAAGGAAATTGTCCTATTATTTATGGGACGGTAAAAGAAATGAATTGGGCTTGAAAAAGGAGTTCTAAACTTGTTAGTATACTCCTGAGAATGTTAGGAGTGTTAGTTAAATGTTACTCCTACGCTTGGGACGGAGAATTATTAAGCTTGAATTCAGGAGAAAAGGGCCAAAATTTGTACCGCACGGTCGTGTCCCTTTATTTGGCACGGTCGTGCCAAATTGTTACCTTTAGGCAAATTCCCTCGTCAGTGATAGCACGGTCGTGCCAAATTGTAGAGCACGGTCGTGCCAGGGCTGAGCACGGTCATGTGCCTTTATTGGGCACGGTCGTGCCGAAAATGAATTTTGTGTGAAAATTCCTCGGCAGTGTTAGCACGGTCGTGCCAATTTCTAGAGCACGGTCGTGCCAAGTGAAAATTCTGATTTGTTTTCCTGAATTGTTTCCTCCATAACTTTCTATAGGAGAGTCGGAATCAAGATCCGAAAGAAGCTGAATAAGCTAGACTTAGAGAGCTATTCAAAGCACACTTTAACTACCTAATGAGATTTTGGGTGTTTGTCTAGGGCACCTAGATAGGTGTTTTGAGACATTGAATTGATTAAGTACAAGAATAAGAACTCTTTATTGTGTCTTGGAATCAAAGTTTGTGTACCTTAGGGGTATAAAACAATGTTTTGAACGTGAACATCCTAAGAATAGGATTGAGAATTGGTAAGAGTAAAGTGTATAACTCTTATACATGATTGAATGTCCAAAGATTGACATTATTACTTGAATATAAGATAATAAAATCTTGTACATGACTTGAATATCCAAATAATTGGATTAATATTTGAATATAAGATTAATAAATCTTGTATATGCCTTGACACCAATATATGGGTAAGGTGTAAACTCGAAAGTGCTCAGAACAAGCCTTAACGTGAATAAGAAATATTCTTGACTTGTATGTGCAATCATCGCACATAGTTGCTTGATAACAATGTGACTTCTTGATTACTTGAAGCTTGTTTCCCGTTGAGCTAGTCCACGAATCTTGGATTAGTCTCCCCTCTCATAGCTAAAGTTTGTGTACCTAAAGGACACCAACTAATGCCTTGAACTTGAATATCCTAGGAATAGGACCGTGAACTTGATTGGGAGATGTATAGCTCATCTTCTTAATTAAAACGTGAATATAAGATGAGTAAATCTTGTTCTTGTCTTAAATAACCAAAGAGTTGGATTGATAACTTAAGTATAAGTTAATTAACTCTTGTACATGTTTAACCATCCAAGAAAATGGATTGAGAACTTGGATACAAGATAATAAAATCTTGTAAAAGTCTTGACTGTCTTGATTGTCTTGAAAGTCTTGAATGTCTTGAAACCATTACATGAATATGGTAATAACTTGAAAGAGTCTTGATGTGTATATGCAAATCTTGCATATATTTACTTGATAGAATGTGGCTTCTTGATTGATTGGTACATGGTATGAATAACCAAAGAATTGGGTTATGGAACTAGATAGAGAATGATTAACTCTACTACATACTTGAACTTGATACGTGTATATTGGAAGTGCTATAAATAAGCACTAAAGTGTAAATGATTTAGTTTTTAATCGTGTATATACTCAATGAAGTATATAAAATATAAAGAAGATATCTTGTCGTGAAATGAGTTCCTAAAGAAAATAAGGACTAGTGTAATATGAAGATCATTCATATAATCGTGAATACTACGATTTAAATTAATGAGAATGATTATAGAACACAATATGTGTTAGGAAATGTATTCGATTATTAACGATACATATACGTGAAGTGTGACTGTGTCTAGGTACAATGTGACCTATTATACTACGTGTTTAGAGTCTAAGGTATTGGGCTCTACTTGATAGTAAGGGTATCGCGATAGACACTTTAATGTGTTAAACGTGATATAAATATGTACGTGCAAACTTGGCATGTGACTAAGTGATATACCCTAATACGTGATTGAGGTCTGTTATTAATAGACCCTAACTTGGATTGATCGTGTTACATGGACACTTACGTGCCATAGTTGAACTTGATTGGTATTCGCAATAATTGAGTACGTGTACTTATATTCTCGTGAGCACATGATACATGACTACATGGTGCATATTCTCGTGAGCACATGATACATGATTATATGGTGCATAAAGACTGATCCACTATTATGGGACTTAGTTCTATTCTCGTAGTTCAAGTAAAAATCTACTTGTGCATTCTTGGTGAGTCCAGCTGGTTCTCCTTGCTTGTTCGAAAATATATAGGTTCACGCTTGTCGCGAGAGCTGGGGCTTAAGTGACAATCGGGTCCCTATGTATTTCCGCCTGACCCCTTACTACCGGCCATAGTAAGGGCATAGCTTCCTTGGTTGGAGCAATAAGCCTGACCTAAGTGAATGCTAACTCCTGTCTTGTACACCACGTGGATCTTGTTCTTGTGGATGACACTGGTTACCAGGTCTTCTTATATACTGCACAGCAGTTTCTTGTTCTTGTTCTTGGTTGTCCTCAGCTAGAAAAGCATCGACAACAAATGGTATTCTTGGGAGGAATAAGGAAGGATTCAGGTAAAAATGCGTGATAGGCCTATGTGCATCTTGGTGAGCTGGTCTAGCCTCTCACACTACTTGACTACTTGTTACCTGAACCTTTCTTGAGCTTGATTACTTGTTGGGTTGGCTTAGCCTCTCTTATACTTGTTACGTGATGATACTTGATATATGTTTAGTTGAGTATCTACTTATATTGCATGATAACATGACATATAGTTGCATGTTAATAGCTTACTGAGATTTATCTCACCCTTTATTTGTTTAATTGTTCCCCCCCCCCAGGAAAGCAGGGGATAGTACGCAGTGAGGCTCGACTTAGCTGGGAATTTACTCAGCAGGATATTCTTGTTCGAAGTTAGTGTCCTTTTATATTTTGGTAAGGACGATCTTGTATGAGTTAATTAAACTCTGGGCTTGTATTGGGGTAGTATTTGTTGTCCCTAGACAGTTCTTGATGCCAGCTTATTTGCTAGGCATGTCTTCCGCTGTATGTAACCTGGTTTGGTTTTAATTTTCTTGGTCTAGAACTCGTGTGAGCTATCTTAGCTCCCTACTCTTGAGTATATATATCCTGTCAGTTTTGTTTTTAACAGGTATTGTTCCTGTTTCCCGTTAGTTTCTTGTTTCTCGTTAGTTACGCGCACCAGGTTCGAGGTTCTATTAGGGAATCCCGGGACTTGGGGCGTGTCAGAGTGGTATCAGAGCTATGGTTTAGCTCTTAGCCTGGATAGGGTCTATGGCCTAGGTTGGTTTAGTCTTGGGTATGTTTTCGACGCCGAGTGCTTCGTTACTTGTTGTTATACCAGGCATAGGACTGGTATTGATAGTGTTGATCCAATTGGATTAGATGATTTGAGAATCGAGAGCGCGAGTCTTTAAAGACTTAGGCGTATCTATCTTGTCTAGTGGATATTGTTTCGTGCTATATATGCATGCTTGTCCTTATCTCGTGAATTACGTGGAAGTGTATTCTCTAGTAAGAGACTACGTGCTTGATATTGTTATGAATAAGAGCTTGATAGAAGTGTGGGTGATAACACCCTATATGTTCTATGTTAATTTGTTCGTGTCACCGGTATGGGACATTGATGTGATACGTGTCATGACTTGACTTTCTATGTGTTAGGTCATTCTTGTTTACCACACTAGATGATAAATATTACTATGCTAGTATGCTTGATTATATATGTGAGCATGATAGATGTATGTATAACCTTTATGTTCTTCATTGAAAGTCTAGAAAGGGTTCTTGAGATTGTACTGGGTATTTAACCTATGTGATTGACAGTGGAGTTTCTACACCAAACTAGATGGATGTATCCATTCTTGATGAGAAACTGGGTTATCTTGAGTGGTTACAGTGCAAATACAGTGCTGACACCTGGATTAATGTTCTTGACCTCGATTGAGTTAAACGAGTTGAAGATTCAACTTGAGAATTTCTTGATAGAGGATATATCTACCTGGTAGTGGATGTCTGAAGTGAGTATCTGTGTTGACCTATAAGTGGAAACAACCAAGGTACGCGTGTTCTTGAGATTTTCTTGATCTTGTTAGAGATTCATGAATGAATTTCGAAGGCAGCTCCATTGTTAACTATTTGACACCGAGAGCTACATCTTTTGATGGATTGTCTTGATGGATTGATATACGTAAAGTCAGTTTTGAATATTGAAACGATGGATAACCACGACTTCAGTATCTGAGATTGCCTAGTGGATTTGACCAGTATTACAGTGATCTGGAGGATATGACCAGTTCTATTATTTCTAGTGGATATGTCAAGTTTTACCAATATAGTGGATTGACAAATCGAGTCTGCATGACTTTATGTGTCTCATTGTCATGATTGATGTATCGTGATTGCATAAAATATTTGTGAGTATATGTGTAATACTTAATTATGAGTATATGTGTATATTCTTGATGTGATCGAGTCCTACTTGTTGATTATATATGTTATAATCTTGATCAGTAAAATTCGAGGACGAATTTTTTTTTTAAGGAGGGGAGGATGTAACGCCCGTCCTAATTCTTGTTAAATTTCTTGACGTGCTTGCTTAAATGCTTGAACTTGCATATTATGTGCTAGTTTTACTTGGATTAAATTTTTAACTGCTTTAGAATATTAAGGTGGTTAAATGTCTAGTTTTGACTTTAGGGTCATTTGTGAAAATATGACTTTAGGGGCCTTTTTGTAAAAAGTGAAACTTGAGGGGCCTAAGTGTCATTCCTTGATTCTTGTTAAGTATATCATGGTTTGCTTGTTTGTCTGAGAAAGAAATTCTCAAACTTTCTCGACATTTCTCCCTCTGTCTCAAAGAAAAGTTAGGGTTTACCCTATTCTCGACTCCTCGCGATTAATTATTCCTCTGTTCGTGATTCTGGTCCCGGAAAAATATTCGTGGCGCTGAATAGAGCGTTTCCTGCCGAACAGAAATTAATTTGGGTCAACTTGGTTTTTGACTAGGTAAGTTATTGACTCCCCCTTACTTGTAATAACATGCATATATGTTATTCCCGATACTTGTTCTTGTTAAAATTGTGTTTTGAGCAATTTTTGTGATACTTGTAAATTTGGGACGAAGGGAGTATTCGTATGAAAACAAATGCTTTAAACTTGAATCTGAGAATGAATGAAAAGTATTAGTAAAGGAAATTATACTCCTATTCGTGGGACGGAGAAATATTAACTTGATTTAAATATTATTAGAAAAATTGTACCATTATTTGTGGTACGGGGAAATGAATGGAAGTATCCCTAGATGGGTATATTAGTATAATATAAAATTGTACTTATACTTTTGGGACGGTGAAATATTTAAGTGGAATAAAAGGAAATTGTCCTATTATTTATGGGACGGTAAAAGAAATGAATTGGGCTTGAAATAGGAGTTCTAAACTTGTTAGTATACTCCTGAGAATGTTAGGAGTGTTAGTTAAATGTTACTCCTACGCTTGGGACGGAGAATTATTAAGCTTGAATTCAGGGGAAAAGGGCCAAAATTTGTACCGCACGGTCGTGTGCCTTTATTTGGCACGGTCGTGCCAAATTGTTACCTTTAGGCAAATTCCCTCGTCAGTGATAGCACGGTCGTGCCAAATTGTAGAGCACGGTCGTGCCAGGGCTGAGCACGGTCATGTGCCTTTATTGGGCACGGTCGTGCCGAAAATGAATTTTGTGTGAAAATCCCTCGGCAGTGTTAGCACGGTCGTGCCAATTTCTAGAGCACGGTCGTGCCAAGTGAAAATTCTGATTTGTTTTCCTGAATTGTTTCCTCCATAACTTTCTATAGGAGAGTCGGAATCAAGATCCGAAAGAAGCTGAATAAGCTAGACTTAGAGAGCTATTCAAAGCACACTTTAACTACCTAATGAGATTTTGGGTGTTTGTCTAGGGCACCTAGATAGGTGTTTTGAGACATTGAATTGATTAAGTACAAGAATAAGAACTCTTTATTGTGTCTTGGAATCAAAGTTTGTGTACCTTAGGGGTATAAAACAATGTTTTGAACGTGAACATCCTAAGAATAGGATTGAGAATTGGTAAGAGTAAAGTGTATAACTCTTATACATGATTGAATGTCCAAAGATTGACATTATTACTTGAATATAAGATAATAAAATCTTGTACATGACTTGAATATCCAAATAATTGGATTAATATTTGAATATAAGATTAATAAATCTTGTATATGCCTTGACACCAATATATGGGTAAGGTGTAAACTCGAAAGTGCTCAGAACAAGCCTTAACGTGAATAAGAAATATTCTTGACTTGTATGTGCAATCATCGCACATAGTTGCTTGATAACAATGTGACTTCTTGATTACTTGAAGCTTGTTTCCCGTTGAGCTAGTCCACGAATCTTGGATTAGTCTCCCCTCTCGTAGCTAAAGTTTGTGTACCTAAAGGACACCAACTAATGCCTTGAACTTGAATATCCTAGGAATAGGACCGTGAACTTGATTGGGAGATGTATAGCTCATCTTCTTAATTAAAACGTGAATATAAGATGAGTAAATCTTGTTCTTGTCTTAAATAACCAAAGAGTTGGATTGATAACTTAAGTATAAGTTAATTAACTCTTGTACATGTTTAACCATCCAAGAAAATGGATTGAGAACTTGGATACAAGATAATAAAATCTTGTAAAAGTCTTGACTGTCTTGATTGTCTTGAAAGTCTTGAATGTCTTGAAACCATTACATGAATATGGTAATAACTTGAAAGAGTCTTGATGTGTATATGCAAATCTTGCATATATTTACTTGATAGAATGTGGCTTCTTGATTGATTGGTACATGGTATGAATAACCAAAGAATTGGGTTATGGAACTAGATAGAGAATGATTAACTCTACTACATACTTGAACTTGATACGTGTATATTGGAAGTGCTATAAATAAGCACTAAAGTGTAAATGATTTAGTTTTAATCGTGTATATACTCAATGAAGTATATAAAATATAAAGAAGATATCTTGTCGTGAAATGAGTTCCTAAAGAAAATAAGGACTAGTGTAATATGAAGATCATTCATATAATCGTGAATACTACGATTTAAATTAATAAGAATGATTATAGAACACAATATGTGTTAGGAAATGTATTCGATTATTAACGATACATATACGTGAAGTGTGACTGTGTCTAGGTACAATGTGACCTATTATACTACGTGTTTAGAGTCTAAGGTATTGGGCTCTACTTGATAGTAAGGGTATCGCGATAGACACTTTAATGTGTTAAACGTGATATAAATATGTACGTCCAAACTTGGGATGTGACTAAGTGATATACCCTAATACGTGATTGAGGTCTGTTATTAATAGACCCTAACTTGGATTGATCGTGTTACATGGACACTTACGTGCCATAGTTGAACTTGATTGGTATTCGCAATAATTGAGTACGTGTACTTATATTCTCGTGAGCACATGATACATGACTACATGGTGCATATTCTCGTGAGCACATGATACATGATTACATGGTGCATAAAGACTGATCCACTATTATGGGACTTAGTTCTATTCTCGTAGTTCAAGTAAAAATCTACTTGTGCATTCTTGGTGAGTCCAGCTGGTTCTCCTTGCTTGTTCGAAAATATATAGGTTCACGCTTGTCGCGAGAGCTGGGGCTTAAGTGACAATCGGGTCCCTATGTATTTCCGCCTGACCCCTTACTACCGGCCATAGTAAGGGCATAGCTTCCTTGGTTGGAGCAATAAGCCTGACCTAAGTGAATGCTAACTCCTGTCTTGTACACCACGTGGATCTTGTTCTTGTGGATGACACTGGTTACCAGGTCTTCTTATATACTGCACAGCAGTTTCTTGTTCTTGTTCTTGGTTGTCCTCAGCTAGAAAAGCATCGACAACAAATGGTATTCTTGGGAGGAATAAGGAAGGATTCAGGTAAAAATGCGTGATAGGCCTATGTGCATCTTGGTGAGCTGGTCTAGCCTCTCACACTACTTGACTACTTGTTACCTGAACCTTTCTTGAGCTTGATTACTTGTTGGGTTGGCTTAGCCTCTCTTATACTTGTTACGTGATGATACTTGATATATGTTTAGTTGAGTATCTACTTATATTGCATGATAACATGACATATAGTTGCATGTTAATAGCTTACTGAGATTTATCTCACCCTTTATTTGTTTAATTGTTCCCCCCCCCCCCAGGAAAGCAGGGGATAGTACGCAGTGAGGCTCGACTTAGCTGGGAATTTACTCAGCAGGATATTCTTGTTCGAAGTTAGTGTCCTTTTATATTTTGGTAAGGACGATCTTGTATGAGTTAATTAAACTCTGGGCTTGTATTGGGGTAGTATTTGTTGTCCCTAGACAGTTCTTGATGCCAGCTTATTTGCTAGGCATGTCTTCCGCTGTATGTAACCTGGTTTGGTTTTAATTTTCTTGGTCTAGAACTCGTGTGAGCTATCTTAGCTCCCTACTCTTGAGTATATATATCCTGTCAGTTTTGTTTTTAACAGGTATTGTTCCTGTTTCCCGTTAGTTTCTTGTTCTCGTTAGTTACGCGCACCAGGTTCGAGGTTCTATTAGGGAATCCCGGGACTTGGGGCGTGTCAGAGTGGTATCAGAGCTATGGTTTAGCTCTTAGCCTGGATAGGGTCTATGGCCTAGGTTGGGTTAGTCTTGGGTATGTTTTCGACGCCGAGTGCTTCGTTACTTGTTGTTATACCAGGCATAGGACTGGTATTGATAGTGTTGATCCAATTGGATTAGATGATTTGAGAATCGAGAGCGCGAGTCTTTAAAGACTTAGGCGTATCTATCTTGTCTAGTGGATATTGTTTCGTGCTATATATGCATGCTTGTCCTTATCTCGTGAATTACGTGGAAGTGTATTCTCTAGTAAGAGACTACGTGCTTGATATTGTTATGAATAAGAGCTTGATAGAAGTGTGGGTGATAACACCCTATATGTTCTATGTTAATTTGTTCGTGTCACCGGTATGGGACATTGATGTGATACGTGTCATGACTTGACTTTCTATGTGTTAGGTCATTCTTGTTTACCACACTAGATGATAAATATTACTATGCTAGTATGCTTGATTATATATGTGAGCATGATAGATGTATGTATAACCTTTATGTTCTTCATTGAAAGTCTAGAAAGGGTTCTTGAGATTGTACTGGGTATTTAACCTATGTGATTGACAGTGGAGTTTCTACACCAAACTAGATGGATGTATCCATTCTTGATGAGAAACTGGGTTATCTTGAGTGGTTACAGTGCAAATACAGTGCTGACACCTGGATTAATGTTCTTGACCTCGATTGAGTTAAACGAGTTGAAGATTCAACTTGAGAATTTCTTGATAGAGGATATATCTACCTGGTAGTGGATGTCTGAAGTGAGTATCTGTGTTGACCTATAAGTGGAAACAACCAAGGTACGCGTGTTCTTGAGATTTTCTTGATCTTGTTAGAGATTCATGAATGAATTTCGAAGGCAGCTCCATTGTTAACTATTTGACACCGAGAGCTACATCTTTTGATGGATTGTCTTGATGGATTGATATACGTAAAGTCAGTTTTGAATATTGAAACGATGGATAACCACGACTTCAGTATCTGAGATTGCCTAGTGGATTTGACCAGTATTACAGTGATCTGGAGGATATGACCAGTTCTATTATTTCTAGTGGATATGTCAAGTTTTACCAATATAGTGGATTGACAAATCGAGTCTGCATGACTTTATGTGTCTCATTGTCATGATTGATGTATCGTGATTGCATAAAATATTTGTGAGTATATGTGTAATACTTAATTATGAGTATATGTGTATATTCTTGATGTGATCGAGTCCTACTTGTTGATTATATATGTTATAATCTTGATCAGTAAAATTCGAGGACGAATTTTTTTTTTAAGGAGGGGAGGATGTAACGCCCGTCCTAATTCTTGTTAAATTTCTTGACGTGCTTGCTTAAATGCTTGAACTTGCATATTATGTGCTAGTTTTACTTGGATTAAATTTTTAACTGCTTTAGAATATTAAGGTGGTTAAATGTCTAGTTTTGACTTTAGGGTCATTTGTGAAAATATGACTTTAGGGGCCTTTTTGTAAAAAGTGAAACTTGAGGGGCCTAAGTGTCATTCCTTGATTCTTGTTAAGTATATCATGGTTTGCTTGTTTGTCTGAGAAAGAAATTCTCAAACTTTCTCGACATTTCTCCCTCTGTCTCAAAGAAAAGTTAGGGTTTACCCTATTCTCGACTCCTCGCGATTAATTATTCCTCTGTTCGTGATTCTGGTCCCGGAAAAATATTCGTGGCGCTGAATAGAGCGTTTCCTGCCGAACAGAAATTAATTTGGGTCAACTTGGTTTTTGACTAGGTAAGTTATTGACTCCCCCTTACTTGTAATAACATGCATATATGTTATTCCCGATACTTGTTCTTGTTAAAATTGTGTTTTGAGCAATTTTTGTGATACTTGTAAATTTGGGACGAAGGGAGTATTCGTATGAAAACAAATGCTTTAAACTTGAATCTGAGAATGAATGAAAAGTATTAGTAAAGGAATTATACTCCTATTCGTGGGACGGAGAAATATTAACTTGATTTAAATATTATTAGAAAAATTGTACCATTATTTGTGGTACGGGGAAATGAATGGAAGTATCCCTAGATGGGTATATTAGTATAATATAAAATTGTACTTATACTTTTGGGACGGTGAAATATTTAAGTGGAATAAAAGGAAATTGTCCTATTATTTATGGGACGGTAAAAGAAATGAATTGGGCTTGAAATAGGAGTTCTAAACTTGTTAGTATACTCCTGAGAATGTTAGGAGTGTTAGTTAAATGTTACTCCTACGCTTGGGACGGAGAATTATTAAGCTTGAATTCAGGGGAAAAGGGCCAAAATTTGTACCGCACGGTCGTGTGCCTTTATTTGGCACGGTCGTGCCAAATTGTTACCTTTAGGCAAATTCCCTCGTCAGTGATAGCACGGTCGTGCCAAATTGTAGAGCACGGTCGTGCCAGGGCTGAGCACGGTCATGTGCCTTTATTGGGCACGGTCGTGCCGAAAATGAATTTTGTGTGAAAATCCCTCGGCAGTGTTAGCACGGTCGTGCCAATTTCTAGAGCACGGTCGTGCCAAGTGAAAATTCTGATTTGTTTTCCTGAATTGTTTCCTCCATAACTTTCTATAGGAGAGTCGGAATCAAGATCCGAAAGAAGCTGAATAAGCTAGACTTAGAGAGCTATTCAAAGCACACTTAACTACCTAATGAGATTTTGGGTGTTTGTCTAGGGCACCTAGATAGGTGTTTTGAGACATTGAATTGATTAAGTACAAGAATAAGAACTCTTTATTGTGTCTTGGAATCAAAGTTTGTGTACCTTAGGGGTATAAAACAATGTTTTGAACGTGAACATCCTAAGAATAGGATTGAGAATTGGTAAGAGTAAAGTGTATAACTCTTATACATGATTGAATGTCCAAAGATTGACATTATTACTTGAATATAAGATAATAAAATCTTGTACATGACTTGAATATCCAAATAATTGGATTAATATTTGAATATAAGATTAATAATCTTGTATATGCCTTGACACCAATATATGGGTAAGGTGTAAACTCGAAAGTGCTCAGAACAAGCCTTAACGTGAATAAGAAATATCTTGACTTGTATGTGCAATCATCGCACATAGTTGCTTGATAACAATGTGACTTCTTGATTACTTGAAGCTTGTTTCCCGTTGAGCTAGTCCACGAATCTTGGATTAGTCTCCCCTCTCGTAGCTAAAGTTTGTGTACCTAAAGGACACCAACTAATGCCTTGAACTTGAATATCCTAGGAATAGGACCGTGAACTTGATTGGGAGATGTATAGCTCATCTTCTTAATTAAAACGTGAATATAAGATGAGTAAATCTTGTTCTTGTCTTAAATAACCAAAGAGTTGGATTGATAACTTAAGTATAAGTTAATTAACTCTTGTACATGTTTAACCATCCAAGAAAATGGATTGAGAACTTGGATACAAGATAATAAAATCTTGTAAAAGTCTTGACTGTCTTGATTGTCTTGAAAGTCTTGAATGTCTTGAAACCATTACATGAATATGGTAATAACTTGAAAGAGTCTTGATGTGTATATGCAAATCTTGCATATATTTACTTGATAGAATGTGGCTTCTTGATTGATTGGTACATGGTATGAATAACCAAAGAATTGGGTTATGGAACTAGATAGAGAATGATTAACTCTACTACATACTTGAACTTGATACGTGTATATTGGAAGTGCTATAAATAAGCACTAAAGTGTAAATGATTTAGTTTTTAATCGTGTATATACTCAATGAAGTATATAAAATATAAAGAAGATATCTTGTCGTGAAATGAGTTCCTAAAGAAAATAAGGACTAGTGTAATATGAAGATCATTCATATAATCGTGAATACTACGATTTAAATTAATAAGAATGATTATAGAACACAATATGTGTTAGGAAATGTATTCGATTATTAACGATACATATACGTGAAGTGTGACTGTGTCTAGGTACAATGTGACCTATTATACTACGTGTTTAGAGTTTAAGGTATTGGGCTCTACTTGATAGTAAGGGTATCGCGATAGACACTTTAATGTGTTAAACGTGATATAAATATGTACGTGCAAACTTGGCATGTGACTAAGTGATATACCCTAATACGTGATTGAGGTCTGTTATTAATAGACCCTAACTTGGATTGATCGTGTTACATGGACACTTACGTGCCATAGTTGAACTTGATTGGTATTCGCAATAATTGAGTACGTGTACTTATATTCTCGTGAGCACATGATACATGACTACATGGTGCATATTCTCGTGAGCACATGATACATGATTACATGGTGCATAAAGACTGGTCCACTATTATGGGACTTAGTTCTATTCTCGTAGTTCAAGTAAAAATCTACTTGTGCATTCTTGGTGAGTCCAGCTGGTTCTCCTTGCTTGTTCGAAAATATATAGGTTCACGCTTGTCGCGAGAGCTGGGGCTTAAGTGACAATCGGGTCCCTATGTATTTCCGCCTGACCCCTTACTACCGGCCATAGTAAGGGCATAGCTTCCTTGGTTGGAGCAATAAGCCTGACCTAAGTGAATGCTAACTCCTGTCTTGTACACCACGTGGATCTTGTTCTTGTGGATGACACTGGTTACCAGGTCTTCTTATATACTGCACAGCAGTTTCTTGTTCTTGTTCTTGGTTGTCCTCAGCTAGAAAAGCATCGACAACAAATGGTATTCTTGGGAGGAATAAGGAAGGATTCAGGTAAAATGCGTGATAGGCCTATGTGCATCTTGGTGAGCTGGTCTAGCCTCTCACACTACTTGACTACTTGTTACCTGAACCTTTCTTGAGCTTGATTACTTATTGGGTTGGCTTAGCCTCTCCTATACTTGTTACGTGATGATACTTGATATATGTTTAGTTGAGTATCTACTTGTATTGCATGATAACATGACATATAGTTGCATGTTAATAGCTTACTGAGATTTATCTCACCCTTTATTTGTTTAATTGTTTCCCCCCCCCCCAGGAAAGCAGGGGATAGTACGCAGTGAGGCTCGACTTAGCTGGGAATTTACTCAGCAGGATATTCTTGTTCGAAGTTAGTGTCCTTTTATATTTTGGTAAGGACGATCTTGTATGAGTTAATTAAACTCTGGGCTTGTATTGGGGTAGTATTTGTTGTCCTTAGACAGTTCTTGATGCCAGCTTATTTGCTAGGCATGTCTTCCGCTGTATGTAACCTTGTTTGGTTTTAATTTTCTTGGTCTAGAACTCGTGTGAGCTATCTTAGCTCCCTACTCTTGAGTATATATATCCTGTCAGTTTTGTTTTTAACAGGTATTGTTCCTGTTTCCCGTTAGTTTCTTGTTTCTCGTTAGTTACGCTCACCAGGTTCGAGGTTCTATTAGGGAATCCCGGGACTTGGGGCGTGTCAACATTGGTGTCAGATATCATTTCATAAGGGATGAGAAACGGGTAAAGGTGAAGGTAGGGACGGCGGATAACCCTGCAGACATGTTCACA
This sequence comes from Campanula takesimana, assembly GCA_026119855.1. Classification (NCBI taxonomy): domain Eukaryota; kingdom Viridiplantae; phylum Streptophyta; class Magnoliopsida; order Asterales; family Campanulaceae; genus Campanula; species Campanula takesimana. The sequence goes on from JAOWBW010000009.1 coordinate 2,415,636, forward strand.
AAACCCGTGACGGGAAGCAAGTTCAAACATTGTTTGGACTTGCAGAATATTTGCAGCTATTAGATAGCAGAAGAGGCGAGGGGGAGAAAATTGTCATGGAGATTCAAAGTCAAGGTGGAGATTGTTGGGTTAATGCCTTTGAATTTGAGACGCCGAGTTAAAGGGTTAAGCAACAGAGAAAATCTTATAATTCCGGGACAGAGCAGAACCGCTCGGCCGAGCAGTATAAAGGACTCGGCCGAGCAGATCGACATTTGGACGAGAAGAGTCGAATCGGAAATTGGGAAATTGGAGCAGCAGTTATTCGGCCACATGAAGGGTCCTATTCGGCCGATAATTCGGCCGAATAGACTGGTTTCGGGCTGAAGTCTGCTGCAGTCCCAGATTCGCATAAGGAAAGGTTTTCGAGTCATTTTTGGACTAGATTTCCAAGTTCCTAGCATACTTTGAGATAGACTTTGTTGGTATAAATAGAGTCCATTAGTTTAGATCATTGTAAGACAATTTAGTGTGCTCAGAGAGGTCTATAATTCTACAGTTACACAGTCACGAATTTTGTGGTCAAAATTCGTGTAGCATAAATAGTGAGATCTTACTTGTAATCGTTTCTCCAGATTGATAATAATATTCTCTCCCCTCCCCGTGGACGTAGCCAAGTTGGTGAACCACGTATATCTGTGTTCTTGTGATTGCTCGCTTTTCTTATCAAGTCTTGTTATTGCTCTAACAATGCATATATTGGATGGCCCTGGGGCCTTTCGGTAGTATAGTGTTTGCTTATTCAAGGATAGATGTATGTGTTAAGCACCATTGCTAGAATAATTGGGGCAAGATTTCCTTGTTGGGTTGATCAATAGTTGTGCCCAGAGCTTTTTTTCTTTGGAAGTCAATCATATAACATACACCATTATCAGTTTCCATTTACTTATTTATGTATACTTCTTCTGTATTTGTACCTACTAGAATTTTCTTTGAAGAAGCTGACCAAGTCTACTATGGAATTTCTTTTGTTTGTTTCATAAATTGATACCAAGTTTTTTACTTAGTCCGTTTCTGAATGAATATTATTATATTATTTTCTTTTTTATGTTGCAACTAGGGTTGATGAGCAGGGAAAATCAACAACTTGAGAAGACGGAAAAGGGAGAAAGAAATTGTGAAGTGAATATACAGAAAGCTGATGAATTTAATGCTCAGTTTTTTTATGTGTTGAATGAAAAAGCACGATACAACTATATCAGCACAATGAAAGGTAGCTATTGAAATTCTTTCGTCATTACACTTTGTATAAAACTGTATTTTCTCAATGTTAAGCATGGTCTGTGTATTGCTAAGCATGAGTGATACTTCAGTTTGTTTGTAGTAACTTTTGAAGTAGTATGAGAAACATATGAATTGTAAAATGGGACACTTAAATACGAGCGTAACGGAGGGAGTAAATGATTTGGATTTTTGTTTGTTATTTTGGGATATTGTAGAATGGGACACTTAAACACGAGCGGGACGGAGGGAATGAATACGAGCGGGATTAATAGTTGTAGTAGCATTACTGTGTATGTGATCTTTAAAGTTTGGATATACTGTTAATGGCCCAGGTTGTGTCTTCATTGTTCCTGCTTCTATAGCTAATAAGTGTCACTTGCACACTTAGTATAATCATTCAACTATACCACTCTTATTATTGAAACTTCAATGTAAGGGTACATGGCTGATGCTGACCAGAAGGAGCATGTTCTATTTGCATATACTCCCTCCGTCCCAGAAAGATAGTCCACATTTTTTCATTGTTACTGCGAGGTAACTTTGAGCAGTTATAAATACTACTTATAATTATGTTAATGTGAATCTAAAAATTGATATTAATAGTATTTATAATGGTGTATCAAGAACAATTTCAAAAATTTCATTAGAATAATTAAAAGTAGCCTTAATTATTACTCAAAGTTCCTTCGTAAAACCCATGAAAATAGGGCGACCATCATTCTGGGAAAGAGGGAGTATTAATCTGTTTGTTGTTTTAGTAACGAGCTAGCATGAGCACTTGAAACATGTGATGCAGAATATATTTGTATAACGAACTTGCGTGAAGTAGCTTTTAATAGATGTGTGTATGTGCCTCATATAGTATGCAAGCATTTCACTGTGTGCTGATTTTTATATGCTTTCAGCCAGTACTCCTTCTGTTTAACTATCGAGTTTTTTTTTTGTTTTTTTTTTTTTTTTTTTTTTTTTTTTTTGTCCTGATATAAACTATTGAGTTTTGGGACACTTACAAATCAGAAATTAGTATTTAAGTGAAATTGAATCCTCCACCCCTTTGTTAGAGATAAATAGTATTCACGTTATTTTGTTTCTATCAAATTGTGTATTTGTTTCCTTTATTAGTTAGGACTTAATTATAGATAGGATTCGGTTAAACTACCGTGACAAAAGGTCTTAGGAGAGGATAAAGATATCCACCTACCAAAGCATTTTAGGATAGGATGAAATATATACACCTTTCGGTTAAACTACCGTGAAAAAAAGGTATTAGGAGAGGATAAAAGATATCCACCTAACAAAGCATCTTAGGAGAGGATAAAAGATATCCACCTACCAAAGCATTTTAGGATAGGATGAAAGATATCCACCTTTTGGTTAGACTACCGTGACAAAAGATTTTAGGAGAAGATGAAAGATATCCACCTTTTGGTTAGACTACCGTGACAAAAGGTCTTAGGAGAGGATAAAAGATATCCACCTACCAAAGCATCTTAGGAGAGGATGAAAGATGTCCACCTTCCGGGTAAGCTCCCGCTAAACAGCTCCCATGTCCCAAAAACATCCTTCACTAGAACTACGTTAGGCTTGATTCCCAGCAAACGGATACGTAGGAATCCTATATCCCTAGGTCCATCCGTTAGCCAAATCGGTCATACTGTCCTCCCATCACAGGCAGATTGGGCTGTTTTTAGGTCGACAACCCCGCTTTCCTAAAGCAACGTTGCCGAGGGGCTCTGTAAGTACCCCAATCTGAATTAAAACCAACTTAGAGGTATTCTTGGTACTATTTAAGGATAAGCCTGATAGGCTAGGACCTCACTAAGATAAACCAAAAACCTTAGGACTGTTCTAGAATAAAAAGTAGAAAGTTCCAGATTTCACCCCTAGAATCCGTACGGATGGTTTGGCCCCGAAGAGCCACCAACCGTACGGACGGTTTAGGACCTCCAGATCCCTATAAATTAAATCCTTGCTGATCATTTTAGGGGGAGAAATTAGTATAGAATAGTGAAGCTCTGTCAAAATCACTATAAAAACACAAACTTGAGTGAAAAGAGAGAGGAAGATAGGCCAAAACCAAGATAGGTGAGGCCTCCTTCTCCCCATCTTCTCTCCATCTCATATCTATCTCTTATTATTTAGTTGATATTGTTGTTTATTTACATGTTTGCCTCTTTTACATACAAATGTCTTTACATTTATGCAATCTTATGAATTGGAACCAAGTCATGAGGTGATTCCATTATACCCTCACACTTTATGTGTGATTAAGTGTTGAAATCAAATGATGATCATGACTTGTTATGTTTATGTCATTTACATTCTTGCCTTTACTTCCATGTCTTTACTTTTGGCTTGGTGATCCATTGCACAAATAGAGAAAGCCTTGTACATTTATCTTGTATTTGTCTATCTATTGCCATGATGATCATGTTTGGATGGTAAAGTCTCAATTTTTATCATCCAAACTTTGATTTATCCCTAATAATGTTACCTTTAGATGGTAAAGACTAAATATTTATCCATCAAAAGGATGATTTTGTTGTCCCAAAGGTTTAATCTTGGATGAATCATCCATTTGGATGTTAAAGTTTCAATCTTTATTCATCCAAATGGTTGTCTTGGCTCAAAACCATGTTCATCACCTTTTGTCTTTCTTTCTCCAATGATTGTCTTGATCATACCCAAATCCTTTGTTTTGGTGTCTAATCTCATGATCAAAGGCATAGGAATAAACATTTGAAATGTTTATGTACCACAATAAACTGCAAAGTCACATTTCTGTCCAGTTTCAGCAGACTGCTCTGTTTCTGTCTGAAACTGGACTGTTTCTGATACATCTGTAAAATCCCCAGGACGGCCCTAACCATCCGTACTGATGGTTTGGCCAGAGGGATGTTTGTCTGTTTAAACCCGGTTTTGTAAACATCTTTACGAATAAACCCTTTTCTAGTTAATTTTCCAACGGTTTCTATTAAAAGGCAGTTTCTCCCATTTTTAAAATACACACACACACACTTGCACATTTTGGTCAACAAACTTAGGGAGACTCGGTTTTCTGAGGCGGATTGGGTAAATCATGAAACATTCTTCCCAAAACGTAACCTGACCTCCGAACTCATTTTCTCTAACCATTTTCGTTAAGTTGGGTTTAAAATTAATTTAACGTGGTGACTCCGTTTTCTTGTAAAATAAAGTTCCGTGTTCGATCCCGAGGAAAACAAATCTGATGTTTTTCCCGCGGGCATCTTACAACCCCCCCCCACAAACTTGATCCTAAATCCATACCCTACATCTTTATTAGTTACTCTCCCACACAAAATGCATACTACTGCCTTGACCATATCACTAACTGTGTCTACACTTCACACCATGTCAAGTTCGTAGAAACAGATTTTCCGTACCCCACCCTTACCAACAAATCCCCTCCTTATACCCCCTTCCATATCTCTTCCTGGTGTCCCATCAACCTACCTATTATCCAACCCAATTACTCCTACCGCACAGCGTACCGCACACCCTGCCCCACCGCCTACCCCATAACCTACTGCACCCCCTGCCCTACAGCCTACCACACAACCTACCGCACCCCCTACCACACAACCTAGTGCACCACCTAGCGCCCAATCTATCGCTCATCTTACCACACCCTCTTCCACTACACCACATTCTACTACCCCACCTATCATCCAGCCTTCCGCACCACTTGATCACTCCACCGACCACTTTACTCCTCTCTCAGCCGCAAACACCATTCCCTCCCTACGTCCTCCACCACATATTCGAATTATGCCTTTATAATAACACCATCAAACCCAATCCCAAATATGCTGATATATCCACTTTAACCTCACCCACAAGTCTTCCCACATCTACCAAACAAGCCTTATCCATTCCCCATTGGAATGCTGCTATGCTTGAAGAATATCAAGCACTCACTCGAAACCAAACCTGGTCCCTTGTTCCTCCAACTACTGCTTACAATATCGTTGGCTGCAAATGGGTCTTTCGCATTAAATATAATCCTGATAACACCATAAAAAAAGTACAAGGCTCGTCTTATGGCCAAAGATTTTCATCAACAACCGGGGTTGACTACTCCGAAACCTTTAGTCCAATAGTTTAACCTGCTACCATTCGTCTTCTTCTTTCTCTAGCCACTAACCGAAATTGGTCCCTTAGACAACTTGATATAAACAATGCTTATATACAAGGTTCCTTCCAGGAAATTGTCTTCATGTCCTAACCCCTTTGTATTTATTGATAAATCCTAACCCTCCTTTGTATGTCGCCTTACCAAAGCCATCTAAGGCCTTAAACAAGCACCACGTGCTTGGTTCACTGAACTCAAAATCTACCTCCTCACTTATGGTTCCAACCTTCCTTAGCCGACCCCTCTCTCTCTCTCTCTCTCTCTCTCTCTCTCTCTCTTTATCCTCGCCAACTCCGCCTCCCCTCTTTACCTCTTAGTTTATGCTGATGACATTATTGTCACTGGGCCATCCGTCACTCTTCTTGCTTCCTTTATTGAGATTCTCTCTAACTGCTTCTCTCTCAAAGACCTTGGCCCTCTTTCTTATTTCCTTGGCATTGAAGTCACACCCGATCATCATGGCCTCCTTCTTACTCAAACTAGTACACATATGAACTTCTTGCTTGTCATAATATGATTAACTCTTAACCCTTCCCACACCCATGGTTCCCCACCCTCCACTCTTTCACTCGCCCCCCCACTCCTGCCGTAAATCCAACTTATTTTTGTGAAATTGTTCGTGGCCTTCAATACCTCTATCTCACCCGTCCTGACATCTCCTTTCTCCGTTAATAAACTTGCTCAGTTTATACAAAACCCTCAAGACACTCATTGTACACTTCACTTGGGTCTTCAATTGTACAAGACTTCCCCTTACACACTTCATTCTTTCTGCAATGCGGACTGGGCTGGTGATAAAGATGACTATGTCTCCACTACTGGCTATATTGCCTATCATGGTCGCAACCCTATCACTTGGTCCTCTAAGAAACAGTATGCCCTTGCACGGTCCACAACTGAGGCTGAATTTCGGGTAGTTGCGGATGCTACTACTAAGATAATTTGGGTACGCAACCTCTTAACCGAGCTTGGTCTTACACTCCCTCAACCGTCTGTCATCTATTGTAATAACCTTGGTGCTACTCATTACTCAGCAAACCCTGTCTTTCATTCAAGAATGAAGCATCTCGCTCTCTCCTTCCATTTCATCAGAGAACATGTTCAACGTGGAACTCTTCAAGTTCAACATATTTTTGGTGATGATCAACTCGCTGACGTCCTCACAAAACATCTTCCTCGTCCTCGATTCACTCAACTCATTTCCAATATCGGTCTCTTCCAAGGATCGTCTGTCTTGCGGGGGCATGTAAAGACTGATAACGAGAATGCCCTTATTTAGAGTTTCTTGCTCGACACTTCTTTATACCTTGTGATATATTTTGTTTCTTTTATTGTAGAGAATGTGTATATCTCATAATATTATCAACCTAGTTTAGATAGAAAGTAAATATTTGTACTTATTTAGGACTTTACATCTTTGACTATATATATTCATCCATTGTGAATAATAAACTCACTTGGCCAATTCTCACAACTTATTGCTACTTATTTCCGTTTCGAGCGTCTCATACTTGTTGTTACTTACCTAAAATAATCAATTTTTTCTTTCCTACCCACTCACAATACTTACTTTTTTAACATATTTTCTTAATCCCCATGCACTCACTTTTAGAAGCAATAAGTATGAGACGGAGGGAGTACTTATTATGGAGTTTTAATTTAACAAATATTAAATTTATTTAAATTAAAAACCAAAAAAATAGTATACTCACTTTGCCCCTCTTTAATTATAAAATTTTCACTTTAGCTATCCTACTTTAATTTACAAAGTTTTAAAATGGAAACCTCTTAACACTTTTTAAATAAATTAACTCATTTGTCATATTCACAAAAACCACTCACTTATTATTTCCTACCCTACTTTCTCTCAATTATCTATACTTACAACACATTACCTTTACAACTTTATCTTTAACTTTTGTGCCCAAATCCATTTTCAAAATAAAATTAAAGAGAGACGGATGGAGTAAATTTTTGGAATACAAGAAGTTACTTAATCTAAACGGGGTGACTTGAGGTGAAATAACTTTAAGAAAGCATAAATCATATAACTGATGCAGCTATGTTTTAAGATCATCTGTTTGTCGATCGATCCCAAGAAGACTAGAGAAGCAAGAATGGTGTATACATGCATACTAATATTTCTAATATAAGGGAATCATTTAATTTTTTTTTATTATTATTATTATATATTAATTAGGAGGCATGAAGAGTGACTAAAGTTTAGACTTCACAATCTGTAAGGCTTGACTTTATTTTACTGTGACATTCTTTTGTTGCTACATAGTACAATTGTTTTTCGTACCAAAATTTCTTAGTCTCTGTCATCCTTAAATGAATATCTACATTAAAATAAAAAAATCAAAAATGAATATCCAATTTTTAAGTATTAAATCCTTCCTCATCGTCATATAACAAGTTACTCATATAATCAAATATTGATTCATTATGCAATATAGTGAGATTCTTAAGGATTTTTATATATTTGTGTTTCGAAAATGCTTACGTCAACGTTTTTGCAAATATGTTTTAAAATAAAATTTACTGATTTAGCAACCGAATGAGTAATAATCACGAGACTAAACCAAAAGTATTAAAATGATGAGGCGGACTCCTGTGAGACGGCTCACAGCCAGCCAAGCCTTTTTTTTATTTTTTATTTTTTTATTTTTTTATTTTTTTTATTTTTTTATTTTATTTTTTTTGCCTTCCAGCTTTTTTTCCCCGGTCATTTTTTACTCGCCAACAAAAGTAACACTTTTTATAAAGAAATGTAACACTTTTCTCATATGTAACACTTTTTTTTTCAAAAATGTACCACAATTTTGCTGAAATAGATTAAAGGTAATATAAGATAGACAACTAAACTAATGTTACATTTTATAATAAATGAATGTAACCCTTTTTTCTCAATTGTAACACTTTTTTAGGGTTTCATATTCAATTGAAATACAAAACCGCTTAAATACATGAATTTTCACTCTTTTTTAAAAGAAAAAAAGTAACATTTACTCTATAAAACTGTTACATTCATTTATATATTATATTACAATCATATATGCATTGTGTTACACTTCAATTAATAATTTTTCTAACCACAAAAACTATTTATATTATTTTACGAAACTGCTGTTACATCTTATAATAAAGTGTTACTTTCTTGAGACCAAACTGTTACATTCTTCATAAAAATGTGTTACATTTTTTGACGACGAGCAGCTCACTTTTTTGTGTGTTAAAAAATATGTTTTTAAAAAAATGAAACCATATCATGACCTATCTAGTTTTATTCGTCTCGTCAAGACGAACACAACGGTATTTTTAGATTTTTTTTTTCGACTTCAAAATCTCAAAATATAGCATTTTAAAGTTATTGGAGGGTTTTTTTTACCCGCGACACGTGTCGCAATTTGAGAGGAAGAAGGGGGCTGGAGTGGGCGGGTAGCGGAGCGGGTTGGTGGGTCAACCCGTGAGCAAACACGTCGCACAGCGTGCGAAAGTCGCACATGAGTGTTTGTCTAAAATGATGCAAATTTTGTTGGGTTTCAACGATTCATGTGCAGCGGAAGACTTTACATGAATAAAATCCAAAGCCAGGATCCGCTATGATCAAACAATTTATAATAAAGACGAAAAGTATTGTAACGACCCCAAAACTCGTCCCTATTTATTTTATATTTTTGGGGATTTTAATTTGAACTTATGTGTGCATTTTATGTGTTGCATCATATTTTATGATTTGCACATCTTACTTGAGTATATGTGTTAGTTAAAGTGTTAGTAGTAATATTTGTTTTGTGAGTTAAGTAGTGTTAGTGGAACTTTATGGGCCAAAGTGTAAAAAATAAAGTCCAATGGTCTAGTTGTTCAACATGGAAGTAGAGGGGCTTTAGTGAATAGGTATAAATACCAAACAATGCATGTTTATCTTCATAATTTCATTACCTGGGAATGAAGCAAATCACACACACACACACACACTAAAAGTTACTCTCTCTGGGTTATGAACAACAAAGGTTAGGGTTCTTCTTTATTAATTTCCTCATTTTTATTTACTACTCCATTTTAAAATCTAATTATATTAAAATGTTCAGGGTGTTGAGTAGGTTATTTCTACCCGATCAAATATTATTTTCTCGATACTTTTCCAGAAATAGGTAAGTTACTAATTCCCCTTTCAATGTTAAAATGGTCATATATGTTATACTTGATACTTGTGATTGTTATTTTTGTGATTTGGGTGATTTTTGTGATACTTGTAATTTTGGGGCAAAGTGAGTATTTGGTATGTTTGGTTTGGTTGGGTTCAAAGTGGTGTTAAAGATGTTCTGGGACTGAATTTGTAGCCTTAGTGAAGTTATAAACGTTAAGTGTTGTAAGTGTTGTGCTTTTGGGGCGGTGAAACGAATGGAGTATAAATCATTTTGGTTTTGGCCTGCGAGGTGTGGTGGGCGGCCGCCCAAAAGGGGCGTGCGGCCGCACATCTATCTGGAAGGTTTTGTTCATGAAAACAGAGAAAGTGGGCGACCGCACACCCAGCTTGGACGGCCGCACACTTTACCCTGAATTTGATATTTTGTTCCAAGTTAAGTATAAGAGGTTAGTGATTGTCAATCCTTTAAGGGATGGTCTAGGGAAATTGGATGAGTGTTTTGGGAGGTTGTCATGGTTGTTGAGGATTGTGTTTAAGTGTGTGCAAGAATGTGTTGTGACTTTATTTCATGATGGTTGTGAACTCCTCATGAGTGCTTATTTCGTGTGCATCTTGTGATGTATTTGGCTTGGTTCCCTACTTTGGAATCATTGCCCCCGGTTGTTGTTTAAGCAAGTATTCATTACAGTGCTTTGTTGAAAGTCCAGCTGGTTTTGTGTTATCGAGTGGAGGTGGAAAGAATTATAGTGGCACACCAGCCAAGTTCACTATAAGGCTTTTCCACTGGACCTTTTTCCTCAGTCCAGATTGGCCTTGGATGGGATGAATTAGCTCCCTCGTGTGAGCATTTGGGTTATGACTTTGTGTCATTTTCCCCTGTAGTTAACTTGGTTTTCGGGATCCCGGCTTCAGCTATTTATGCTTCTCAGATGGTTTTCTCAGATGGTTTTCTCAAATGGTTTTCTCAAATGCTTATGTTTATTGGGTAAACCTTGGCTTGGTATCCACCTTAGTGTGGCATTTGTTGTATATGTGGTATAATGAGTTGGATTTGCCTCTCATACTATGTGCTATGTGATGCTTGTGATATTGTTCCTTATGATTATCATTATAGCATGAAACGTAGTTGCATTTTAGTAGCTTACTGAGATTTATTCTCACCCCTTATTTGTTTACTGTTTTAGATAAAGGCGAGTTCAGGGGATAGGACACTTTGGCACAGGAGGACGTTAGAGTGGTAAGAGTTGGGACTTGTTTTGTTAAGGTTACATTATGTAAATGTAAATCCTCATGGGTAGAGTACCCGCACTTCATGTTGTAACACCTATTTTGGATAGTATTGGTGTTTGTAAATTTGTAAATGATGTTTGTAAAGTTTGTTTTAAAGTTAAATATGAAGTCTTTGAACTTCAAGTGTTGATTTTGTTAAACTTTATGAAAGGATATTTCGGAAAAAAAAAATTCAAAAGTATTTTATGACGTCTTCCATTCGTGTCCTGAGCGTGGGGCCAAGTAGGACCACGGGTCTGGGGCGCGACAGTTGGTATCAGAGCTAGGTTGTAGATGGTTTAGAATGACTAAATGACCTAGGAGGGTAGTAGTGTATAGAGTGAGTAACGTTGAGGTTCTTATGCAGGTACTTATTGAAAATGGTTGGAACAGAGGGTGATCAGTCTGAGCCTTCAGGGCAAGATAAGGTCAGAGAGGAAGCTCGAATAATGTTTCAAGGCATGTTTGAAGCTGCGATGAAAACAATCAATGATCAGAGACCAGAGAGGGAACAAGCACCACCAAGATATGGCCTAGAACAATTTCTGAAAATGAAGCCTATGGGGTATGATGAAGAGCCTGATATCACTAAGGCTGAAAGGTGGGTTGAGTCGATGGAGAAAATTTTCAATGTTCTACAATGTACTGAGGAAGATAAAGTTCGATTTGCAACTTATATACTGATTGGAGCAGCTGAGTATTGGTGGAAAGTGGTGAAAGCTAGTTGGGATGAAACTCATGTACCCTATGCTTGGGAGACTTTCGTGAAGAAATTCAAAGAACACTTCATTCCCAAGGTAGACCAAGACAAAAAGGAGTTTGAATTCCTTAACTTAGAGCAGAATATGATGATGGTAGCTGAGTATGTTGCCAAGTTCACTGAATTGGCTAGGCATTGTCATTACTTGGTGGCTACTGAAGAAAGGAAGACTATGAGGTTCATGAAAGGGTTGAGAACAATGATCAGAACACAGCTCATTTCTCACAAATTTCAAGACTTGCAGGATGCGATTGACCATGCTTACCAAGTGGAACATGATATAGTTGAACACAAGAGAAAGATGGAAGAAAAGGGTGGAGGAAGACAAGGAGGACAAGGGAAACAACCACAACAACAATGTGGTGATAATAGAGGAAATCAAAGAGCATCTTCACAGTTCAGCGGATCTTCTCAAGGGAAATCGGGTAACAGAAATCAAGGTAACACTTCAGGGGGTCAGAATAAGAAGGTTTGTAACTATTGTCAAAAATAAGGGCATTATGAAGAGAGATGTTGGAAGAAATAAGGTAGATGTATGAATTGCGGTCAGTTGGGTCATTTTCAGAGGAATTGTCCCAGGTTTAATAATCAGTCTTCGGGAAGTGTAGTTGGGTCTTCTCAGGGCCAAAAGAGGGATTCTTCAGGGAGGCCTAAGGTGCAGGGTCGTGTCTTTGCCATCACTCAACGACAGGCTTCAGATTCTTCTAATGTGATAGGAGGTATAATTTCTGTGTCTAGTTTAAGGGCACGAGCACTTATAGAACCTGGCTCTTCGTATTCTTATGTGTCTGTGCATTTTGCTTCTCGATTGCATTTGTCTTCTGAGTCTCTACCTTATGTGTTAGAGGTGTCTACTCCTATGGGGGAGTGTTTGGTGACCAATAAGGTGTTGCTTTCTTGTGATGTGCATGTACGTGAGCATGTTTTGCCTGCTGATTTAGTTATCTTGCCATTACAAGATTTTGATATTATTTTGGGTATGGATTGGTTGAGTAAATATCATGCTTCTGTTGAACGCTTTAAAAATGTGGTCACATTTTCTATCCCTAATATCCCTGAATTTACCTTTGAGGTCGTTCCTTTAGGTAGGGAGATTCGTATTATTTCTTATGTGAAGGCTAGAAAGTTATTGAATCGTGGTTGTGTGGGGTATTTGGCCAGTGTTCTTGATTCTACTAAAAGGGTTCCTGATATAGAGGATGTGCCTATTGTTAAAGAATTTTCAGATGTATTTTCTTCTGAGTATGCTATGCCTCCTGACCGGGAAATCGAGTTCTGTATTGACTTACTTCCAGGTACAGCTCCTATATCTGAGGCACCTTACAGAATGGCTCCAGCTGAACTGAAAGAGTTGAAGGTTCAATTGAAAGAGTTACTTGATAGAGGATTCATCCGTCCTAGTGTATCGCCGTGGGGAGCTCCTGTGTTGTTTGTAAAGAAGAAGGATGGATCTTTGAGACTGTGTATTGATTATCGGAAGTTGAATCAGGTAACCATAAAGAATAAATATCCTCTCCCTCATATTGATGATTTATTTGATCAACTTCAAGGTTCAGTCGTCTTTTCAAAGCTTGACTTGAGGAGTGGGTATCACCAGTTGAAAATCCGTTCTGAAGACATTTCTAAAACTGCTTTCCGTAGTAGATATGGCCATTATGAGTTTCTTGTTATGCCTTTTGGGTTGACTAATGCTCCGGCTGTTTTTATGGATATGATTTATAGGGTCTTTAAACCTTATCTTGATACCTTTGTGGTTGTATTTATTGATGATATTCTTGTTTATTCAAAGTCCCGGGAGGAGCATGAACAGCACTTGCGAATGGTATTATCTATTCTTCGGGAGAAGCAATTGTTTGCGAAGTTTAGTAAATGTGCTTTTTGGCTCGATGAAGTATCTTTTCTTGGGCACGTGATTTCTAATAGAGGCATATCAATTGATCCATCCAAGGTTGAGGCTATTGTGAGTTGGAAGAGGCCAGAATCAGTGTCAGAAATTCAAAGTTTCTTGGGGTTAGCTGGGTACTACAGAAGGTTCATTGAAGGGTTCTCTAAGATTTCAACTCCATTAACTCAGTTGACTCGAAATAATGTGCCTTATATGTGGAATGAAAAATGTCAAATCAGTTTTGAGGAGTTGAAGAAAAGATTGACTACTGCTCATATTCTTGCACTCCCTAATGGAAACGATGATTTGGTGATATATAGTGATGCTTCTAAAGAAGGCCTCGGGTGTGTATTAATGCAAAATGGAAGGGTGATTGCGTATGCTTCGAGGAAGTTGACTCCGAGTGAGCATAATTATCCTACCCATGACATGAAGCTTGCGGCTATTGTATTTGCGTTGCACAAGTGGAAACATTATCTTTATGGAGCAAAATTTGATATTTTTACCGATCATCAAAGTTTGAATTATCTTTTCTCACAAAAAGAGTTGAATAACAGTCAAAGAAGATGGATGGAGTTACTGAAGGACTATGATTGTACTATCTCTTATCATCCGGGTAAAGCAAATGTAGTAGCTGATGCCATTAGCCGGAAATCTTATATGGCTTCATTGATGGTGCGTGAATGGAAGATGTTGGAGGATGCTCGAGATTGGAGTCCTTATGAATCAAAGCATGGAGCTATTTTTGCGAACATTCGAGTATTACCAACTTTAATTCAACAAATAAAAGAAGCTCAGAAGGATGATCCGGAGTTAGTGAAAATAATGGATAAAATCAAAGATGGCAAATTTGAGGGTTTCTCTCTCAATTCTGAAGGAGTGTTAATTTTCAGAGGCCGGTTATATGTGCCTTGTGCTGATGGGATTAAACGCCAAGTTCTTGATGAAGGCCATAAGTCGAGGTATACTATTCATCCCAGGAGCACTAAAATGAATCAAAATTTGAAGCAACACTTTTGGTGGAATAATATGAAGAGGGAAATAGCATATTATGTATCCAAGTGTTTAACATGTCAACAAGTTAAAGCTGAGCATCAAAGGCCTGCGGGGTTGCTTCAACCATTAGAGATTCTGGAATGGAAGTGGGAACATGTTACTATGAATTTTGTGACAGGGTTGCCTCGCACTCGAATAAGGTTTGATGCAGTTTGGGTGGTCGTAGACAGGTTGACAAAGTCTTCTCATTTTCTACCTATTGAAACTGGTTATTCTTTGGAAAGGCTTGTAAACTTGTACATTAATGAGATCTTGAGATTACATGGAGTCCCAGTGAGCATTGTATCGGATCGTGACCCTAGATTCACATCTCGGTTTTGGCAAGCGTTTCAGAAGGCTTTGGGTTCAGAGTTGAGGTTTAGTGCAGCTTTTCATCCTCAGACAAATGGTCAGTCAGAGAGAACCATTCAAATTCTTGAGGATATGTTGAGAGCTTGTTCTGTTGACTTTTCTGATTCGTGGGATACTCATTTGCCTCTCGTAGAGTTTGCTTATAATAACAGTTTTTAGTCCAGTATTGGGATGGCTCCATATGAAGCATTATATGGAAGGAAATGCCGTTCTCCTATTTGTTGGGATGAAGTGGGAGAAGCAAATATTTGGGGTGTTCGGATGGTAAATGATTCAGTTGAAAAGATTAAACTTATTCGGGATCGCTTGAGTACCGCTCAAAGTAGACAGAAAAGCTATACCGATCACCGGAGATGAGATCTCGAGTTTAAAAAGGGTGACTTTGTGTTTCTAAAAGTTTCACCTAAAGTGGGGATTCGAAGGTATAGGAAGAAGGGCAAGCTAGCACCGAGGTATATTGGCTCATTTGAGATTCTTGGAAGAGTTGGAGATCGTGCCTATCGTCTTGCATTACCTCCTTCTCTTGATAGGATTCATAATGTATTTCATGTCTATATCCTTCTCATGTCTTGTCCGAGGTTCCCGAGGATATTGAGCCGAGTATGTCTTATGAAGAGCACCCAGTCCAAGTGATTGATTCGAAGGTCCAAGAATTGAGAAATAAGAGTATTCCTCTTGTTCGAATTGTGTGGAGGAACCATAATGTGGAAGAATCAATTTGGGAGCTTCGGGAGGAGATCGAGAGAAAGTACCCTTGGTTGTTTGAGGGCCTAGGTAAGTAACCCTAAAATTCGGGACGAATTTTCTTTAAGGGGGAGTGATTGTAACGACCCCAAAACCCGTCTCTATTTATTTTATATTTTTGGGGATTTTAATTTGAACTTATGTGTGCATTTTATGTGTTGCATCATATTTTATGATTTGCACATCTTACTTGAGTATATGTGTTAGTTAAAGTGTTAGTAGTAATATTTGTTTTGGGAGTTAAGTAGTGTTAGTGGAACTTTATTGGCCAAAGTGTAAAAAATAAAGTCCAAGGTTCTAGTTGTTCAACATGGAAGTAGAGGGGCTTTAGTGAATAGGTATAAATACCAAACAATGCATGTTTATCTTCATAATTTCATTACCTGGGAATGAAGCAAATCACACACACACACACACACTAAAAGTTACTCTCTCTGGGTTATGAACAACAAAGGTTAGGGTTCTTCTTTATTAATTTCCTCATTTTTATTTACTACTCCATTTTAAAATCTAATTATATTAAAATGTTCAGGTGTTGAGTAAGACATTTCTACCCGATCAAATATTATTTTCTCGATATTTTTCCGGAAATAGGTAAGTTACTGATTCCCCTTTAAATGTTAAAATGGTCATATATGTTATACTTGATACTTGTGATTGTTATTTTTGTGATTTGGGTGATTTTTGTGATACTTGTAATTTTGGGGCAAAGTGAGTATTTGATATGTTTGGTTTGGTTGGGTTCAAAGTGGTGTTAAAGATGTTCTGGGACTGAATTTGTAGCCTTAGTGAAGTTATAAACATTAAGTGTTGTAAGTGTTGTGCTTTTGGGGCGGTGAAACGAAAGGAGTATAAGTCATTTTGGTTTTGGCCTGCGAGGTGTGGTGGGCGGCCGCCCAAAAGGGGCGCGCGGCCGCACATCTATCTGGAAGGTTTTGTTCATGAAAACAGAGAAAGTGGGCGACCGCACACCCAGCTTGGGCGGCCGCACACTTTACCCTGAATTTGATATTTTGTTCCAAGTTAAGTATAAGAGGTTAGTGATTGTAAATCCTTTAAGGGATGGTCTAGGGCAATTGGATGAGTGTTTTGGGAGGTTTTTGTGGTTGTTGAGGATTGTGTTTAAGTGTGTGCAAGAATGTGTTGTGACATTATTTCATGATGGTTGTGAACTCTTCATGAGTGCTTCTTTCGTGTGCATCTTGTGATATATTTGGCTTGGTTCCCTACTTTGGAATCATTTCCCCCGGTTATTGTTTAAGCAAGTATTCATTACAGTGCTTTGTTGAAAGTCCAGCTGGTTTTGTGTTATCGAGTGGAGGTGGAAAGAATTATAGTGGCACACCAGCCAAGTTCACTATAAGGCTTTTCCACTGGACCTTTTTCCTCAGTCCAGATTGGCCTTGGATGGGATGAATTAGCTCCCTCGTGTGAGAATTTGGGTTATGACTTTGTGTCATTTTCTCCCTGTAGTTAACTTGGTTTTCGGGATCCCGGCTTCAGCTATTTATGCTTCTCACGTGGTTTTCTCAGATGGTTTTCTCAGATGGTTTTCTAAAATGGTTATGTTTATTTGGTAAACCTTGGCTTGGTATCCACCTTAGTGTGGCATTTGTTGTATATGTGGTATAATGAGTTGGCTTTGCCTCTCATACTATGTGCTATGTGATGCTTGTGATATTGTTCCTTATGATTATCATTATAGCATAAAACGTAGTTGCATTTTAGTAGCTTAGTGAGATTTATTCTCACCCCTTATTTGTTTACTGTTTTAGATAAAGGCGAGTCCAGGGGATAGGACACTTTGGCACGGGAGGACATTAGAGTGGTAAGAGTTGGGACTTGTTTTGTTAAGGTTACATTATGTAAAGGTAAATCCTTATGGGTAGAGTACCCATACATCATGTTGTAACATCTATTTTGGATAGTATTGGTGTTTGTAAATTTGTAAATGATGTTTGTAAAAAAATTTTAAAGTTAAATATGAAGTCTTTGAACTTCAAGTGTTGATTTTTTTAAACTTTATGAAAGGATATTTCGGAAAAAAAAATTCAAAAGTATTTTATGACGTCTTCCATTCGTGTCCCGAGCGTGGGGCCATGTAGGACCACGGGTCTGGGGCGCAACAGTATTCTAACCTTTTTTGCTCGAAGTGAAACTATAAGATCTTAGGTATTAAGAAAAATACCCTCTCTTGGTATCCACACTTCGAACGGATTCAAGAACTCCTTCTTGACGCGATTTCTAGATCCTTTAGGCTTGAAAAACTTTGGCTTTGAAGAACCCTTCTTCAAACTCCCTTGAATGAATATAATGGTTTGATAATTGAGAATAATCAAACCCTAATAACCCTTGAATAATGTGTATTTTTCTTTCACCAAAAACCTCTCTTTGATTTCTCAAATCAATGTGGAAGCATATGTTTTCGGCTGCTGAAAATCGCCCATTATATCCAAGGAAAAAACCTAATCTCATTAGGAAAATATGTTTTCTTGATCAGCAAGAAGTAACCTAAAACTGTTCCTGCCGGACAAACCATTCGTACGGATCAATTAGGTGGCTCCCAAACCATCCGTGCGGATCCTCCAGTAGGATCCAGTTTTTCTCGTTTTCCATACCTTATTCGATCCGTTCTGCGTGTGTGACCCAATAGGATTATACTAAGTTGGAAACAAGCCCAAACTGTTCAGATCTCGTAAATCATAAGCGGACTCTAGCAAGCCATTATGCTTACCCAATTAGTATAACTTTGAAGATCCAAAGTTTCCTATAGAACAAATCACAATCTCTTTGTCACGCGATATCATATTGGACATAAGTCATGGTCCACGTCAACTTATGTTGCCCAATGATTTCTCGATCCCGAGTAGATTGATATGAGAAAATGACATTGATCACATCAATTCATTTAGGTATGGCCATACACTATCATCAATCTCACTCATCGAGTGGCCAAGAAGATATCTCTCTTGAGAGAGGGACAAATCCCATCTTGACTTATCATTCTTCCCTACAAGAATCATGTTGGTCCCAGAGACACAAAAAGGGTATGAAAAGAGGCTAGAGGGGGGGGGGGTAAATAGCCTATTTAAAATTTCAACCATTTTTCAAAATTCAACCAAGTACTTACTCAATGAATTTTGCGGTCAATGAAAACCACTAGTTCAAGAGTTATATGCACAACGGAAGTTTTCGATGAAACAAGTTAGAGTTGTTTTTGAATGAAATAGTGCGGTAGGTTAGAATGCGGTAGGTTGAGAGATTGAAAGAAGTTGTCTTAGAAATTTTGGCAAATGATAAGTTAGTCAGATTTTAGCTTAGGTAATATAGTAAACATACAAACACAATTCTCAATAGTTTGAATATCTGAAAAGATCAAAACACTAAACGACAAACAAAATTAATATGAATAATGAAGAGCAACAAGAACAAGACTTGAAAGTGAAGTGCAGAAAATAAAGAGCAGTAAGTAAATGACACAATGATTTAGAAAGGTTCGATCTGTTAAAAGATCTACTTCATTTAACAAGATGGTCAGTCTTGGATTTTGAATGAGGTATATATTGATTCACTTGATTACAGATTATAGAGATGAAGTATTCAATCAAAACCTATTTTCTATAAAGACTTAGAGAAGTGTATTCCTAATGATTCAATTTATGTGATTGATCAATCGGGGTGACTGTGTGTAAGAATCAAAAGCTCTTTTAAATCTATATGATTTTAGAGCCTAATGAATCTTGAGTGTTACAAGGATTGAGATTTGTAGATGAAGGTTTCCGGAGTTATTGAAGACTTGAAGGTTGTGCTTGAAGATTCGAAGGATTCTGGAAATCTTGAATATGATCTTCAATCACCAAGAATTTCAACAGCAATTTCTCTCTTTGAATCTCAGCAATGTTCAATGAAGAAATCAAGGTTTATTTATAGCCTTGAATGAAAAACTAGTCGTTTGAATTCTTGGAGGATAAGTTTGGAGGACAATGAGCTGTTGAATTCTTATTGGAGCTCAGTCTGAATTGTCCTTTTGTTGCATAGTAGTGGTGGTCCAACTGTACTGATGTAGCCGTTGAATGACAGTTGTATTCAAATTTGAAATTTGAATTTTGCAACGTTCTAAACTAACCATAGTTTTGGACACTAGTGTGACCATGGTTAAGTTTGAACCAAACTTGATTTTCTTCTAGTCACATACGGTAGCTTGATCATGCGGCTGCTTGGTCCATGCGGTAGCTTGAGAGCATGGGGCAGGATGAGTCATGCGACAAGCATAGAGCATGCGGCAGACATTCCATGCGGTAGGTTCTGCCTTGCCACATATCTCCAGACTTAGAAAAATTGAGGGACCTAATCTACTAAGCCTATCAAACTAAAAAGTGGACTATTCTAAATGAAGTACAAGTACTTCTTACAATATATCCTAAAGACCACAAAGAGTAAAATTAGGTTATGAGATCAATCAAATTAAAGGTAATAGGAGTGGTTTATAATAAATGTACCCAACAAATCCGATTATGCCAATCGTAGACTTTATAACCACCCGTTTAAGGGTAGCATTTGAGTACGTCAAACATAATGTTCATCATGTGGAAGACCATGATAATCTCAGGTCTAAGGATTAAAATGGTATGACTATTATGAGATTTAATTATGACATTTTACCATGACATAAATCTCATAACGGGTCTATCCAGTACCTTGTTCTCCAACAAGTACCCACATGTTTAATTCGCATCTTATGCACCATAATCAACATATGATTATCCATTAAACTCATGCTGACTCTTCATAAGTTCTAGGGACAATGATTATTATAATAAACATGCAAAAAGAAATAATAATCGGGTTTGTTATCTCTATAACAATGAAGCTATGATGTAACACATAGGCCTTTCTCAAGGGCCTAGGGAATAATATCCAACAATCTCCCACTTGCACTAGGCCCAATCAACGTGCATCCAATACCCATTGAGCTAGTTATGATCTCCATCATTATTACAAGAAAGTTTATGTAAGATGATTATCCTTGTTATCATCATATGGTATTTTGCATATTTTGACATCTCCCATCTTTGACGATTTCTCGAATAAGATAGAAACGTCCGAGTATATGTTTACATAAGATATTAATCCCTTGACTTGTGCAATAACGATTATTGTCACAATGAAGGTCCATTAAATTAGTGACACTAGAAATGATTTCTAGTTTGCTAATTAGTATCTTAATCCAAAAAAAATTCTTGTTGCATCCCATGCCACTAGATACTCAACCTTTTGTAGAATAGTAATTGTGTATTTAGAACTCTTCTAACACCATTATTAAACGTAAACATGTATTTATACTACAAAATTTATCTTTGTGAGTTTGTAAGAATGTATCTACGTAACTATTACAAGATCATCTTTCATTCCATCAAAGATCAAGAATACATCCTTTAGTTCATTTTCAAGTACATAAGGATGCTTCTTAACTAGTGACTTTCACTAGGATCCGATTGGTATTATCTCATCATACTCCAAGTATATGAGACATCCGGTCTTAGTACATTAACATGGTTTTCATGATAGATCCAATTGCCGAAGCATGTGGAATCCTAATCATGTACTCTTGCTCATCAGTCTTCCAGTAAGACTAAATCTTGTCAAGAGTGATGCCATTAGACATTTGCAAGTAACCTCTCCAAGAGTCTTGAATAGTGAACTTTTCACTATCTTGTCTGTATTAGTAGTTTGACTTCAACCAATCATCCTTTTAGATGTATCTCCATAAATAAGTCCAAGGATATAGGCGGCTTTATCCAAGTCTTTCATTTAGAAACTCTTTCAAAATGAATTATATGACATCCACATATATTAGACTAGGAATAATATTACGCTCCCACTAAATTTATTGTAATCACAAGTCTCATCTTTGATGGATTCAAACTCTTTGAATACTACATCAAAATGAAAATTTCACTCCAAGTAGTTTGCTTCAATCCATCTCATGGATTTCTGCAACTTGCATAGTTTATTAGAATTTTATGGATCAAAACTTTTAGGTTGTATCAAACACATCCTAAGGTATGTTCCTGTTAAGGAATATAGTTTTGACATCCATTTGTCATATTTCATATTCGCAATATGAGGTCATGACAATTAGAATTCTAATAACATTAAGCATGACTACGGGTGATAAAGTTTCATCATAATCGATATTATGAATTAACTTTTCTCAATTAGTCTTGCTTAATAAACATGCACCTTGCGATCCATGTCCGTTTTCTCCAAGAAAACTTTCTTTCCACCTTATGGTTTTTAAGCCTTAGGGTAGAACAGTCAAGTTTGAAACTTGTTTATCATACATGGATTGCACTTTAGGCTTCATGACTCCAAGTCATTGATCTAAATCCGGAGCGGACTTTGCATCTTGATAGGGGATAGGTCAATCATTCTTACTGATATCTTCCTTATTACTTTCTATTACGAGAAATCAATATTTCTTGTTATAGATAGTATCCTATCATATATGCAAATTATTTGAGTATACTTGAACGAATTTCCACAGCTCCTTGTGAAAGTTTGTTCAACTTTCATCTTAGGTTCTATGTCATTTTATGAGTCTCGAACTCTTCGAGATACATTTTACTCCCACTAGTTCTTTAGATATAAACGATTTATCTAGAAAGTGCTATTTTGAGTAACAAACGATTTGTACTCTTTAAGGGATGTAAAATTAATATCCTTAAGATATCCCATGAAAATATATTAACTAGATTCAGGTGTGATTTTGTCCAAGACAACATTTTTCTCAAAAGTATCACATCTCAAATCTTTATGAAAGAAACCAAGTTTTCTTTCATTCCATATCTCATATGGTATCTGTCGAACCTCCTTAGATGAAACTCAAATTAGTGTAAGCGCATCTGTTTTCCAACATATAATCCAGAAGGTTAATTAAAGATCAATTTGACTTATTATGAGGCGAAAAACAGCAGTTTGCAGACAATCTGCAGATTTCTGTAACAGGAGCCGTACGGCTCATCCCTAGGCGCACGCTTAGTTTGCAGCCGTACGGTTGCTATTTACAGATTCTGTTTTTCTTATTCTGCAGACTTTCTATGGAATTCTCAACAAGTCCATGGCTCATGCATTTATTACTTTGATCAGATCAGAGTACATTAATACTTTTGCCATGAGGTATTGAAATCATTTCTAACATTGTTACTTTAATGAACTACATACATCAATATGTATTAGTCCAAAAGAGTATTTTCCTTTTACTACTAATTAGTAAGAGGTGTCTTTAATCAATTTCTAAGATTCACATATATCACATGATTCGAAATCATGTGAATTTAAAAGTCCGTCCCATGGAATTTTATACATGTGTTTCTTATCATTGAAATAGACATCAATGCTTTAAGAATGTAACGCTTACATCCTTAGATTCAGATTTCTATTATTTATGTTATACTTATTATTTTGTTCTTCCAAAACAAGGATATAAAGTCCCATTATATGATTAGCAATACAATAAAGCAAATCATATTTAATGGAACAATTTCTTATTCGAAATAAGAAATATCCGTAATCTACTAATGAAGAAACCAAAATAATATTTTCTACTTTAAGTAGGAACATCACAACATTGTTCAAAACAAATATGAACCCACTAGGTAAAGACACTTCGCAAGTTCCTATGATTAATGTTGCAACATTTGCATCATTATCAACACATAGGTTAATCTTTACCCTTTTTAAGTAGTCTTTCTATTTCTCAAGTCTTACACATTTATACAAATGTGGGATCCATATCCGGTATCCAATACCTAAGAACTTAGAAGTAGAATTTTAAAATAAATACTTGAAGTGGTAGTCCTACTACCCTTTCTTTTGATCTTTTAATTCAAATTATAATTTCTCCTATGGTCAATCACATTGCCATGGGAGAAATTACATCATCAGGATTTTAGGTTTAGCCACAAATATTTCCTTTAGGCTTGACAACTCTTGTCTTGCCTTTATCTTAAATCTTGTCCTTATTAACCTTTAAAGTTTGAGAATGTTTCCATTTGATATTAAGACTTAGCATTTTAAACATCAAATGTTGCTTATGAATAAATATCAAATTTGTTTGTTAGTTCCAAACTAACTTGATTATCAAGCCATCTAAGGTATTAATATGTCTCTCCGTGTTTAAAACATGAGAACTTATTAACATACCTTTCAATCATCATATGAATGTTAGGCTCTAATCAATCTCAAACTTTTCTTTCCTTTATTTCTTGTAGGAACGCTTCCTACGTGATTGCTTATCACATAAGCATTCATATGTTTCAGATACTTCTAAAGTTCCAAACATATGGTAGCAAGTCGTAGGACAATTGACATCCATAGATTCATCCACACGATTCTAATATATGTCTATGTCTGACCTTAAGGCATTAGGTTTCTTAGGAATATGATTTATTAAGAATGCATAACTTCCGTTCTTGCTTTAGAACAATTCTTAAGCTCATGACTAGGTCAAGAAAGTTAATCTCATTCTCTTTAAGTGGGGTCAATCGCATTGATTATACATGATTAAAGATTAAAACATTCTACACAAATATGCAAATAAATATACACATATATTTCATACCATTATCATTTAGAGATATATAATGTATTTCATAAATACTCCCACTAAATTATACATCTTCAAATACAACTCTTGTATAATATAATTTAAATGGGCTAAGATCCATATTTCACTTGATTTGTGAGTCTGCTTTGGCATGAATCTCAAAACCAAGCAATTTAGGTAGATAACTCCTTATCAATCACATCACATGTGACTCTTAGATCCTTTATGGGATTTGTGACATCTTATGTCTTACATGTTTTAATCTCATCTTATGCGTTACGCCCATAACCATTATGATAGCCTAATTAAGTTTGACCATTTTAAACGTATAGATAACCTTTGCCTCATCTTGTTTCTCAATGATAGAGTGATGTGCCCTGCTTTGGCAGATAAACCACACATAACGATCAAGGTACTTCAGAAGTGTTTAAATAGTGGGTGGCATAAAACTTAAATTTTCAAGAAGGTTCAAATAACACATAAATTCAAGCAATTAGCCTAAGTTACCGTATGTGATTTAATTCCGCTAGTTATAGGATTAATTCTGAAAAACTATTACGCCAACCTTAAAGTCCTTTAAGATTCTGATCTCAGTAACTGTCTGGACTTCTGAACTGAAATCTGTTTCAGGAAATATGATTTCCAAAACCTGCCGTCTGAAACAGATTAGAATCAGTACTGCCCAAACCATCCGTACGGATGTTTCTGGTTTCTGGCAGCTTCCAGATTTATCCGTACAGCTCTGTCAAACAGGTCACAGAAACTCTGAACTCTTCAGAATTCTGGAACTGTATATTTCTGGATTTCAAGATATTTTTCAGGAAATACGGTTTTAGAAACCAGCCGTCTGAAACAGACTCAATCTTCAGATTCAAATTCTGCAACCAGTTTACAGAACAATCTGATTTACAAGAAAACAGAGTCAAATCTGGGATTTACCAAACCATCTGTACGAATCAGTAAATCCGTACGGATCCTTCAGTAGGATCCCAAATTTCCAGATTTTTCAGAAAACATCAAATTCGACTAATCCCAGATTCATGTTCAAGCATAATCAGTATTAGAAGACATGAATTACATATTACGAATTTAAACTAATTTAATCTATATAATCAACAATAAGTTTATTCCACATATAGATTAGATCAAGATCATCAATAAGCATAATCCAATTAAAATTGATAATCATAAACATGCGATTATACATATAAATCCAATTAATATAATAATCACATAATCCACTAGCATGCATATTTTATATCTCATATAAAACACTAATCACATAATTCATCTTTTATCATGCATATTAATTAATTAAATTAAAATAATACATGCATGATCATATTAAAATTATTGATCATCAACGGGGCTCTGATACCACTATTGGGTTTCAACGAGTCATGCACAGCGAAAGACTTTACATGAATAAAACTCAAAGCCAGGATCCGCTATGATCAAACAATTTATAATAAAGACGAAAAGTATTCTAACCTTTTTTGCTCGAAGTGAAACTTTAAGATCTAAGGTATTAAGAAAAATACCCTCTCTTGGTATCCACACTTCGAACGGATTCAAGAACTCCTTCTTGACGCGATTGCTAGATCCTATAGGCTTGAAAAACTTTGGCTTTGAAGAACCCTTCTTCAAACTCCCTTGAATGAATATTATGGTTTGATAATTGAGAATAATCAAACCCTAATAACCCTTGAATAATGTGTATTTTTCTTTCACCAATAGCCTCTCTTTGATTTCTCAAATCAATGTGGAAGCATATGTTTTCGGCTGCTGAAAATCGTCCATTATATCCAAGGAAGAAACCTAATCTCATTGGGAAAATAGGTTTTCTTGATCAGCAAGAAGTAACCTAAAATTGTTCCTGCCGGACAAACCATCCGTACGGATCAGTTTGGTGGCTCCCAAACCATCCGTACCGATCCTCCAGTAGGATCCAGTTTTTCTCGTTTTCCGTGCCTTATTCGATCCGTTCTGCGTATGTGACCCAATAGGATTATACCAAGTTGGAAACAAGCCCGAACTGTTCAGATCTCGTAATCATAAGCGGACTCTAGCAAGCCATTATGATTACCCAATTAGTATAACTTTAAAGATCCAAAGTTTCCTATAGAACATATCACTATCCCTTTGTCACGCAATATCATATTGGACATAAGTCATGGTCCACGTCAACTTATGTTGCCCAATGCTTTCTCGATCCCGAGTAGATTGATATGAGCAAATGAGATTGATCACATCAATTCATTTGGGTATGGCCATACACTATCATCAATCTCACTCATCGAATGGCCAAGCAGATATCTCTCTTGAGAGAGGGACAAATCTCATCTTGACTTATCATTCTTCCCTACAAGAATCCGATTATGCCAATCGTAGCCTTTATAACCACCCGTTTAAGGGTAGCGTTTGAGTACGTCAAACATAATGTTCATCATGTGGAAGACCATGATAATCTCAGGTCTAAAGATTCAAATGGTGTGACTATTATGAGATTTAATTATGATATTTGACCATGACATAAATCTCATAACGGGTTATCCAGTACCCTGTTCTCCAACAAGTACCCACAAGTTTAATACGCATCCTATGCACCATAATCAACATATGATTATCCATTAAACTCATGATGGCTCTTCATAAGTGCTAGGGACAATGATTATTATAATAAACATGCAAAAAAATTATAATAATCGGGTTTGTTATCTCTATAACCAAGAACCTATGATGTAACGCATAGGCCTTTCTCAAGGGCCTAGGGCATAATATCCAAGAAATGCGACGGTCGCACGCGAGTGTTTGTCTAAAATGATGCAAAATATTTCAATAGACAACCCTTTGCAAATTGGATGATGAAAGTCAAATAAAGGCATTTTTTTTTAGTCAAACAAATAAAGGTATTATATTATGGTAATTTACTCCACTCCAATCAACTTGGAAAGACTTTAAAAATAAAAATAAAAAATCACACTTTAAGTCAGGCTCAAACAATGACCTGAAATTACTTTAATTGACCAATCCTCAACTTCCGCATGCTCCCTTCTTTTTTCTTCTTTTCTAAATTGAGCTTTTTTAATAATGAATATCTTTAACTAATACAAGAGTCCACTTAAAAATGTATTTAGTGATAATTTAACTCCTAACCCTTCATATAAAAAAAGCACAAAATCTTGTAAAAAACGTGTTTTACACTAACTGTGTGTAAAACGTGTTTTTCAAATAACGGCTTAAGAGGGATTAAAAGACGCGGTGGCAATTTTGTAAATAAGTGGAACTCATGAAAATCTCAGCAGGCACATTTTAAAACAAGAGGAGGCATTTTTTCAATACTTCACAGCAGACATATTTTAACTCTAGAGGAGACACTTTTTTAGAGCAGCATGTTTTAACTCTAGAGGAGACACTTTTTTTTGAACTTTTAACAGTGCCTTTTTTGAGAAAAAATAAGTGCCTGCTCTAGTTAAAAAAAATGTGTGTCGTGCAGTTTCAAAACATGCCTCCTCCAGTTTCAAAAACATGCCTCCTGAGATTTTTTTGAACTTTTAACATTGTCTTTTTTAAAGAAAAAAAATGCATGCTCTAGTTTAAAAATGTGCCTCCTGCAGTACAAAAATATGCCTCCTCCAGTTTTAAAACATGCTTGCTCCAGTTTCAAACTCCAGTTTTAAAACATGTCTCCTCCAGTTTCAAAATATGCCTCTTGAGATTTTTAGTAAAAAAAAAAAACTCAACAGGAACTTATAAAAATGCATGCTTTAAAATTTAGAAGTGCCTTTTGAAAAAAATGTCTGTTATGGTTTTACAAAGTGCCTGATGTGGAGTTTCAAAAATATGTCTCCTTCAGTTTCATAATATGCCTCTTGCAGTTTTAAAATATGCCTCCTGAGATTTCATAAGTTTAAAATATTTACACTTATGCCACCACGTCTCTTAAACCCTACTTGTCGTTATTAATAAAACACGTTTTACACTAAGCCTAGTGTAAAACGCGTTTTACAGGAGACTTACTCAAAAAAAAAAGATATTGAATGTTAGTTGAGCTGAATTTCTTTTGGATACTTCATACTTTGAAATCAAAGATGCACAAAAAAAAAATCTTGGGCTATTTCAATTCGCTAACGATAAATGGTAAGTTTATCATACGGAGTATTTTTTATTCATATTGTTAAAACAAATTATCAGATTCCGAACATATTTTACTTTTCATACGCATAACACATATTTTGCCTTTTACTTATCATGTCCAACTCACAAATACTACCTCCGTCTCGCCGGAAACTTCAAAAAAAAAATATGGCACAAGAATTAAGGGAAAAAGTGAAAAAGGTGATGTGTTGTGAGTGTTGATAGTTGAGAGAGAAAAAGTGGGGTAGAGAATAGTTAGTGGATGTGAGTATGAGAAGTGGGACCCACTAATTAAAAAGTACTAAAAACTTTCCATTTATGGATTTTGCAATTTCTATAGGACGCCCAAAATGGTAAGTTTTGCAATTTTCGGCGGGACGGAGGGAGTAAAATTTTGATTGGGACGGAGTTATATTATCAATCACTCTTGAACTTACTTAGAAGTCACAACATTAAATCAAAGGTGGCCAAAAGTTGTCCCAAGGGAAGGGAGACTTTCTGCATTTGTTTGATCGTTCCATATTTTGTCCAAAATCACTCTCCACCTCTCAGATAGTCTTTAGCCTGTTAGAAATTGAGGGGGTCTCCTGTGCAACGGTTGCACCGTGCAACAGGAGCCCCTTCCTCTTTTCTTTCTTTTTTTTTTTTTTTTTTTTTGTTCTGCTGAGATTTTTTTTTGTCACCCCAACTTTTTTCCCTCAACAAAAGTAACACTTATTATAACGAAATGTAACACTTTTTTCTTTTCAATTGTAACACTTTTTTAAAAAAATGTACCACAATTTTGCTGCAATAGATTAAAGATAACATAAAGATTGATAACTAAACCAATGTCACACTTTTTATAAAGGAATGTATCACTCTGTTTTTCAAATGCAACACTTTTTTTTCAAAATTAACATAAGATTAACAAACTAAACTAATGTTACATTTTATAAAAAATAAATGTAACATTTTTTTTATCTCAATTATAACAGTTTATATTCTTAAATGTAACATTATATCTTAAATGTAACAATTTTTATTAAGAAAGTAATAATTGAAATGCAACTCGATTATATATATGAATTTCTACCCTTTTTTTAAAGAAGAAAAGTAAAATTTACTAAATAAAAATGTTACATTCTTCTATATAAAAATTTATAATTATATATTCACTTTGTTACACTTCAAATATTACTTTTTCTAACCACAAAAACTATCAAAACAATTTAAATTTTCTTGTAAAATTGCTGTTACATTTTACTGTAAAAGTGTTACTTTTTGAATATGAAACTGTTACTTTTATTAGAACAGAGTGTTACATCTCAGCTGACAAGCAACTCAAACTTTTTGTGTGTAAAAAAATATGTTTTTTTTAAAAAAAAATCAAACCATATCATGACCTATGTAGTTTTATTCGTCTCGTCGAGACGAATGCAACGGTATTTTAAAAAAAAAAAATCTGAGTTATAAATATCAAGATATAGCATTTTAAAGTTAATGTGAGTTTTTTCTTTTAGTCTTACCATATGTCGCGATTTGAGAGGGTGGAAGAGGCTGGGCTGGGCGGGTCGGCGGGTGCAGCCCATGGGTTTGGCCCGTTGCACCATGGTGCAATGGTTGTATATGAGAATTTGTCTTAGAAATTTGCGCATTCCTTCAAAAGCTATTTTCGCGTTGCAGCATTTAATTGTAATTTATATAATTAGGGGAGGGCTATTGCCGCTATAATTTATACTTTTCCACTACATCCATTTAAATATTGATGAATTAATCAACATCATCTTGACACAATTGCCCTTACATTCAACTTTCTTTAATTGAAAAGAACTTTCCAAGTTAACATCTATTATAATTCTTTGATATTTCTCCTAATATTTATAGGTAACATTTTATGCACAATATATAAAAAATAATTATAAACTGCTAAAAAAAAGTATGCAAGGAGTAACATTTTTTATTTTTTATTTTTTGTCATTTTGCGGAGATATGAATTAAAAATAACAACTATTAATTACAATCATAAAAATTGAATAATAAATTTATAAAAGGATTTTTTTTCATATATAAAATAAATAAATTTATATTTAAGATTGTCAAATATCAAATGTATGTGAAGAACTTTCCAAAATTAACTTCTTTTATAGTAGCTGTTTTTTTTTTTTTTTTTTTTTTTTTTGTTGTTCTATGAATTAAAAATAACAACTATTTAATTGCATTAATAGTTGTTATTTCAGCAAGTCATCCATGTGTTGTTAGTGGGAAACTTTTCTTATTCCCTGCATCGTTTTATTTTAGCATTTTTATTCATTTTGTTAGAGGAATAAACAAAACTTGATGGAAAAATTAAACAATCATAAGAACATAGAGTTACGTGGTTCACCAATTTGGCTACGTCCACGGGGAGGAGAGAGAATATTATTATCAATCTAGAGAAACTTTTACAAGATCACACTAATCTATGCTAGCACGAATTTTGGTCACAAAATTCCTGACTGTGCTAATCACTAGATCTAGAATTATTGATCTCTCTTAGAGCACTCTATTTTCTAAGGTATGAATTTGTGTTAGGATGACCCCTCTATTTATACAAATAGGGTCCTAACGCTGAAGACATAAGGAATAGCTTTTATTAATCCCTAAAGGATTAATATTTGATTCCTGATAAGGTTTACAAAAGTCTTTGTCCCAAAATGACTAACTAATAATCCCTAACTCTGAACCAATAAGGAGTACAAAAGTCATTGTCCCAAAAGGACTAACTAATCCTTATTGTAATCCTGCTCCGTCTTGGAATTACGAAATTTTCCTGTTGTATAATCCTCTAACTGTTGGTGTTGGTGCCCTAGGCACGTTTAATAAACGTTGTAATTGTTATCACTTATTTCATATTAATAAAGAGATGTTTTGATTATTATTGTTGTTCATGTTTACATATAATAATCCCCGTCCCTATTACTTGTTTGGTATTAGTATAAAGGCTAAATGATCATGGGATGGTCATGTTAGATTTATGGGTACTTGTTTAGTACTGGACATGACCCACTCTATGAGATTTATGTCATGGTCAATGTCATACGTACATCTCATATTAGTTGTGTCATTTGAATCCTTAGACATGAAGTTATTATGGTCTTCCACTTGATGAACATTATGTTTGACATATTCAAACGCTACCTTTAACCGGGTAGTTATAAAGGGTATGATTGGCATAATCGGATTTATGTAGGGAAGAATAATAAGCTAAATGGATTTGTCCCTCTACGGAGAGATGTCAAGTTTGGGCCTCTCGTAGGAATGATGTTGATGAAAATGTTCGACCGGACTCAAATGAATTGATTGGATCAATGTCGTTTGGATTATCAACATATTCGGAATCGAGAAAGTATTGAACAAAGACAAGTTGACTCGTTGACCATGACTTGTGTTCAATGACATCGTGGACAAAAGAATTGTGACATATTCTAAAGGAATGCGAACTTGTATCTAGTTATACTATTTGGGTAGGTATGACGGTTTGCTAGAACCTAATCATATCTTATGGTTTCATGTTTGAACCCATTGCCAACTTAGTATAATGATAAATGACTATTTTATAGTCATTTAAGGTCTAAAAATATAGTTTATTAGCTTTTATTCCACTTAAATTACTTATTTTCTACTTTTTATTTGATATAATGCACTTGGAGAATGTTTCTATGATGCAAACAGGTTTTGAGTACATTCTTGAGGAAAAAGGGAGCTAAGGCATCATCTTTGTGAAGGAGGAACACTTGGCAAAGGAGGAAATAAGCTAGTCCATGAAAAGTCAAAGTTTCAGTCAAAGCAGGCTCTGCTCGGCCGAGCAGTACCCTTGACTCGGCCGAGCATAAAGAATCAGAAAGGGCAGATTTATTTTTGAAGGCTTGCTCGGCCGAGCACTTTTCCTTGACTCGGCCGAGCACCCCCTGAATCAGCAAAAGGTGCCTTTTCAAATGAAGACCTCTCCAAGCACCCATCCGGGAAAGATTGCCTCCCCTCCTCCAAGGCTTATAAATAGAAGTAGAAATCAGTAGTTTAGATATCTAGAAACATTGTAAACTTACTATAGTGAAATTTATACTCTCAAACATCAAATAATTCTCAGAATTTGTGAAAGTTATCAACTTAACTTGAACAAAATTCTGAATTCATTATCAATAATATTCAGAGGTATTCTTCAAGCTTTTTGTCTCCATTTCATTCCGGAATAAGTATCTCTTCTTCTATCTTCTCTTATTTATCTTATCCTTATTATTTTGCAAATGGCTTGTGAGTAATCCCCCTATTTCTTGGGGTTGGAAACTCAACAAACACTTGTATTTACTAATATTCATGCTCTAAATATACTTTCTTCATCTTAAACAATTCTACTATATCAAACTTTAACGCTTACGACCATGTTGACGTCCATGGCTTGTATGAATCTTAGTTAATCAAGGGAAGTACTGATCGGAGAACCTTGATTAGCGGATCCATATAGTCAGAACTAAGTTCATTACTCACGAGAGTAGTGTAATGGCTTAGGGATGCTCCTTGAGTGGAAAGTATGCTGATTTTCATAAAGAAAACTTAATGGATTCTTACTAATTATGGGCCATCGAGAGATAGGGCATAATTAGTATGAGAATACAAACGCTACTTGCTTGATCGTGAGAAGTAGTGTAGGCCAAGCATACCATCCTTGTTTTAAAATGAAACTTTAATCTAAATAGAGCATGAATAGTTGATGAATATATGTTGTTGATGTTCCAATCCCGAGGATTCCTTAAAATATAAGAGTTTTCATCTAAGCTATAGTAATTGCAATTTCATTTCTAGTTAGTGACAAACAATTTTATAACCCCCAATCGTTTTCCTTTCTTTATTTTTTACTCTAAGCAAAGATATTTTGTAAGTAAAGTTGTCCTCGTGGGATCAACTCGCTCTTGCACTATCTATACTACATACACCCGTGCACTTGCGGAAATAACCTAACAAGTTTTTGGCGCCGTTGCCGGGGACAACGGTTTACTTTCAAAATTTTTCTTTTGCTTTCTATTTTTAGTTTTTAGTTTAATAATTTTTTTTTTATTTTTTTTTTTGATTAATTATCTAACATCCCGTCAAAGAATTTGTGTCTTTAATTTTGTATTCCATTTAGGTACTCTCGGAGTATATGAAAAGAGCCCGGAAGCCTCTTAAAGAGTTTGATCCGGAGCCAGAAAGGACCTTTCACGAAAGGTTAAGAAAATTCAGAGAATTCCTAGAAGCAGAAATGGCACAAAATGGTGACCAAAATAGAGACGGTAATGGAATACCTGCCACGCCACCACCTAGAACCCTTCGGGAGTTTGTTAACCCAAGTACCCCGGGAACTAGGACACCAATCGTGGTACCAAATGCCGACGCAGCCCACTTTGAGATCAAGCCACAACTTTTGCATATGGTTATGAATAACCAATTCGGTGGCTCGGCACTTGAAGATCCCCACCTTCACATCCAATCCTTCTTGGAATATTGTGACACCACCCGAATCATAGGTGTCACTCCGGAAGCTATTCGGATGCGCCTTTTCCCATTCTCACTAAGGGATAAGGCGAAACAATGGTTGAACGCGGTCCCCCATAATTCATTAACAACTTGGGACCAAGTTCAAGAAGCCTTTCTTGGACGCTTCTTCCCTCCATCCAAGACCGCTCAGATCCGGACCAAAATAACAAATTTCAGTCAAAATGGAGATGAGTCGTTATATGATGCTTGGGAGCGCTTCAAGGAGCTTTTAAGGATGTGTCCACACCACGGGCTCGAAAAGTGGTTGATAGTGCACACCTTCTACAATGGTCTCACGTTCAAGACTAGAGAGACCATCGATGCTGCCGCGGGAGGAGCATTAATGAACAAAGGAGTGGATGAGGCATACGACTTGATCGAGAGCATCGCCTTGAACCACTACCAATGGTCTAATGAAAGGGACCAACCGCAAGGAACAGCAGGTAAGTTTAATGTTGATGTTGTTACTCTTCTTTCTTCGAAATTTGATATGCTTTTTAAGAAGATTGATAACTTGAATACAAATTTCGTGGCTAACGTTAACGTTATTTGTGAACTATGTGGGTCAAACTCACATAGTAGCGAAAGTTGTGATTTGCTTGACACTAATTCTAGTGAGCAAGTTAATTTTGTTAATTCTAATGGACAAAGAGGGGGTATGTATTCTAACACATACAATTCCGAATGGAAGAATCACCCCAATTTTTCCTATAGAAGTAATAATGTTTTAAACCCACAACCTTCCTCACAACCACCGGGATTTGTACCCAAGAATTTCAACAATAATTCTTTCCCTCCCCCTAAATCTAAATTAGATCTTCTTATAGACTATATGGTCGAGAATAATAAAAATCAGGAGAAGATTAATAATGAATTTAGGGAAAATTTTAAAGTCCTGAATAATAGGTTTGATAACCTAGCAGCGCATAATAAGATGCTTGAAAATCAGCAAGCTCAACAGGCCAGCACATCGCATAGACCACAAGGGAGTCTTCCCGGTCAACCTCAAAGGCCAAATGAGCATGCAAATGTAATAGTCTCCCTAAGTAAGGAAAAAGAGAACAATAGTCCAACCCCACTAGAAGTTGAGACTAAGAATGGTAAAAGCGAGATTAGTTACAATAAATACTTTGAACCACCGATACCCTATCCTCAAAGATTAATCAAGAAAGGGGTTAATGATCAATATGCTGAGTTTTTGAAAATTTTGAAGTCTTTAAATGTTAGAGTTCCTTATTCCGATGATATAAAAGAAATACCTTCTTACGCAAAACCTTTAAAAGAAATGCTTTTTAAGAAGAAGTCATTAGAAGAATTTGAGAACTTTACTTTGGCGGAAGACGTTAGTGCAATTTTACAAAAGAAACTTCCCCCAAAACTCAAAGACCCCGGCATTTTTTCTATCCCCTGTAGTATCGGTAGGTGCAACATAGAAAACGCTATGCTTGACTTAGGGGCTAGTGTAAGTATTATGCCTTTTTCGGTAAGTGTGAGATTAGGTATAGGGGAACTCAAGCCCACTACCATATCTCTCCAATTGGCAGACCGATCCATACAATACCCGATTGGTATTATGGAAAATTTGCCCTGTCGTATAGGGAGCTTAATCATCCCTGTCGACTTTGCGATCCTCGAAATAGAGGAAGATAAAGACATTCCAGTCATCCTTGGTAGACCTTTCCTTGCCACGGAAGGAGCTATTATAGATGTTAAAAAGGGTACGCTTACTCTAAATGTAGGAAATAAGACAGAGGAATTCTGGAAGCAAAACCCAACTATAGAAAACTCTTGTCGAAAAAATGAAGTCTTTGACAATAATCATGAGGAAATAAATGTCATTCAATCTATGGATCAAAAAAGGATCATATAGACAAACTAAATACTTATGAAAAATATGTCAAAGGAATTAAGGAGTCAAGGGCCAATGATAAAAATATAGACTGGAAAAGAATGCTACATGACGAAGATGAAGGGGATGATATCATAGAGAGGTCAAAAGAAGTAGCACCCAAGAAAACAACGGGATTTCGAGCATGTGAAGACTATCGTAAATTAATCCCGTCAAAGAAAAAGAGTGGATGGCGCATGCGCATCAATCATAGGGCCTCAATCAAACCAACGGATATGCAATGGAAAATTGTCAAGGACAATAGGCCATCTCAATACCATGCCATGCCCGTTTTCATTAAAAGAAAGGCGTCGAGCTAATGACGTTAAACAAGCATCATCGGGATAGTAACCGGTGGATTATTATTTATTTATTAATTTATTTATTTATTTTATTTATTTTTTATTATTATTATTATTATTATTTCCATCTAATGTTTATTTTGTAGATATATATATAAAAAAAAAAAAAAAAAAAAGAGGGTTATTTCAGGTTTCGCTCGGCCGAGCACCATCAAAGACACGGCCGAGCATGAGGGTCAGAACACAAAGAACAATCTGGAATGATTCGCTCGGCCGAGTCAAGTAATCCGCTCGGCCGAGCATGTCGGGTTGACTGAAGCGACTTTTGGTCAAAAGACGGGTCTTTTTAGCTATTTTCCCCATTCTTCTTCATCTTCTTCAACTTTCTTCATCTCTAAACCCTCTCTACCCGAAACCCACACATCCTACCCTCCAAATTCCGGCAAAAACACCATTCTTTCCGACCAAATATCCCATCCCTAACCTCCCTTCACCTCCCAAACACCATATCCATCATCAAAACCCACCAAATCACCCCAAAATCTCCCAAAACCGAAAATAACCCAAGATTGCCAAACCCAAGAAAATCATCAATCAAACCCACATTTCTCATCAAATCCCATCTCCATCACATCTCTAAACACCAAAACCACCTCAAAACATCCAATTTCTGTCCAATTCACCCAAAATCAAAACCCTAGGTTTTGCCCCAAAATTCAAAATCCGGGTTTAGTTGAAATTGAAGGTCAAGGTTCATTCTTTTGGGCATTTTGAGGCTATTGGAGGAGAAAGATTGAAGCTCATCAACGTTTGGGTAACAAAAATTTTCACTCTTTCTCTCTCTAAAATCATTTGGGTTATCTTGCTCTGTTTTTGATTATTGTTGTAATGGAGAGTCGTGGAAAGAGGGTAACTTCTAAGGCATCTAAAGCCTCTGGGAGTGGGACTAAGAAATCAAAGAGGGGGGAGAGTTCAAGTTCGAATTTAGTTCCTACTCTAAACAATTTGGGAATCCAATTTAAATCTAATCCCGAGCTAAAAAGATTTGAAAGGTTAGCAGGAAAAGATGTTAAGCCAACCCAGTTCCCAAATTTTGATGCTATGGGGTCATTAGGTATTCAAGGGAATATTTGGAATTTGCACATAGGATTAGAAGCGCAAGATTTCTTGCGATCTCAAGCAAAAACTTACGAAAGCATCACCCTCGAATTCCTAAGCACAGTGTCAAAAACAACAAGGGATAGGATAGACATAGCATCGGGTGAGCAATTTGAAGATATTAGGCTAACATTTCGTCTCTTGAATAATTCCTATAAGCTTGATTTGGAAGAAATAAATGAAATCCTTGGTTGGCCTTCCCCTAGAAATCTAACAAATGAGTTCCCTCCAGAGTTTAAGGCGGACCTCTTTGGGTTACAAATCACTGGGCAAACACCTTTTCTTCCTAGAACCGCTAAGGCTTCCTTAATTGTCCACCCCGTTCTCCGCTACATCCATAGAATGTATGCGTGCACTATCTTTGCAAGAGAGGATAAAGGAACAATAAATAGGCCTGAGTTGTTTCTCCTTTGGGCTTTTGTGACTGGATATAGGGGAATTAATCTAGGGAAATGGTTAGTAGACCGTCTTTTGGACCATGTTTCCCCTAATTTCCCTGGGGATATTCATATTGGAGGAATGATAACATTATTTGCTGAATATGTGCACATTGAGATACCTGAGGAAGGACCGAACGCTTGGGAACCAGTTCGAGGTTCAAGGGCATTGGACATAGCTGCCCTTAAAGTGATGAATATGATTTCTGAAAATGAGGAAGGAAGCTATACAATGTATGTTGGAGGAGGAGCAAATAGAAGACCATACACCCACTTGCCCAACAACCAATTGCCCATCATCACATTAAACCAACCTCAAACTTGGATTTTTCCAAGTAATCAAGGACCCAATATTCAACAAAATGAGCCAATGGGAGAGCAACAAGAAGAACCGCAACAACACCCTTTCCAAAACCAAATGCCTCCCGATTTTTATGACCAATTCAACCAAATGTTCATCCAGCAAAACCAAATGTACCAACAAAATACCCAAATTCTTAACCGACTCGATCAATATTCCACCAATTTTGATCAATTTCGAACCAACATAGAGGATCGGGTCAACCACATTCAGGGAAGAGTTGATTACATTTACAACTATGGAATTGGAAATTGGATGAATTTCAGGCCTCCAAATCAGCAACCACCGCCACCACCGCCACCATTCTAGTCGGTACCTCTTTCTCCCTCTCCTTTAAATTACTCTTGTCCCAATTTTCATTTCTACTTTTCAAACATTAGGGACAATGTTTCATTTAAGTGTGGGGGGGGGTAGTATCTATCTTTTTCTTATTTCTTTTTTTTCTAAATTTCTTTTTCTTCTTTTTATGCTTTTCTTTTCAAAGAAAATGTAAGGGCAATGTTCCCTATTCTTCAAAAAAAAAAAAAAAAAAAAAAAAAAAAAAATATTTAGCCAATGCTCCCATTGATGAGAATGTTATCTTTATTATCATTTGCCTAAGTAAAACTTTTTCCTTCTAACTTTTACTTCTTAAGATATTTGATAATAACAACATAGGATTGTATTGGATTATAAATGGAAAATTTTCAAAATTAATATGAACTTTTAAATCCTATTGAATAGAAGCATTACATTATTAGTGAGTTTGTGGGCATTAAGTTTGGATACTACATACTTGTGAAACTTTTAAAACATTTTTGTATATGCATCTCAAAAACTTTCATTTCTACTCTTTTTCAAAGATTTTTCATCCTTGTTATGCTTATGAATCACAAAAAATTTTCACTTTAATCCATCTTTCCATTCCCACTTTTAAGAGGCTAATTAATCAATTTATTCTTCTTTTGATTGTCCATTCAAATATCTAAATGAATATATCATTATAGAGTGTGACAATTTAGAAGCAAGAAACTCAATTGCCACGTCTAATTAATCAAATCTCGAACCTTATTCCACTATCATCCTCCGCCTTTCATCAATTTTTGTGATTCAAAATGCATAACGACATATGGACATCTTTGTTAAAGAATAAAGATCATAGTTTAAGAAGTGTATATTCAAGCATGAAAAATTTATTCACAAAGCACTCTAAAAGAGTGAATATAATTCTTAATTCATACTTATGACCCACAAATTCATTTGGTTATTTCTATATGCTCTTATTCAAATGGTATTTATTCATGTTATATTAACATTCAAACTTTTCTATTTGCACTTCAATATCATCCTACCTTCTTCTTTACAAATCTCTTGAGATAAAAAACTTAAAAGGAAGAAATTTTATAAAGGTAATATTATATAACAATATTCTGAGGGAGCATTGAAGACCTTTCTTGTTTTTCTACTAATGTCATTTGCACTCCTCTCTTTTTGAACATTTAACTTGCTCGAGGACAAGCAAGATTCTAGTGTGGGGGAGTTTGATAAATGACTATTTTATAGTCATTTAAGGTCTAAAAATATAGTTTATTAGCTTTTATTCCACTTAAATTACTTATTTTCTACTCTTTATTTGATATAATGCACTTGGAGAATGTTTCTATGATGCAAACAGGTTTTGAGTACATTCTTGAGGAAAAAGGGAGCTAAGGCATCATCTTTGTGAAGGAGGAACACTTGGCAAAGGAGGAAATAAGCTAGTCCATGAAAAGTCAAAGTTTCAGTCAAAGCAGGCTCTGCTCGGCCGAGCAGTACCCTTGACTCGGCCGAGCATAAAGAATCAGAAAGGGCAGATTTATTTTCGAAGGCTTGCTCGGCCGAGCACTTTTCCTTGACTCGGCTGAGCACCCCCTGAATCAGCAAAAGGTGCCTTTTCAAATGAAGACCTCTCCAAGCACCCATCCGGGAAAGATTGCCTCCCCTCCTCCAAGGCTTATAAATAGAAGTAGAAATCAGTAGTTTAGATATCTAGAAACATTGTAAACTTACTATAGTGAAATTTATACTCTCAAACATCAAATAATTCTCAGAATTTGTGAAAGTTATCAACTTAACTTGAACAAAATTCTGAATTCATTATCAATAATATTCAGAGGTATTCTTCAAGCTTTTTGTCTCCATTTCATTCCGGAATAAGTATCTCTTCTTCTATCTTCTCTTATTTATCTTATCCTTATTATTTTGCAAATGGCTTGTGAGTAATCCCCCTATTTCTTGGGGTTGGAAACTCAACAAACACTTGTATTTACTAATATTCATGCTCTAAATATACTTTCTTCATCTTAAACAATTCTACTATATCAAACTTTAACGCCTACGACCATGATGACGTCCATGGCTTGTATGAATCTTAGTTAATCAAGGGAAGTACTGATCGGAGAACCTTGATTAGCGGATCCATATAGTCAGAACTAAGTTCATTACTCACGAGAGTAGTGTAATGGCTTAGGGATGCTCCTTGAGTGGAAAGTATGCTGATTTTCATAAAGAAAACTTAATGGATTCTTACTAATTATGGGCCATCGAGAGATAGGGCATAATTAGTATGAGAATACAAACGCTACTTGCTTGATCGTGAGAAGTAGTGTAGGCCAAGCATACCATCCTTGTTTTAAAATGAAACTTTAATCTAAATAGAGCATGAATAGTTGATGAATATATGTTGTTGATGTTCCAATCCCGAGGATTCCTTAAAATATAAGAGTTTTCATCTAAGCTATAGTAATTGCAATTTCATTTCTAGTTAGTGACAAACAATTTTATAACCCCCAATCGTTTTCCTTTCTTTATTTTTTACTCTAAGCAAAGATATTTTGTAAGTAAAGTTGTCCTCGTGGGATCGACTCGCTCTTGCACTATCTATACTACATACACCCGTGCACTTGCGGAAATAACCTAACATATAATCCTAGAGGGTCACACACAATTGAACGAATCCAAAAGGGACTATATTGTAATATTGGATCGAAGGACCATTGAGGGATTTAAAGAATTAGAAGAAGAAAACTGGAAACAGAGGAGGTCCGGGCGGACCAGTGGAAGGACCCGGGCGGATCTGGCATGGTCCGGTCGGACCACTTGCCATACCCGGCCGGACCATTCGGTTTCGGGAGGAAACTTCCTTAATCCGTTTTCTTGCGGGTTTAGACATAAGTTACCTGTTTGAAATAGGTCTAACTTGTAAATAAACAGCCCTAATTCGTCCCTAATCAGTGTATGTGTTTTTGCAAGCCTCCAAAAGAGTTTTTGAGAGAATTATTTTGTTCTAAGAGATCATTGATTGAAGAACAAAAATTATACACAAATTATATTCCATATAGTTCATATTAATTGTGAAAACGTGTTTCACAATTTTGGTCTAGCAACCAAGATCAAGAAGCTCCTTGATATCCGTTCGTGGTGTGGATACCGCTAGAGGGTGAAACTCATCATCTTCAAAATTCGTGTTCAAGCTTTGTGTTCGTGATCAAGTTTCTAAATCTCCACCAAGATCAAAGGCTAGAAATCAAAGTCATCAAGGGTTAGTATTCTAGTATTCATATTGTATGTGTTTGATATAATCATACGAACGGATCTATGGCTTTGGGTTTCTATTAAAATTTTAAATGCTATTTTCCGCTGTGCATGTTACTCCGAAACCCAATAGTGGTATCAGAGCCCCGTTCATGTTGATTATTTCAATAATAGATCATGTTGTATGTATATAAATTGCTTGTTTATGTGTCTAGCATGATATGAATACTGGATTATGATGTTTATGTGTTATATAATTTTATGTGGTTTATTGTTTTATAAACTTTAATCGCACTATTCAATCGCAATAAAAATTATGTTGGATTTCAAATTGTTTGGGTTATCAATTTCTGATTGGATCAAAGTTTTGATAATCGGGGAAAAACAATTTTGAAACAAATTTTTGAACTTTAAAAAAATTTGGTTTTCTGGCGAAGGTCCGACCGGACCAAAGGAAGGACCCGGCCGGACCATCTGGTCTGGGTCGGGGTTCTGGCTTTTGGTTTTGGTCAGATTCAGAATCTGAATTTTTCGAAGGGGTCCGACCGGACCAGTGACAAGACCCGGTCGGACCTGCTGGTCTGGAGCGGGTTTTGGGCAGTTGGTTTGGGTGCGGATCTTGGGGTTTGAATTTCCTATTTGTTTTGATCTTGTGATTCTGAGATTGGATCAGAGTTTGGATGGCTAATCTACGTTCATCGAGATTGTGTTTCCCAAACTTGATCGCATTCAAAGTTTCAAAGATAAAACGAAGTTAGAATTATGAAGAATTCATAATTGCTAAAATTGAGAAACAAAGTTCTTGATTCAAAGATTGGAGATCCATGTGAATTGTCGATGCAATTGGCCTACGTTCATCGAGACCATCTATTGCTTAGTTTCGGCCACATGGACTACTTTCTTGGTTTCTTGAATTAGTGCGGAATTGTGGATGCCTTATGGCTTAGTTTCGGTCGCACTTCTTGTTGTCTTGATTTGGAGATAATAACCAAAGTTGAAATAGTTTCATCCTCATAATTATAGAGAAACTAATGACACATAAATATTATGCTTAAATTAATGATTATTAATTTAGTGACTAAACTTGATGCATAACATGTTTATATTATGTGCTCATAAATGTGTTGTATGCTATATGTATTGAACCTTCATAAAAGTTTTAAGTCCCTTTTGTCATGCCATGATTAAAACACTTGTAAGTACATGGATGAAATTCATGTGGGCTCGCCTCCGCGAGGTGCATTAATTTTATTCATATATGAGCAAGATGAGGTTCATTAATTTAATGTGTTTTCGCCTCCGCGAGGTGAATTAAATTGAATGGTTCCTATACGTTTAAAATGGTTGGACTTAATTAGGCGTCAAAACAGTTTTGGGCCTAGGCAAAGATGAGATTTAACATGCTTTTTGAAATTGGATTTCTTAAAGAATCTCAGAAAAGAATCTAAGAGTCATATGGGATATAATTGACATGATTATCTACCTAATTAATTGAGTTTTGAGCGGTCCGCCTCCGTGGACTCAAAGTTAAATTAAAGTTGGATCTTAGCCCATTTAAATTATATTATACATTGAATGTATAAGAAGGTTATATAATTTAGTAGGAGTATTTTTTTGGAAAATACATTGTTAATTTCTTTAATGAAACTGGTACTTATTAAATTTGAATAATTTTGCATAATTGTAGATAATGACTACCAACACTCAATCAATTTTGTTGCGATCGATCCTTGAGAATGATAAGCTTCAAGAGAATGGTACTAACTTTATGGATTGGATCCGTAGCCTTAGAATAGTTCTAAGGCAAGAAGATAAGTTGTACATTCTCGATGGGCCTCTTCCCGATGAACCAGAAGCCACTGCCCCTATGGCAGAAAGAGACAGTTACAAGAAACATTGTAATGATTCTACAGATGAAGTTGTCTCATGCTTGCTACTATGTGCTCAAAACTCCAACAAAGTTTGGAACATTTGGAAGCCTATTAGATAGGCGTGGAGTTAAGAGCCATGTTTCAAGAGCAAGCTAGGCAAGAGAGGTACAAGACCATTGTTGCATTCACTTCTTGCAAAATGAGTGAAGGGCAACAAGTGAGTCCTCACATGCTTAATATGAAAGGTTACATAGAGCATCTTAAGAAACTTGGCTATCCAATCCCATTGGAGCTAGCCACGGATCTCATTCTTAATTCATTGCCTAAAAGTTATAATCAGTTTGTGATGAATTATAACATGCATGGAATGGATAAGAATCTCTCCGAGTTGCATGGTATTCTTAAAACTGCGGAGATGAAGATTGTAGAGAAAGGTTCTCCTGTGCTCTTGGTTCATGATGGGAAGAATGCTAGTGCCAAAGGAAAGGGTAAGAAAGTTGTCAAACCCAAGATAAGCAAGGCAAAGGTTGTCAAAGCTTCTGAGGCAAAATCCGATTCACAAAAGGATGCAATCTATTTCCATTGTCAAGAA
The DNA here is from genome assembly GCA_026119855.1 of Campanula takesimana. Taxonomy (NCBI): domain Eukaryota; kingdom Viridiplantae; phylum Streptophyta; class Magnoliopsida; order Asterales; family Campanulaceae; genus Campanula; species Campanula takesimana. The sequence continues at coordinate 2,459,708 of JAOWBW010000009.1, forward strand.
ATTGGCCATTGGAAATGTAATTGCAAGGCTTTTAAGGAAGAGCAAAAGAAGAAGAAGAGCAGTGGGACTGCGTCGACTTCAGGTATCTATATGATAGATATTCTCCTTTCTACCACTGATTCTTGGGTATTGGATACCGGATGTGGTTCTCACATTTGTTTAAATGTGCAGGGACTAAAGAATAGGAGACGGCTTAAAGAGGGTGAAGTGGACCTACGAGTGGGAAATGGAGCAAGAGTTGCTGCATTAGCCGTAGGAACTTATGAAGTCACTTTACCTTCCGGTTTAATACTTGTTTTGAACAATTGCTATTATGTACCGGATTTAAGTAGAAATATTATTTCAATTTCTTGTTTAGATAATGAAGGTTTTAAGTTTCTTATTGAAAAAAAAAAATCTATTTATTTAAATGATGTGCTTTATGGTATAACAAATTCATTTAATGGCCTTTATGCCTTGGATGTCAAGAATGATGAAAATGTCTATCATATAAATAAGAAATCTAAACCTAATGATGTAAATCATACTTATTTGTGGCATTGCCATCTTGGTCATATTAATGAGAAGCGTATCTCAAAACTCCATGGGGACGGACTTTTAGGTTCATATGACCATGAGTCATTTGATACTTGTGAGTCGTGTCTTCTTGGAAAAATGACTAAGACACCTTTTACCAAGCTAGGTGAAAGGGCAAGTGACTTATTGGGGTTGATACATTCCGATGTATGCGGACCATTAAGTAGCAATGCTAGGGGAGGATTTCGATACTTTATAACATTCACCGATGATTATAGTAGATTTGGGTATGTTTACCTAATGAAACATAAAAGTGAAGCGTTTGAAATATTTAGAATATTTCAAAATGAAGTAGAAAAACAACTTGGTAAAAGTATTAAAGCACTTCGATCAGATTGAGGTGGAGAATACTTGAGTCATGAATTTGATGATCATCTAAAGAATTGTGGAATAATTTCACAATTAACTCCACCCGGAACACCACAATGGAATGGTGTGTCTGAGAGGAGGAATCGGACTTTGTTAGATATGGTTCGATCAATGATGAGTCAAGTTGATCTTCCTTTATCCTTTTGGGGTTATTCTCTAGAAACCGCCGTTTTCACACTAAATCGTGTTTCAACTAAATCGGTTCAAAAGACTCCATATGAAATGTGGAATGGAAAGAAACCTATTTTGTCTTTTTTAAAGATTTGGGGTTGCGAAGTATTTGTCAAAAGACTTATCTCCAACAAGCTTGAACACAAATCCGATAAATGTATTTTCGTGGGATATCCTAAGGAAACTAGAGGATATTACTTTTACAACCGAGAGGACAACAAGGTGTTTGTTGCCCGGACTGGTATCTTTTTAGAAAAAGAGTTTCTCTCCAAAGAAATCAGTGGGAGTAAAATAAATCTTGAAGAAATTCGACACCCAGAAAATAACATTGAACCAATAGTGGAACAAGAACAAGAACCACAAGGAATTGTGGAACCTGTTCAAAATACACAAGTAACTCGCAGATCTGATAGGTTACGTTCCGAGCCTGAGAGATATGGTTTTCTCGTAACGGATAGTAATGAGGTGGAGATCATTGATAATGATGAACCAACCACCTACCAAGAGGCGATGTCTTCTCCTGATTCGAAGAAATGACTTGGAGCCATGGAATCCGAATTGCAATCCATGCAAGATAATCAAGTTTGGAACTTGATTGATGCGCCCGAAGGTGTAAAAACCATAGGATGCAAATGAGTCTTCAAGAAGAAGACTGACATGGATGGGAAGGTGCATACTTACAAAGATAGACTTGTAGCGAAAGGTTATAGTAAAGTTCATGGTATTGACTATGGTGAAACCTTTTCACCCGTAGCAATGATCAAGTCTATAAGAATTTTGCTTTCCATTGCCGCATATCATGACTATGAAATATGGCAAATGGATGTCAAAACCGCTTTCCTAAATGGAAAACTACAAGAGGATGTGTATATGACACAACCAGAAGGTTTTGAACAAAATTCTAAGGTATGCAAATTGCAAAGATCCATCTATGGATTGAAGCAAGCTTCTAGGAGTTAGAATCTCCGTTTTGATGAATCGGTCAAAGAGTTTAGATTCATCAAGAACGAAGACGAACCTTGTGTATACAATAAGATTAGTGGGAGCATAGTGATATTCCTTATTTTATATGTGGATGACATATTACTCATTGGAAACGACATTCCTACACTTCAGTCGGTAAAAACTTGGTTAGGAAAGTGCTTCGCAATGAAAGATATGGGTGAAGCCGTATATATACTTGGCATTAAGATCTACATAGATAGATCAAGGAAGCTAATTGGTTTAAGCCAAAGTACATACATTGACAAGGTCATTAGAAGATTCCGCATGGAAAATTCTAAGAGAGGAACCTTGCCAGTATTACATGGAGTTTGTCTAAGCAAGACTCAATGTCCTAAGACAAAAGATGAGCGTGAGAAAATGAATGATGTTTCATATGCTTCGGGAATTGGGTCCATCATGTATGCCATAATATGTACTAGGCCGGGTGTATCTTATGCTTTGAGCATGACAAGTAGATATCAATCCGACCCCGGTGAAAATCACTGGATGGCTGTAAAAGCGATTCTTAAGTACTTGAGAAGGGCTAAAGATTCGTTTTTGATCTATGGAGGAATGGAAGATGATTTCGTTGTAAATGCTTACACGGATGCAAGCTTCCAAACCGACAAAGACGACAGTCGATCGCAATCGGGTTTTGTGTTTATGTTAAATGGTGGAGCTGTAAGCTGGAAGAGTTCCAAGCAAAGTACAACCGCTGATTCTACAATGGAAGCTGAGTATATTGCTGCATCAAATGCTGCAAAGGAAGCTGTTTGGATTAAAAAGTTCATTAATGAACTTGAAGTGGTTCCTAGTATTGCTAATCCAATAGACCTTTATTGTGATAATAATGGTGTTATTGCTCAAGCAAAGGAACCAAGAGCACATCAGAAATCCAAACACATACTTAGACATTTTCATATCATTCGAGAGATCGTTGATAGGGGAGACGTGAATATATGCAGAGTACCTACCGATGACAATGTCGCGGACCCGCTAACAAAGGGACTTCCACAAGCTAAACATGATGGTCATGTTAGGTACATGGGTATTAGATACATGGGAGATTGGGCCTAGGGCAAGTGGGAGATTGTTGGTGTTGGTGCCCTAGGCACGTTTAATAAACGTTGTAATTGTTATCACTTATTTCATATTAATAAAGAGATGTTTTGATTATTATTGTTGTTCATGTTTACTTATAATAATCCCCGTCCCTATTACTTGTTTGGTATTAGTATAAAGGCTAAATGATCATGGGATGATCATGACTTGTTTAGTACTGGACATGACCCACTCTATGAGATTTATGTCATGGTCAATGTCATACGTACATCTCATATTAGTTGTGTCATTTGAATCCTTAGACATGAGGTTATTATGGTCTTCCACTTGATGAACATTATGTTTGACATATTCAAACGCTACCTTTAACCGGGTAGTTATAAAGGGTATGATTGGCATAATCGGATTCATGTAGGGAAGAATAATAAGCTAAATGGATTTGTCACTCTACGGAGAGATGTCAAGCTTGGGCCTCTCGTAGGAATGATGTTGATGAAAATGTTCGGCCGGACTCAAATGAATTTATTGGATCAATGTCGTTTGGATTATCAACATATTCGGAATCGAGAAAGTATTGAACAAAGACAAGTTGACTCGTTGACCATTACTTGTGTTCAATGACATCGTGGACAAAAGGATTGTGACATATTCTAAAGGAATGCGAACTTGTATCTAGTTATACCATTTGGGTAGGTATGACGGTTTGCTAGAACCTAATCATATCTTATGGTTTCATGTTTGAACCCATTGCCAACTTAGTATAATCCTAGAGGGTCACACACAATTGAACGAATCCAAAAGGGACTATATTGGAATATTGGATCGAAGGACCATTGAGGGATTTAAAGAATTAGAAGAAGAAAACTGGAAACAGAGGAGGTCCGGGTGGACCAGTGGAAAGACCCGGGCGGACCTGGCATGGTCCAGTCGGACCACTTGCCATACCCGGCCGGACCAGTCGGTTTAGGGAGGAAACTTCCTTAATACGTTTTCTTGCGGGTTTAGACATAAGTTACCTATTTGGAATAGGTCTAACTTGTATATAAACAGCCCTAATTCGTCCCTAATCAGTGTATGTGTTTTTGCAAGCCTCCAAAAGAGTTTTTGAGAGAATTAATTTGTTCTAAGAGATCATTGATTGAAGAACAAAAATTATACACAAATTATATTCCATATAGTTCATATTAATTGTGAAAACGTGTTTCACAATTTTGGTCTAGCAACCAAGATCAAGAAGCTCCTTGATATTCGTTCGTGGTGTGGATACCGCTAGAGGGTGAAACTCATCATCTTCAAAGTTCGTGTTCAAGCTTTGTGTTCGTGATCAAGTTTCTAAATCTCCACCAAGATCAAAGGCTAGAAAGCAAAGTCATCAAGGGTTAGTATTCTAGTATTCATATTGTATGTATTTGATATAATCATATGAACGGATCTATGGCTTTGGGTTTCTATTAAAATTTTAAATGCTATTTTCCGCTGCGCATGTTACTCCGAAACCCAACACTAACTTGGCGTCCCAAATTAAAAGGCATTATGCCAACACATTTTCTATTTTTGTGCATAAAAATGTTTTCTAAACCTCATAAATATGAGTCGTTCTTGCGTAAAACGCGTTCTGCACCAGCGTTAGTGTAGAACGTGTTTTTACATACACGTTATTTAGACCAGCTTACACTAAGAGTTAGGGAACCGGGTTTTTGTAATTGCCTCATCTGAGATTATCATGTGCCTCTTCTAGTATTAGAAAATGCCCGCTGTATTATAGCACTTATAAAATTCAAAGCAGACACTTTTATAGTGTTCAAACAGACACTTTAGTAGTATTGTTAGGCTACCTCATCTGAGATTATCATGTGCCTTTTCTAGTATCAGAAAATGCGTGTTGTATTATACAACTTATAAAATTCAAAGCAGACACTTTTATAGTGTTCAAACAGGCACTTTATGATGGTAGTGTTAGAAAATGCCTGTTGTTTAATGAATGCATTACTTAATCATGATTTAACACTGCTGCAGCCGATGAATTGTTATAACAAAATTCTAGTTACTAAATACATCACGAATTCTCTCGGAAAAAAAAAACATCACGAATGGCTAAAAAGCACTCAGAAAAAAAAAAAAAAAAAAAAAAAGAGATAAAATAACATAATTTGGCCTGTCCTTTTTAAGACGTCCAGTTATTTCAAAAAAAAACAAAAAACATACAGTTCCAAATCAAATTATCATTTAATTGTACAAATAACTTATAACTACTGCCATTCTGGTAAACACACATCACTTAAATGATTCAAAGTACAAAATAATGAAAAAATCAATAATTTGGCCTCTCTTTTTTTTATTTTCTAAGAAAAATACCGTTCCAAATGAAATTATCATTTTATTGTACAAACGAAACCAAAACTTAGAATCAAACTTGTCAAACTATCACTTCCTCCCTCGGCTTACTCTCCCGTGCGATGAAAAGCTTTGTGCAGAATACCCAATCGCCTTCGACGAGTTAGACCCTTCCGGTTGCTGATGTTGCCGCAGCGACGGTTGTCTCTGCATCGGGGATGACGGCGGCATTTGCTCCGATACCCTCCAAATCTTCACCGACTTATCCAAACTGCCGCTATACAATATCCACCTCGCCTCACCACCAACATTTTCCTTATCACCTTCAACCGCCAAACATTTCACGGGCCCACCATGCCCCGTCAGCACCGACAAACACGCATGCTCCCTCCCCTCCCTCTTCCACACGCATATATTCGTATCAGCCGACCCGCTAAAAACCAAATTCCCCGCTGCGGCTAAACACAAAACCGCCAACTTATGTCCCCTCAAAACGCCCCCATGGCACAACAACTTATCACGGTCCCAATAGTTGACCAGACCGTCCGATGAGCCACAGTAAAGAACCGAGGCCGTCGGATTAACCACTAACGCCGTTACTGCACATTCTTGCTTCAACAACGTTTGCGAGAAGAAATGTTTCGTCCCTTTCCCTTGCAACTCTCGCCGCCATACTTTAACGGTCCCGTCAGCCGATCCGGTGAAAACCAACCCGTCGAATCCTGCTACAACCGAATTAACGGCGTCATCGTGAGCGTTAATCGATTCCAAACATTTCGAATTTTCGACCCTCCATACTTTAATCGTCCTGTCCCACGAAGCAGAGTAAATCAACGATTGATCCTCGCTTAAACTGAGGCTAGAAATCGCGTCGATATGTTTGATCCAGACCGCATTTCGATTCCTTCTCACTTCCACGTAATTACTCGGTTTCATCGAGCTTTTCACAACCGCTTTGAATGTAGGCATGGTCCCGATTTTCTTGTACACGCTGGAGTTCTTCCCGGAGACCTTCCAAACACGAATTTTCCCGTCCTGGTGGCCGGAAAATATCTTGTCTCCGGCAATCACAATCGCTTTAACCAACCCGCTATTCGATTTGAACCCAGAAAATTCCTTCTGATGCTTCCAAACACGAATGTTCTTGCTATCAGAACCGGTGTACAACAAATCTTCAGAGGCGGCAAGCGAATAAATATGCCCTTCTTCACGAACGAGGGAGCCCATTAGACCCGTATACGGGTAGGAATTATCAGTTTGAGGGATGGCAACATGAGACTGCCATGGAGATTTTGATAATGGAGACGATGATTGTTGGTCCCATGACGAAGAATCGAAGGGAGGATCGGTTGCGAATGAATTGGGGAGGGGAAAATCAATGGCGTCGGGGCTGGCAACGGGGGAGGTGTTGCTGAGGCGAAATGATAGCTCCTCCACGAAATTGTCACTGGGATCGTTGTTGTGGGAAATGTTAGTGAATTTATGTCGATGGCCGGCGACACTAATATCGGATTCCGCCATCACCATGTTTCCTCGTCTGGAATTTCTCATTGGAAAACTTATGATCAAAGACTAATATAGAAATATATTTGTGGAAGAATAAAGAGGAAGGAAGGCGAAAGGGATGATTGAAAAGGGTGAGAAACAGGGGGAGAGAGGATAAAGAAGCGGCGATGAAAATGTTGAGGAGGGTGGTTTGAAATTGTGAGAAAGGGGGAAGAGGCGTGATGGTTAGGAAGGAAGGAAAGTGATGTATGGAGGGAGACGCGGGGAGTTGTCAAATGCCTCAGGGGTAGTAACTGTCCAGTTTTTTTTTTTTTTTTTTTTTTTTTTGTTAACTGACAACTGCTTTTACCGGGAAAATGGGACAAAAAAAAAACTAATGCTCCCAAACTTCTAATGCAATGTTATGCCACAATTTGATTGCTCAAAAAAAAATGTTATTCTTGAAAAAAAATATGTTATGCAATAATTTGAAGGAGGGGGGTTGTGGGGGGAATTTGGTGATAAAACAACATGCGATATGCAAGTTATGTGCTCCCCTTGTCCCGCTTTAAGGTTTATTCTTACTTTCCTTTTTAGTTTGTCACAATTTAAAGTTTTTATTTTGCTTTATTACCTAAAATGGAAAGTGGGATTCACTTGTCATTCTCACAACAAAAACTCCCTACACACTTTCTCTCTCCCCCTTTACTTTTCATACTCACAACATTTACTTTTTCTTAATCTCCGTGCAAAGTGAAACTAATAACTTTAAATTGGGACGGAGGGAGTATAATGTATGAATGTCTAACCCCAACATATATTTTATACCCCTCCATCTTAAAATGTTTTTTTTTTTGAAGGAACAAAAATAAATGAGCAATAATTTTAATTTACTTTAATTGTTTTAATGAAATTATAAAATTTGTTATTGTTAGTATTTGTAACGGTGTATCAATAACAAATTTTATATTTTCATTAAGATAAATAAAGTAAAGTAAAATTATTGCTCAAAGTTCTTTTGTACTAATATAAAAAAAAAAAGAGGGAGTAATATTTTGGGACGGAAAGAGTATCCTAGTAAGTTAATTTGGTTATCGTGGACCACCTAAAGTACAATTACTTTCAACCTTAAATTTGAAAAAAAAAAAAAAAAAAAAAAAAAAGAATGTGACTAAATCTTATAATTGCAGCAGAGAGTTCCGCTTCCACAATTGTGGGAATATCCAGTGGTTTCTAAAACTTCAAGCGACCATTGCTTCCATAGCTGTGCAACTCTCACGCTTCTATCCGGCAAGATTTTGTCACATCTTTTAATTTTAAAACACGCGCTATATTTGCAGTTTCTTTTAACTTTGCGAGATTGTGGTCAAGATGATTTGGGTGATACATGGTTCACACTCTACATTTTGCTAAATCTCATTCACCAGAATAGTTTTATTTGTTCGCAGTTACCAACCGACCGGAAAGAGACATGTTTCACTGCCCAAGCATCAACGTTTTGAATTAATTTGCATCAAAATGTGTCTCACAAATATGTCGAATAAATCCCAAACATCAAATGGTCAAAACTTTGTTAATTTCAATTCATCAAATGCTCATGCACACCTTCCCCGCTAGTCTCACATCCCAGGTACACATCGGACCCCCCTTGAAGACGATCTGATCCATAACATTTTTTGCTCCGTCACCTCCAATTCCCGCATACAAGAAAAAAAAGAACAACTTGTATTACGGTATAAATGTATCAAATGTTATAGTATACCCTGCCCGCGGTCAATCTGATCTCAAGGTTGCATGGACTCCATATAAACTAATGAAAATCCACATGATTCTTCTATATGGCCTACAGCCTTCAAGTCATTGCTCGTAATGACTCCAAACACTGTTGTAGGTCAAGGATAAACTGCCACAAATACAATTACGAGTACTATCCTTCCTCCTAATGAGTGAAACTGATCTGTTCGACTGAGTACACCCATACCATTGAGGGGATGTGCTCAGTAATATGGGAGGGTGTATAAATATCGCTCCAAACTATACAAATGATACCTTATATTAGCACCTTTTCAGAATAGAACTTCCGATAAGAAAACAATAAGGCAATGGAGACGTACATAAGTCAATCGGATGGTACTCCAGGATAGGTGTCCATTGTCCAGAAGTTTAACGCGGGAAAGAACGCGCAAGGCCTAATGGACCTGTTCTTCACTGCAGAAACCCCTTCAAACTGACACTTTAAAAGTTAAGTAATTAAAAGAAAGTAAAATAAATAAATAAATAGGCCTACGATGCCTCTGCAACACTGATTGCCTCGTTTAGGACCAAATAATCCAGTCAATTAATGCAAGAAACCACCATTTAGGACCAAATAATCCAGTCAATTAATGCAAGAAACCACCATGCGACCGGTGTAAAATCTTCTGATCTGTCATCAGATGCATAATATGCATTCATGTCAGATTTTGATAAGAAAAGAGAAAGAAATAACGAAGCAAAGGTCAGCAAGTCAATCAAGAAGGTGCATAAAATCTTCACATGTAGAAATGGCAATAATGGCAGAAAAGTGTGGATTTATAAATTGTCCCAGATGTTGGTCTACAGTGTGAACCATACAACATCAACCATTCATCTTTTATAAGTTGACAGACAAGGCGCAACAAAAATCTGATGTATAAAAGAAAATTGGTCCATCCTTCTCCGTCATTTCCTATTTAAAAAACAAGAAGAAGACGCGAGACGAAGAGCTTGGCTGGAGTTGTCCAAAACTGCAGTTGATCTTGGGACCTGCATTTTCCTTTTCTTCAAAAATTCCAAAGAGTTCTGTGAGCATGGTGGAGGTGGAAGATCCTTCAAAAGAACGGGTTCTAGCCTGTGAAACCAAAAAGAAAGATAAATCCAGTCTCTGAATATATGAACAAATAATGTTTGCTGAAAAGAAAAAGGGATCCTCACCCTGAGCGTTTGCTCTTTTTCTTTCTCAAAGAACGCTTTTCTTCAGAAGTGTCCTCATCAATTATAAGAACCTTCCTGCAGATCGACATTTTTATCTCTTAGTTATCTTCATGTTGACAAGTAGAGGGGGGCATAACACAACAGAAGGAGCCAAATTGTGTAAGTGTGCCTGTGTGTGAATAGACAGGTATGCATATACATACATATACATACATACATATATATATATATATAGAGAGAGAGAGAGAGAGAGGGAGAGGGAGAGAGAGAGAGAGAGAAGTACTTCTCACGAGCAGCAAGCAGTTTAACAATGTCATCAGGTAGCATTCCTCTATTAACCTGAGATGGCTGTTCTGTTTCAGTTTCGGCTACATCTTGAATGCTTCCATCGTCACGTGGTGGTCTTGGTGTTAGCTTCTGAGCCCACTGTCTGCGACGCTCTTTCACTTCACGAAAGACCCTGAATGAAGCAAGATGTTTCAGAAGGTAGCATTGTTCACTAAGAACCACTCACTACATGAATGAAGAGGCAAAAGGAATCGGTAGAACCAACATAACAGAATGAAATGATCTACTCCCTTCGGCCCACAAAAGTGGTCGCTTTGAGACAAAAAAAAAATGGTCCATAGTAACTGTCGCTTTTGGGTTATAAGATCATTCAAAATCCATTTTTACCCTCACATTAGAACTTCTTGTACTTTATTAATTGGTTTGTTGGGTGACGTAATAGAAGAGAGAGAGGCAATAAAAGTAAGGGAAAATTTAGTACTTTGTTCCATAGTTACCAGGAACGTCATACCCCCCTAGTTCCCCGTCCCGGGACGCGCGTCCCGGAGCGCGGTACGTTTACGACCCAATTCGCTCGGGAACGGCGGTTGGTTCGCTCAAAACGACGTTCCAGAAATTAAAGAGTAAAGGTTAAAACTGACCTTTTATTCTTTGGTCGACGCCCTTTGAATCTCATTTGGACTTCGAGTTCCCGAGGAAACAGCCTATCAGATGTTGAATTGAGGTCGAAGATGTTGAATTGAAGTCTAATACTTCTGATCGTTGCTGGGAATGGAGTCGCCGCTGATATATTTTCATTCCCATGTTCGATCTGGACTTCGAGAAGACTTAGGGTTCTGAAAGAGAGTCGAATTGTCCACTAAAAATCAGATTCGTGTCCGATATGGAATGAGAATGAGGAGACGGCATGATGAAGAAGAAGAATCGTGAACGACTACGAAGAAGAGAGGACTTCGCGACTGGAAAGGAGAATGCGTATGCAATGGATACGGAGAGGTGAAGAAGAGAGAAGTCCAAATTGATTTAGACTTCTTAAATTCAATACTATCTATACCCATCCTTTTTCCGGAAAGTTGTACGCATAGACAACCCATATTATTAAAAGTAGTACTCCAATTTATGGTACTGTACAATGAGTCCAAGCATAAAATTGAATTGATATTTAGTATTATAAAGTTAATTAGTTTACTTTAATGTTATTTGACATTTTGTCAATTTATTTCAAAATATATGTTTGTGTGTGTATATATGATTGGCGACCCAAATTACTTTAAAGAATAACGTACCACGTTCCCAATAAAACCGTACCACGTTCCCAATAAAACCGTACCACGTTCCCAAATTGCCGTACCAACTAATCCTACCCCCAGTGTTCCCAAAATTTTCCAAGTCACGTTCCTCGTTCCCGTCCCGCGTCCCAAAACGTCCCCGTTCCTGGTAACTATGCTTTGTTCACTAAGTGGTAGCAATAGTTGTCTCTCTTAAACTTGTGAAAAGTCCAAAAGTGACGCCTATTTTGGATCGGAGGAAGTGCAACAATATTCTTCCTTCTGTGGACTCACTAATGTAATCCAAAAGAACTGCGTTTGTATGATATAATCGACTTTTCTATTTATAGTAACATAAGCTGAGTCGACTAGCAGATGAACTATGTTAAACTTGATTATAAGACCAGACCCATTGAAACAGCTTAGGCAAAAATGCTTTCTAACAATATGATCAGTTCAAACAGAAAAGAGACAAAAAAACATAGGTCATACAACTCGACGTTTCACGATCTCATTTCGCAGAAAAACTCTTTATATTCAATATTACTCCTACTTACTTGAGCTTTGACCTGCAAATGTTGTCTTATCCATTTTAGTACTCCCTCCGTCCCATAAAGATGATCCCAATGACTTTTCAAACAATTTAGTGATATATATTTCTTTCCATCACTATCCCCTAATGAAATGAGAAGCACACAAATAACCACTGATCTTAGTCCATCATCCACACCCTTACATTCACATATTTTAGCCAATCAAATTTAGAAATGGATCTTCCTTTTGGGGACAAACAAAAATGGAAAGTGGAAACATCTTTATGAGACGGACATATAATGTCAGACTCAAAACCTAATCTCCAGTCACGAATGAAAACAATAACCAAATCAGACCTCTGAATACTCTATATGCACTCCTCATTTCCCTCTATCTTCGTGTGATACCTATATCCCGCACATGTAGCGCACACGTGTCCCGCACGTACTGCCTCTTTTCTGCAGTAGCTTGCTATCTTGCAGAAAAATCTATCATTTCCATGGATTCATCCCTGTTCCACAGATGCTTTTTGTTCCCAATTTCATCCCTTGTCCACAGTGGCTTTCTATCCGCGAATTCATTTTTGTTCCGCGGATGCTTTTATGTCCCGCGGATTGATCCATCTTCCGCAGTTGCACCTCTATCCCGCAGAGTCATCCTTGTTCCGCGGATTCAACTACCCCGCAGTTATATTTCTTTGTTCCGCAAATACATCTCCATACTTCCCCCGCAACTTGTGGTTTAGCATTTGTTAAATGCATCCCACGATTAGACAAGGTCAGAGAAACTCTTCCTTCTAACAATCGGGATCGCCGAGGAGTAACGGATTGGAAGCTAGAATAGCGAAGATCGCTATGTGGCCCAATCATAGGGTTAAACGTGGCCTAGTCGGTTTTACAAGGGAGAATTGCGGGATGATTATCACAACTTGGAGTGCATGTGCCTTGCACATGACCTATGCTCCTTATGCCTATAAATACTCTCAAGACATTCATTTGATCCATCCTAGCACTAGAAATCATACTTTCTCTCTCTAGAGATCACTCCCGCAATACTTGTCACTCCCCAAAACCCCCGTTATTCCTATTCTCGCTCCTCCTCTGTATCGCCCCTACGGTGGTTCGGATAACGCTCACCTTAACCCAGAAACCTTAATAAATTACTGCCTCTGTCCCTAAATGAGTGTCCAACTCCCATTTTAAGGGACATAACTTTTTGTACAATTTGATGGCAAAATTCATATATAATCTTGTAATCCTCTTCACAAACATTTAGTTTTTGCAAGTATAATGAGACCGTTGAAAAAAAAAAAAAAAAAAAACATTAGGGACAAAGTTATGATCAAAATGGACACTCATTTTGGGACAAAATTTTCTTAAAAATGGACACTCATTTAGGGACAGAGAGAGTACTTTGTAAATTTATACACTTGTGAGGACTTAGTACCTACAATTAGGGATGGCAATTTGGCCGAACCCGATCCGTACCGAAGTGAAATCGATCCGAAAATTTCGGATATGGTTTGCATTTTTAAGATCCGTTCGGGTTTCGGATCACACTGATGATCCGATCCGACCCGACCCGACCCGAATTATTAGTATGCTTGTGCTTTTTATTATTGCCCCTCCCAAATTTTAACATTTACACTTTACCCTACCTATAAATACTAAAACTAGGGTTGAGCAAGTCAAAAAAACAACAAGCTCATTCACTTTCACTTCACTGAGTCGTTCTCTCTGCCTTTTTCCCGTTCCAAGAAGACAACATCGCCGCCGTCACCGTTCGCCGTCTCCGTTCGGCATTCGCCGTCTCCATCTCCGTTCGCCGTCTCCGTCTCCGTTCGGCGTTCGCCGTCTCCATCTCCGTTCGGCGTTCGCCGTCTCCGTTCTGCGTTCGCCGTCGCCGTCTTCGTCCCATGAAGCATCATCTTCAGCGCCTGCTCTTACCAAGGTAAAAGACTTCAATCTCTCGATTTTTCCCTGATTTCAAATTTAGGGCTTCCATTTCAGATTGGAAATTCAAAAAATGAAGCCCTAAATTTGAAGTTTCAGACAGTGGATGGGGAGCCGATCGGATCGGGGCACGGATCAGAGCGCGGATCATAGGTGTTCGGATCGGATCGGGTTCGGTAAAGCAATTTTACGATTCGGATCGGATTCGGATATGTCCTGATCCGATCCGAACCCGACCCGTTGCCATCCCTACCTACAATCTTAAATACTATCTTCTTAATAAAAAGATGACTACCATTGTTGACCCACTCTACAAGAATCCAAACTTAAGTGACTGCATTATAAGATTCAAACATGCTACCCAAATCAAATCTCCAGCAAGTACGTATAAAATTGTTACCTTTGCAGTCTTATATAAATGAATTACTCCTATCTTTCATCCTCAGAAATCCAAATTAAATCTCATGACAATGTTCAGTTATCCGGCCCTACAATCCATCCAATATTACAATTGTATTTTCCAATCTATCCAACAACTGAAATGCCCCAGCTAAAATTGAAAAGCTCAAAAATTTCAAAAGAATCTATATGCGATGATGCGGGAGAGACGAAAAATGTAGAAGATGCAATACCTAGCTTTACTCTCGCTTTGAACCTTTCTAATTTCTTCGTCTTGTTGAATTCCCTGCACGAAATTGATTAAAAATTACAGAACAGAGTTATGCGCAGTGTCAAATCTACACAAGGGGGCAGGAGAGAGGAGAAAAACGAACCTGTTGTACAGTGAATTCCTCGGGAGCATCGGAGTCACTTTCTCCTTCTCTTTCTGACATCAAATCGACTTCAAAATTCTGCACTCCTCCTCAAAGGGTTTTAGGGTTAGGGTTTTAATTCTACCAACAGTTTGTACATAGAAGGCCCACGGTAAAAGGAAATTAAATATGATTACTCCTGAATTAAGACAAGCGAAAGTAATGGCCAGGCGCAAACTAAAAAGAGAAAGCAAGATTATTGGAAATTTATTTCTACTTTTATCATCTTTCCAATAAAATACTCTTTTCGTCCCATAACTACATGTACAAATTCATTTTTGGACGTCTTATTAATAAGTCACATTTTCTTAAAATGACAAAAAATATTTGTTATTTACCACACTCATTCTCTCTCGTACTTTACTTTTATATATACAACATCAATCAATCTACTATTCACTACCCCATTTTCTCTCTCATACTTCACTTTTCATACTCACAACAAATATTCACAATTATTCATAGAGCCAACAATTTGGGTTGAGACCATCGGGCCAGCCCGCCCCACCATACAAAAAAGAGTGGGTTGGATTTCAAAATCACTAACCCAAAAAGGAGTGGGCTAACTTGGGGCAACCCATTTGGGTTTTGGCCAAGGCGGGTTTGA
Source organism: Campanula takesimana (assembly GCA_026119855.1). NCBI lineage: Eukaryota > Viridiplantae > Streptophyta > Magnoliopsida > Asterales > Campanulaceae > Campanula > Campanula takesimana. The sequence goes on from JAOWBW010000009.1 coordinate 2,475,102, forward strand.
GGCGGGCTAGCCTGTTTGGCCCGCTTGCTCGCCTTCTGCCTCACCTCTATCGGCTACCATGTGATATTTATTATCTTCTCTTAAGCATTCTTGTATGTCTAGTGGGACTTTCTGTAATTCATGTATGGATTAGACTTATTTTGGAGAGTGATGCTATTGTCTTGTTTAATTTGTTCTTTATAGAGTTACTAGTTTATGAAATTATGAGTACCGCTCATTCCTTTATAGAATGATGAATAAAAATGGCTAGTTTATCAATGTAAAATGAACTTTGTGCTGCTGTATCAACATCATAATATTCTAAAAACTCTATTGCCTTCACCCTACATTTATATATCATCTTTAGGATGTGCTTTATTATCAATTCAGTTGGTAAATTTTTTATTTTTGGACTGGCCCGCTTGGCCCACCAACCCAAGGTGGGTTGGGTTGGGATGACATATTTCCAGTCTGCCAAGAATTTGGATTGGCCCGCCCCGCCCCGCTAACCCAAATTGACGGCTCTAATTATTCATTCCTTAATTCCTATCCACAACTCATTTTGTACACATAATTATAAAACAGATGGAGTATTGATTAAAAATTATCATCTTTTTTTATTCTCTCTGCAACCCAACTATTGTTTTCTTCATCCATTCTTCTTCAATTCTATTGTAGTGAATTTGGTGTTTTTTTCCTTCCAATTTTTTCTGCATTTGTCAAAAAAAATCTGCATTTGTCAATTTTTAGAACAGATATAACATATCATTTATTTTAAGGTAATTGTCATCATTTATAAATTCCTATGGAATTTATTACAGTCTTATCTAAAGTTCTGTCTATTACAAGTTCCTATAGAGTTTCACCATTGTCGAACCTATTATAGCGAATGATACTTGCAATCCTTCATAGATGTCCCCGCGCCATCTGAATGATCACCTGTAGCTGCACAACCAACCCCTATGGGGTTAAGGAACTTTGGGTTCTCCACACCTTCCCAAGGGGAGTCGAACCCAGGACCTCCCCAACGGAAGACCCTTTACCCACTCACACATACCGCTCGGCCAAGAGGTATTTGGTTGCATTTGTCATTGAAATTGTCAAAAAATAAGGTTTTTCATTTTCTTTCCCAGATCTTATAATTAAACATTAATTATTGATGATATCAGTGATTAATGTTTAAATTATGAGATTTCTTGCCTTTTAGATTTTTTTTTTTTGCTTTTTATTGTTAGTTTGTTGAATAAATCATGTTGCTTTACGTCTCGTTATATTATATGTTATCTTCTCTTTGTTGGGAGTCTTTGTCTTCTCCTCTTTGTTGGGAGCTTTTGTCTTCTCCCCTTTGTTGGGAGCCTTTGTCTTCTCTCCTCTGTTGGGAGTCTGCCGTTTCTCCTCTGTTAGAGTCTTAGAATGATTTTGATATTTTTTTTTTGTGCTATGCTTGCGATTAGGGATGGCAATTTGACCGAATCCGATCCGAATGCAATTCGATCCGAAAAATTAAGGTTTGGTTTTCATTTTCTAAAATCCGTTTGTGTTCGGTTTGGATTCGGATCATGTTGATGATCCGCCCGAACCCGATCCGACCCGAATCTTAGTAATTTGACCGAAACCCAATCCGATCCGACCCGAACCCTAAATAAAAGGTTAATCTAAAATATAAATAAAATATATTTAATATTTTCCTAAATTGTATCTCTATATTTGTGTTTGTAAGTAGGATTTTGATCATTTTAGACTATTCTTTGTAAAACATTCAACATTATGCTTAAATACTACATCCGTCCCAGCTCAATGTGCACTGTTTGACTTTTCTGATCAACTTGACTGAACTTTGACCTGAATTTTATGAAAATCTATATATCTCTATGCAATTTTGAAAGATGCTATTGATACTATTTCTAACAATAAAACAATAACAACTTTTAAAATTGTATAATAATAGCAAGATTTTCACAAAATAATTGTCAAAGTTTGAATGAATTGACCACATGAACAGTAAAAGTGTAGATTGAGCTGTGACGGAGGTAGTATAAATTTTACTCAAATAAAATTAAGTTAAAAAAATAGACTTTTAATACATCTGGTCGGATCGGTCACGGTTTTTTGGATTTCGGGTCGGGTCGGATTCGGATCAGCATGTTAAGGATTCGGATCAGGTTCGGATCAGAGCTGATCCGAACCCGTCTCGTTGCCATCCCTACTTGCAATGTTTGGTTGGCATTTACTAGCGACTCAAATGCGTTACTTTCTCGTGTTTTAAAAGCAAAATTCTCCCGTTTGGTTTACTAAAGGCCAATGTTGAGCCTCGTCCAATTTTTACTTGGAGAAACATTTGCGCATCACATGTTATAGTTCCCAAGGACATTCACTGGAGATTTGGTTCGGGGTTGACCATCTTTATTCGAGATGTGTTAGGTTATTTATGTGTATATCTTAATTGTAATTATTACATTTTGGACGAGCCTCCGTCATTTGTGAAACGCCGTCTTCTTAAATTTATTAATGCAATTATGTGTTGTTTGCTTTCATAAAAAACTACTCCCTCCGTCCCCGAGTAAGAATCTCACCCCCAATTTGCACGCTTATTAATAAATATTGGATGTGATGTAAATGTTGTGAGTGTAAAAGTAAAGTATGAGAGAGAATGAGTGGGAGAGAATAGTGAATTGATTGGTGTTGTGAGTATAAAAGTAAAATAGGAGAGAGAATGAGTGGGGTGAATAGTAAAGATTCTTTGCCATTTTAGGAATGGGACTCTTACTTTGGGACGGACCAAAAAGGAAAATGAGATTCTTACCCTGGGACGGAGGGAGTATTAATTAATCTCGTAGAAAAAAAATTGATTAATGCAACACAACCATTTAGAAAAACAATTATGATTTACTTTGCCATAATTTACAAATACAGGTCGTAGAGTAAATACAATAAAGCCCGCCTTAGGAAAAAAAAACTAAGTTAAAGACCATTTCACATAAATTTATCTACTTTTATCATCTTTCTAATAAAATACTCTCTCTGTCTCGTCCGACTTAGGATTTTTGGTCAAGCAATTTATTCTTTGACTAACAATTTGAACAAAAATAATTATCTTAATGAAAATCTAAAAATAGTTATTTAGTTTATTATTAATCGTGATACAATAAGAAGTTTTAAATTTTTATTAGCATCATTATATTTCTTCAAATATTTGGTCAAAATATAAATTGTTTGACTAAGAATCCTAAATTGGGTGGAACGGAGGGAGTATTAATTTATCTCGTAGAAAAAAATATTAAATTTGACTTGGAATCGAATTTTGGACGGCTTTTGACACAAGTTTCCTATTTGGAATAGGTCCTACTTGTGTATAAAAGGTCAAATTCGGCCAGCACTCTTAACCAATGTTTGTGTGAGTCTCCAATGAGTTTGAGAGAGTTTATTTTGTTCCAAGACATCTGATTGAAGAACAAAATAATACACAAATAAAATTCCATATAGTCATATTAAATTGTGAAAGTGTGTTTCATAATTTTGGTCTAGCAACCAAGATCAAGAAGCTCCTTGATATTCGTTCGTGGTGTGGATACCGCTAGAGGGTGAAGCTCATCATCTTCAAAGTTCGTGTTCTTACTTTCATTGTGATCAAGCTTCAAATCTCCACCAAAGAACAAAGCTAAAATTCAAAGTCATCAAGGGTTAGTTTTTCCTCTATTCATGTTGTTGTATTTGACTTAATCATATGAATGGATCTATGGGCTTTTGGGTTTCATAAAATTTTAAATGCTATATTCCGCTGCGCATGTTACTACGAAACCCAACAACAACTTGAAACAAAACTTAATAAGCTAATTTATTAAAATTACCTTGAGTGTTGTATACACATTGAAAAGACTAAGGGGACTTTCTTCTTCTCTAGTAGCTTATCTTCATATTTGAATAATTAAAGTAGATGCAATTAGCTTAATTAAATGTCATAGTCTTTCTCTTTATGTTTGGGTATTGTATCTGCAGGGATGTTATTAGTTGGGCCATTTGAGTGAATCAATATGCGATATCTTTTACCTGCAAAACTTAAGCTACCTAATCCAAGTTCAAATTTAAACTAATGTTAGTTACAATCTGAGCCAATTTATACAAATTGCTAGATATGATTTGATTTGATGCTTCAATATTATTAATTAATTACTGAAATTCCGTTAATAGAATTATGCACGCCTTAATTAATGGAATTTGACATTTTGAATTGTTTGGTGACTACTATACCCTCTTTATTACTTATTTTGTTTTATAAATAAAATGATATTTTAGTCAATCAATGCACTTTTGAATACTTGTCTAATCTAATAAGATGGCGTCACGTGGAATTCCACGTCATAAAGCCACGTGACGCGTTATATTATGAGCTTAAAATTCTTCAATTTTAAATTTAACTTTGATTATATTGATTGATTGATTCCACAACTCTCTCCGTCCTAAACTAATCGCTACTTTTTGTTGACCATATTTGAATTTTGACTAATATTTTATGCTAAATTATTAATCCTTATAAAAATTAAAAAATAATTATTAAATCACCAATAGAAACAATCATTTTTAAGTTAATATAAAGATTAATAGTTTAGTATAAAATATTATTCAAAATATTAGTTCAATCTTCCTTACTATCCACGACTTGAATTGTGATAATTTTAGTAGGAGGGGCAAAAGGCATTTTTTAAATTTCTGTAAATGTCATGTTTGGTAGGATTCCTAATTAAGGGATAATTAATTGAGCTGTTACTTGAAAGAAATGACTTATATAAATTTGAAATTCAAATTAATTTCTTCCATTATGAGTAATCTCATTTCTTGAACAATCCAATCCAATGAAGCCACATTTTCCTTAAATAAGACTTATTATCGTATGCCAATGGATAGGAATAAACATTTTTGAAAAATTTAAAATTTAAAATGAACTCTTTTCTTTTTGAATAAGCCAACCAAAGAATTCCACGTGGCTTTCCACGTCATAAAGCCATGTGGAATTTTGTAGAAGCTTCAAATGTTTATACTTTTATATATTATATAGATTCCCTCATATTTCAAAATAATGCAAACTATTTTAAGACAGATGGAAATACTACTCCCTCTGTCCCTAAATGAGTGTCCATTTTCAAAAAATCTTTTTTCCAAAATGAGTGTCTTTTTTTTAACATAACTTTGTCCCTATTTTTTTTTCGTTTTTTTTTTTCACCGGTCTCTTTATATGTGCAAAACTAAATATTTGGAAAGGAGATTATAAGATTATACATGAATCTTTGCCACCAAATTGTACAAAAAATTGAGATTTTCAGATATCCCTTAAAATAAAATTTGGACACTCATTTAGGACATATGTAGCAGTAAATTGAGGGTACTATAATAAATGTCTACTACTAATAAAAAAATTATGTGCTTCTAATGAAATTGAGACTTCCAAGTTGAAGAACTTTTTGAACACGACGGAGGAGGGAGTAAAGTAAGTTGTCAAAAATCTTAGGTTTGGACTCCAAACCTAAGGAACTCCCAACCAAGTCTCGATAATTTTTTCTTTTCCTTTCCTTGGCACTCGGCAACTTCGCTCTGTGTTGAGAGTCTTGCACTATAGTGGTCGTACAAGCGGAACATTTCGTTGTAAACTTCGGTTTGTGCCGTAGTAGTCAAGACTTCAATATCCGGGGTTTTAAGTAATGGCCTCGTGTTTTCATAGTAAGCAAAAAGCAATGACCCAAGCTCGCTATACTTAATCCGAGGATCCATCACAGCCGCTAATTGGCCAAGCATGGGAAAATGTTTGTAGTATTTTAAAAAAAAATCTTCCATATCCACAATAGCCCCTCCAAAATGCACATGCGGTCTATACCTCACAATTACTTGGCTTAGCGTGTATATTTCACGACACAAAAGATGACTTGTTGGATAGTAAGTACCCGACAGTATTACGGTTGCCCTATAGAAAGGTTTCAGTACATCCACGAGTCCTGTTGCTATATCCCAATCATCGTCACTAACTTTATGTTCAGTTTGATACAAGGAAAAATATTCTGAGATAACAATCCTATACTCTACCGCTCTCTCCAACATGAAATATGTCGAGTTCCACTTGATATCTTCCGCAGTTTTGGGCTTTAAGAATTTCTTATCATACACCTTACACAACTCCTTATATGTGACTAACCTCTGACCCGATCCCCTTATGACTTGGCAAGCATGATTAATGTTGTCAACGGTATAGGAAATTGAGCTAAGGAAGTCACGAAAACAAAGGTTGATAACATGACATGCACACCTCACATGAAAAAACTTACCCTCTAGAGGAGGTGTTGGGTATGCTTATCACTTATCCCTCCTACATTTGTTAGAATTGATTGATACCATAACCTATGAGTATTTTTATGGACTTTAGGACCTCATGTAAAGAAGTTTATAACTTCAATTTTTAGCTAAATCCTTGTTATAGTATAGGCTTAGATTATAGGACTTGAAGCCTTAAGATCGAAGATTTCCTAAGCAGGATTCGTTTCACTGCGCAGGATGTTCTCTGCGCAGGTCGCCACTGCGCATAGATATCTTGCGCAGCCCTTGACCCTGCTCAGTTTTTAAGATCTTATTTCCTAAACTCCAAAGAGATCTTTTTGTGACCAAGCATGGTGCGCATGCTGCTCATGCGCTGAATCCATGCGTGCCGGCAATGCGCATGCCTTTTGTGCGCGGACTCAACCTTGGTCAAGTTCCTCATCTCCTGATCTCACATTCTAGAAAGTTTGGAAAACACTTAGAAGATGCACGCTTATTAAAAAGCTGAGGTGTGCACAAACGACAAATCCTGCACACTCAGCATAGCCAACGGTGGAGATGCGCTCAAACATAATATCTCAAGTGAAGACAGCTGTCAACCTTCTAGAAGAAGCTTTTGAATTTGGTCTTCATGCTCAGTCTCCAACGGCTCTAAATCACCTGCGCACCAATCATATTGTGCCAGGTCATCATCTTTGATCAGAGCCCCAACGGCTATATAGGACACCTGCGCACCAATCATGTTGTGCCAGCTCATTGTCCTTGCTTTGAGCTCCAACGGCTATATTCAAGCTCTCAGCTATAAATAGCCTGCTCATCTTCATTTCCAAGCTGCCTTTGAAGCTGCCTTGTGATTTAGCCCTTTTCATCGGCCCTTGATCATCTTCTTCGATCAAGCTCCTCTTGTTGGCCATTATGCTTCAGAGCTTGAGTTTCATGCTTCATTAAGAAACCATGAGGATTTGAAGACTGCTGCTTAGTATTTCCAGATTCTTTAGAACAGCCTTCAAGATCTTCTACCCTCAAAACTCATGCTCATATCACAAAGCCTATATCACCAGAATTCTTGGTGCTCTTCATCTTTCATATTCATAGAGCCCAGAATTTCTGTCACACACACACCTCTTGAGGCTTTGATCTTTTTGATCTAACTTCTTGAGATACACCGGTTTAGTCTAGGATTTGTTCTTCATAGATAATAGATCTTGAGTTAGTATTGAGCTCAAATGTTGTAGTTTGTAATACTCTCTCATATAATAAGATCTCCTTTAGAAATCCAAGACTAACCATCTTGGTAGAGGATGTAGATCTTTTATCGATCGAACCTCTCCAAATAGCGTGTTCATTACTCATTGCATATTCCCTGCTTAACTCTTTATGAACTGCTTTGTTTGATCTTTCAGATTGCTACTCTTTAATGTTATAATTGTTATTGCTCATTTGCCTTAGAATCCCATTTTGCGCCACTCTTTAGCCTCATACTTAGCGCGTGCGTTTTTATCTCTGCGCAGTATACCCTGCGCAGAGCTGCTTTAAATTTCTGCTGTGCATTTCACACTCTTGCTGCGCGCTATACTTAGCCAAAATAAGAGTTGTGCGCATCTGCCATTGATTTGCAAAAAGGGTTTGAAAAGAATTTTAAAATGCTATTCACCCCCCCCCCCTCTAGCGATTTTCACTCCCTTGTTGCCCCTTTAGGGACCAACAAGTGGTATCAGAGCTAACACCTTCATAAAACATGTTTCTGTTTTTCAAGCTTAACAGCTTGGGTGCCGATTCAATATGGCTTCAAATCTAGGGCAATGGCTAACTTTTCACTTATTCCTGCGCCTGCTCAATCCTCAGATCAAATTCAGAAAGTTCTCCAAACCTGGTGGATCCTCAAGCAAAGATCCGTATTCTCTCTCATAAAGACTCAAAGAAAGATGACTTGGTTTACTGCAGAAAGCCAAGACATTACGCTTCAATGCCTCCTTCAAAATTTGAGTACAAGGAAAAGCAACCCTGCGCACAAAGCATCAAAGCAGTGCAGAATGGTTGATGAAGAGAACTGCGCAGAGAAGGAGCTAAGGACTCGGAGACTTGGCACTGAAGACAACTGCTGACCCTGAGGATGGACTACTCTGCTTAATGGCAAATGCTGACTAATTCAAAAGTTGTTTCTGAAATGGAACCTGAGCATGCGCCAAGGACAATCAAAGAAAGATCCCATTACTCTAGTGGAAATGGGACACCTCCACCAAGCAGACAGAATGACAAGCACCTATCTGCCAGAGCCATCTTGACAGAAGCTGCGTCATCACCAACTCCGCAATCGCGCAAGGAATTTCTCAAAGTATGCTGATCTTAAAAGATAACTCTGCTGTAGAGCGCAAGTTAATATTTCAACAAGCAGGAAAGATCTACTTCACTGCACTCTCTCAAAGTTCAGTTGATATCGACAGTGGATTCTAGACACTACTAGAGATGTCAACACTCTTAAAGCAATGAACCTAAGTGAAAGCAGCTAGCAATGGTATAAGCACCATGCCAGCTTAGTAAGCAACCTGAGCAGTTTTCCTCCAGCAAGATTGCTCCGATGTTAAAACGCTTACATCCGCTTCACATCATATGTTTGAACCGCTCTCTACCGCGAAGCTTTGGACCAACCTCTGGTATCTCTAATGATATCCTGGCTGCTCTCTTTCTAAATCTCCAAACATAGAAGACATCAATAGAGTTCGACACTTCAATGGAACAGAATTTATGAACAACGATGTCGCTCAATAATGTGAGAACCAACAAGAACCATCAAATGGTATTCTTCACAATTTCTCTGCTGCTGGAGTTCTGCAACAACATGGCGTTGTGGAAAGAATCTCTTGTTGATTGAGGATGGACAGACAATGATAGTAGAAGCAATACTTCTAAATGTATTTATGAGAAGAAGCTGTCATCGGTGCATGCTTTACTCAGAATAAGATCCCTCATCTACAAAGCCTACATCTATACTCCATACAATCTATGGAGAAAGAGAAAGCGCCCAACATTACTTTCTTCAAGTTCTTTGGCTGCAAACGCTATTGAGGTAATAGTCGACGCCAAAGCAGATGAAGGTATTCTCGTTGGGTATGCCAATCATTCTATAAGCTTTTCATGATCTTAATAAGATAAATCTCTAGTCATTTTAGTATCTGTACATGCTACTTTTTAATAAGCATTCTCTCCTTGAGCCACATTTGGCTCCCAATGATTCTGATGACTCTGCTGAGCTTTTTAGACAGGTGCGCAGTAATTCTATTCCTGCGCAGGACATAGATCAAGCAGATTCAGAATCAGTCCATCTCATGCGCATACTATAAATGCTGCGCCTGAAGTTGCAACTCCTGATGCGCAAACACCTCCTTCTGCGCATGATGTTTCTCCACTTCAACAAATCACCTTTAAATGATGGTGATACTGAAGCAAATGAAATTCCAATCGATCTTCGTTTTCCTATCATTACAATATAGGGATTCGCACATCGAGAGCATCAAACTTTGCGGTGTAACATTCGTTTATCTCTCATGTCGAATCAAAGAAGATTGATAGAGTGCTCCACGTTTTAAGATGGATCGATGCTATGCAAGAAGTGCAAGAAAAGCTCAACCATTATTTAGCACTTCAATGGGCGTTCGGAAACAAGATGGATAAGAATGGAAGAATCACAGAATCAAGGCAAAAGCTTTGTATGGACTTAAGCAAGCTCCAAGAGCATGGTACAAACCGCTATCAAAATTCCTACTAGTGAAAGGCTTCAAGTGCTGTAAAATCGATATAACTCTTTTTATTACCAAGCATAATGATCATTCTTTACTTGTTCAAATTTATGTCGATGATATTATACTTGGTTCTACTAATGAATCTCTTTGTAAGCGCTTTGAAAAGCAAATGAAAAGCTGGTTTGAAATGAGCATGATGGGAGAACTCACATTCTCACTCGGGCTTAAAATCAATCAATTGAATGATGGCATCTTCGCAAATCAAGCCAAGTACATTAGGAACTAAATCAAGAAGTTTGGAGTTGAATGATAAAACATACGACACTCAAATGGCCACAAGCAGCGAATTTAACAGACTTAAAAGGTAAAGTTGATCAGACTATATCTAGGTATAACTAACTCTTCTTTATCTTCTGCTAGCTGGCTGAGATATTATGTTGACTGGATATGTGCGCACTATCACTCTAATTCGTTTGAAGCACACAACTGCTGTAAAATGTATTAGATATATTTTTGGCTCCGTTAACTTTGGACTTTGGTACACCAAAGATTCGAACTTTAAACTTGTAGGTTATTCAGATACGGACTATGCAGCGTGCACAATTGACAGGAAGAGCACAAGTGGAACTGGTCATTTCCTTGGAAATCGACTTAGCATGGGCAAGCAAGAAGACAAGCTGCTGTGTCCATCTCCACTACTGAAGCAAAATATATTGCTGGTGAAAGCTGCTGCTGCCAAATTCTATGGATGAAGCAACGACCTGTGGACAATGGGATTCATGAAGAGAATTATCCAACTCTCTGCGATAATATGTCCACCATAGCAGTTTTCAATCCTGCCAAGCACTATTATCAAGCTCATAAACATCTAATATCATCTCTTCAAGAATTAACAAGTGATCTCTTGAAAAGAAAAATGGGTATGCTCAATCTTAGCTAACTTGTCCATATGATTTATTGATACTAATGTATTTGCTTGATAAGTGTGCAAAATAGGTAAAGTTTCATGCGCCCTGTGAAACACCTGCGCAAACAACTGTCTGCGCATGAAACAACAGTTCTAAGATTTACAGAATCTCTGCGCTATAAATGCGCTGCGCATAACTATCCACGCGCAATTCATCGTGGACCGCAGGTAAGTGTTCTATTCATTAGATTTTGCACATAGGTCCTTGACTGAAAAGTCAACGCTGAGTCACAAGGGTATTTGTGTAATTCAATTTTTCCCGCGCTTTTATTTTTTTTCAAATTTTTTTCTTGGGAAATTACCTTTTTACCCTTGCGCATATCCCAGTGTCATCAATGCAAACTGCGATGGTGACAGCGCCTGCTTTCGTATGCCTGCTCACCATTTAATGAGGAAGGTGATGCGACCGCCGTCAGCCTCTTTTCGCTGACACACGCGCGCGCAAAGACTGCGCACGCGCATTCCCCATTAGGCCACGTCACCCTGCTAACGTGCGCCCGTCCTTTCACTGACTCACCATTTATGAGGAAGTCGACTTGACAGTGACCGGCTTAGAACTTCACGCACACGCGCGCATAGGCCTGCGCACGCGCGTTTCCTTTTGTGACACGTGGTATTTCTATCCTGCTCCACTGCACATTTTCTCTAACATTTCATAGCTATCGTGCGCCTAACTTCTCCTTCCCTACCTAAACCGCTTCTCTCTCTACTTCTCTCTCTTCCCTCTAAACTTTCTCACTCCCTTTCTAACTTCTGTTCTAAACCCTCTTCTCTCATTTCCTGTTCTTTTCTTCAACCTCAACCTTCCTTCTTTCTAAACCATTTCAATGGCTCCCAAGAAAACCAAAACTCAACCAGAAATTATCATCTCTGACTCTTCTTCGCACTCTGGAAACTCTCACGAAGAAGAAGTAGAACGACAATCTAGGCATCCCACCGTCAAAGACATGGTATGTTTCACTATAACTTCTTATTTTTTCTCTCGCCATTGTTGTTCTTGGAAGTCTCAAGACTCCCTTTTTCGATTTCTCCCTTATTTACTGATCATTTTTGAAATCGATCGTTGTGTTGTGTTCGTATTTGCCTTATCTATCCCTTCATGTAGTTTATTTCATGATCTATGGTCGTTACATATGTTTTTCGTCAATTTCTGAGCCTCGTAACTTCCTTAGCAGTCGAACCGTTTTTCTGAATTTCTGGGTTTGTTTTAACGTCGTTGACCATACTTTTTACATGGTTGACTTCGTCCTGTTCTCGCCGTCATTTCGATGTACTTTTTGTTGAACTTTGTCAACTTTTATTTTTCAGTGTTCTTGGGTGTTCATGTTCTTAAATATTTTTTATTATTTTATTTAGTCTATTTTTCATCCCCCCATCTTTGTGCTCTGCGCACAGTTTCCTGCGCATAGCTTTCTGCGCATATAGGTGTATCTACTTCTCTGCGTACACGTCTTTACCTGTATTTATTTTCTGTGCGCATGATCCCTCTGCGTATGCATTCTTATTTTTTTTTCTTTGCGCACCCTCTATTTTCTGCGCATAATTTTGTTTATCATGGAACTTGTGCCAAGGTATATCTGCATTACTTGCATATGCGCACAGCTCCATAAGCAATAGGTTGTCTAATTCTATCTATTGTTTTACGCAGGGACATGTTTATTTCATTCTGGGTTGGGAACTTATTCAGGCAGACCTCTCATTAGATGCGATTGGTCGTCATCTGCTTCACCTTCTCAGCACCTCCGGCATTCTTCCTTTATTCACTCTTGAGCAATCCTTCATAGTGCCTGCGCTGTCAGATGAATTCTTCAAGACAGCAAGAGTTGTTCCTGCACAACTTGAAGGCAAGACAACTGAAATGATCATGGCCACCGTTCAGCGCTGTGATATAATGGTTCACCCCAATCACATTCGCAGCCTCCTAAACTTCAATGTTGATAGTTCTTCCGTCAACTATGATGAGGCTCATCAAAATGCACTTGCAAAGAAGCTCATTGGCATCCCCTCTCTTAACAAGAAGTGGCCAATGTATAACCGAAAGGAATTTGGTGAGGTGATGTATCACCTGTGCACCCTAATTGGAGATTCCCTCAACTGCAAAAATGGAAATAATGGACATTTCATCTCTAAGCAGTGGGAATACTGCGCAGCCATCTTCAACGAAGATCAACTAGACTGGCCGCAGATAATATTCAATGAGATTGTGAAGGGGATGACAAGCTATGAGAAGAAGCTGAACACAGGGAAGACCAAGTACCGAACTCACTGCAGACTGCTAACCAAACTCCTATTGACTTATGGTGAATTGGCCACCTATGTTGAAGAAAAGTCAATCAAGAAGCAGTCATGCGACGCAGAGTACTATTCTAGAGTACACCTTCAGAATTTGCGCAGTGAGATAGGCAACGCCGATTACTATGAAATCTGGCTGTCTGATGCCGCTCCCAACAAGGAACCCTGGATAGGCCTAATTCCTGTGGTCAAATCCAAGAAGAGTGCAAAAAGATCTTCATCGGATGCTGCGCAAGAGACCGCAGAAGAAGCGTACAATCGTAAGGGGAAGGGCATTGCTCCGCTCAGTAGCAAAAAGCTCAAGGAGATTCCTTTGGTTCAATCCACCAAAGGGATTTCTATCAAAGAGGCAGATCCTACCAGCATTCCAGCGCCTGCTCACTCAAAGCCAACCACTATGAAGCGCAAGGCTGCTTTCCGTGGTGATTCAGATGATGATGCTGTTGAGGGGGAACAAATTCACAAAGCCTCTCAAGAAGCCATTCCCAGTGCTGATATCGCACATACCTCTTCTCGTCTCAAGCAAAAAGTGCGCAGCAGCGCCAAAGGATTGAAGAGGCGCCGCACTAGTTCCACAGCCACCGACAGCAGTGATTCTTCTCCAGTTCATTCTCCATCTTCAGCCCCTGAGACTCCTACCTCTTCAGCTGAGCTGCGCCAGATCGTGCAGAGCTTGCATTCTGTTCAAGCGAATCAAGTCGCTACGCAGCTGCAGCTTAATCAACTCCTTACTGCTCAAACTGCTTTATTATATCGTCTTGATATGCAGCGTTTGGAGATTGATACCATTAAGGGGGAGAAAGCTGCCAAAGAAGAAGCAAAGGCAAAAGAAAGCACGGAGAGTGCTAAAGCAAAGGCATGTCCATCTGAGCCTGCGCAAGAAAAAATTCCTATCACTTTGGAACATCTTATCCTGGACTCCCTGAAATCCATCAGTGCTCAGCTTGAAAATGTCAGCGCACAACTCAAAAATGTGTGCACTTTTGGAGCGCTTGATGGTGGACTCAGGGACATTCTGAAAAAGCTCAAGAAAACCCTTGCAGATGGGTTACATAGAGGATTTGATGACCTTCAAGCGCAGATGGTGGCTCAGATAGAGAAGATTGAACAAGGAGGCTCTGCGCATAATATTGAAGAAGTGCGTCGATGCATTGCTAAGTCCATGACAGATTTTTCCGTGGCGTTCAACGACAAATTGGACTACGCAATGTTAGACATTCAGGCAAGCGTCAACACTCAGCGCCTCCATACTGACTCAAGATTAGAAGCTACGCAAACTGCCATCCTGTCGGACAGCAGAGCAAGGTTCAGAGAGCTAGTGGATGACAACGCTGATATGCGCAGAGGAATGAACATTTATGTTGGAAAAGCTGTGGAGTTCCAGGACAAATTTCAAAATTTAAAGGCGGAACTCATGAACAAATTCAACGGTCTTCAGAATGAGATGCGCGAAGCCCTGCAACGGATCAACATAGATTAGATTTCCTTTGTAAGTAATTTGTTTTTTTCTTGTGACTTTTTAATTCTCGTTTGCGCAGTATGTTTTATGCGCTTTCATTTCGTGCGCTTTTGTTTTTGTGCGCACCTCTCTTTTTTCTTTCCTCGATTAAAACTTGTAATCTGTAACAGTCAATCCTTCAAAGTTTTAATGAGAAGAATGCATCATAAAGCTTTCACAAAAACCTTGTTCAATTCAAATCATTCGTTTGTGGAACATTGAATGCATTATTACTTAAACTCATGCGCATAATCTTAACTGCTCATGTCTTCTACGCATGATGTTTAAACATTCAGTTTAAACGCATACTTAAAACTTCATCTCACATTATTTATATGCTCTGAATGACATTTCTATCTTTCCCATCTTGTAAAGTTTTTAATCTTTTGGATAGATTAGAAATCTATAGCACTGGCTAGTGTGTGCATTGACTTGAGGCATGATTTACCATTCACATTTTTATGGACATGTTATTATCAAGTACAATGAATTGCCTTTGCTATAGTAGGTAATGGCATCAATCATTTAGGGGGAGATTGTTGGGTATGCTTATCACTTATCCCTCCTACATTTGTTAGAATTGATTGATACCATAACCTATGAGTATTTTTATGGACTTTAGGACCTCATGTATAGAAGTTTATAACTTCAATTTTTAGCTAAGTCCTTGTTATAGTATAGGCTTAGATTATAGGACTTGAAGCCTTAAGATCGAAGATTTCCTAAGCAGGATTCGTTTCACTGCGCAGGATGTTCTCTGCGCAGGTCGCCACTGCGCATAGATATCTTGCGCAGCCCTTGACCCTGCTCAGTTTTTAAGATCTTATTTCCTAAACTCCAAAGAGATCTTTTTGTGACCAAGCATGGTGCGCATGCTGCTCATGCGTTGAATCCATGCGTGTCGGCAATGCGCATGCCTTTTGTGCGCGGACTCAACCTTGGTCAAGTTCCTCATCTCCTGATCTCACATTCTAGAAAGTTTGGAAAACGCTTAGAAGATGCACGCTTATTAAAAAGCTGAGGTGTGCACAAACGACAAATCCTGCACACTCAGCATAGCCAACGGTGGAGATGCGCTCAAACATAATATCTCAAGTGAAGACAGCTGTCAACCTTCTAGAAGAAGCTTTTGAATTTGGTCTTCATGCTCAGTCTCCAACGGCTCTAAATCACCTGCGCACCAATCATATTGTGCCAGGTCATCATCTTTGATCAGAGCCCCAACGGCTATATAGGACACCTGCGCACCAATCATGTTGTGCCAGCTCATTGTCCTTGCTTTGAGCTCCAACGGCTATATTCAAGCTCTCAGCTATAAATAGCCTGCTCATCTTCATTTCCAAGCTGCCTTTGAAGCTGCCTTGTGATTTAGCCCTTTTCATCGGCCCTTGATCATCTTCTTCGATCAAGCTCCACTTGTTGGCCATTATGCTTCAGAGCTTGAGTTTCATGCTTCATTAAGAAACCATGAGGATTTGAAGACTGCTGCTTAGTATTTCCAGATTCTTTAGAACAGCCTTCAAGATCTTCTACCCTCAAAACTCATGCTCATATCACAAAGCCTATATCACCAGAATTCTTGGTGCTCTTCATCTTTCATATTCATAGAGCCCAGAATTTCTGTCACACACACACCTCTTGAGGCTTTGATCTTTTTGATCTAACTTCTTGAGATACACCGGTTTAGTCTAGGATTTGTTCTTCATAGATAATAGATCTTGAGTTAGTATTGAGCTCAAATGTTGTAGTTTGTAATACTCTCTCATATAATAAGATCTCCTTTAGAAATCCAAGACTAACCATCTTGGTAGAGGATGTATATCTTTTATCGATCGAACCTCTCCAAATAGCGTGTTCATTACTCATTGCATATTCCCTGCTTAACTCTTTATGAACTGCTTTGTTTGATCTTTCAGATTGCTACTCTTTAATGTTATAATTGTTATTGCTCATTTGCCTTAGAATCCCATTTTGCGCTACTCTTTAGCCTCATACTTAGCGCGTGCGTTTTTATCTCTGCGCAGTATACCCTGCGCAGAGCTGCTTTAAATTTCCGCTGTGCATTTCACACTCTTGCTGCGCGCTATACTTAGCCAAAATAAGAGTTGTGCGCATCTGCCATTGATTTGCAAAAAGGGTTTGAAAAGAATTTTAAAACGCTATTCACCCCCCCCCCCCTCTAGCGATTTTCACTCCCTTGTTGCCCCTTTAGGGACCAACAGGAGGGTTAAGGTGTTGGGTCAAATATTTAGCCGTTGTGGTGTTATAAGTGGCGTTATCAAATGACATGGTAAGAATCTTATCAGTGATAACGAACTCTCCCAAAACATTCATTATATGTTGTGTGCATTGCATTGAGGTATGAGGGTAAGGCATTGTTCTAAATGAAACAACTCTCTTTTGAATCATCCAATCCTGATCAACCCAATGGGCAGTGATACACGTAAAGTTCTCCTTACTAGAATTGTGTGTAGCTTTGCAAGCATCAGTTGTTAAGCAAATACTACCCTTGTGGCTTTGAAGTAGGTTCGCTAACTCAAGAGTTCCCTTTTGAAATAGAAGCTTAATGTGCCTAGTGAGGTTTTTCGGGACATAGATTGGAAACCGGGATTGAGAGACCGACAAAAAGTGTTAAACCGTTCATCTTCAGAAGTTGACAATGGTAATCTCGAACTCACAAGATACATGGTGATAACATCATAGTTCACTTTTGGATAAGTAGTACCAGGTATTTTGAGTTTGGTTTGGGTGCTTGTATCACCACCACGTGTGGCTTCAGCTTCATGAGCTTCTACATGTCGTTTCAAGTGAGAGGTACCTGAAGCGAATGTTGGACGGCTTAGATTTTTCATGCATATTTTGCACTCGGCTTTAGGCTCACCATCCTTATCGAGAATCATATTGAAAACTCCACATACTTTGACACTTTAGGCTCCTTAATCTTCCCCTTCCCTTTCCCCTTCCCCTCCCCCTCCCCCTACCAGGTTGACTACCCGTCGCCTCATCCGTACTAGGTGTAACTATCCAACCACGAGTCGACCCAGTAACTCTTACATCATCGTCTTCCTCATCATCACCATCATGTACTTCATGTATATTTCTAGACGTGAAGTTATGCTCGGGGATTTGAGCATCGGTAAAATTACCGGGAAATGGAGGGGTGGGAATTGGGTTTGAACCCTCATTTATCATATCATACATGTATTGATCGTTGGCTAACTGATTTTGTTGTGGTGGGTTTTGTTATGGATCGTTTGTTGGTGGTGGGTTGTAGGCAAAGATACCCTCGACAAATTGGTGAGACATTTTGTACCTAATTGAAAAAAATTGTTAACAACTAATTTCAATCACTAGTTAAATAAATAATACAAATGGACAACTAAATGAATGTAATTTTTTTCAGAATTTGAAATTAAAAATAAATAAAATTCGAAATTAAGATTATAACTATTTTTGAAATTCCAAATTAAGATTATAATACAAATGTACAAATACAATAAATACTTAAAAGTTAAAACATTAAAATTACCTCAAAGAAAGTTGATACACCTTTTTTCTTCAAAGACTAGAAGTCTAGGTCCTAGACTTCTGTAGGAAGTAGGAAGATAATGGATACTGAGAATTTGAAATTTTTTTCTGTGTAACAATATGAAAGATAATACATCTATTTATACTAAAACTGGTTGTGAAAAAAAAAAATTGGGTCAATCACAATGGCTCAAATTGAGCCGCTCAATGCACTGTGTGTGTCTGTGTCTGTGCCTGCTGCTGCTGTGCTCCATGGCAATAAAAAGCCATTGTCAAACTCATTAGTCATTACCCATCTACTATTACTCCATATGACCATGTCTCCATAGTCAAGAGTCCAGCTGACTCCATGCCTCCAATGTCCAATCTCCATGATCAGTCTCACAATTCACATGCCCATGCATTGCCTTGTCAGTTGTCAACTTGTTTGGAATTGAAACTTTTTTTTTTTACCTGGCTAAAATGCGGGCCGACGGGCACGAGCCATCTCACGGGTTTAAGCCCGCGGGCTAAGCCCGACCCGTTAGACTTTATGGAGGGTCGGGCCCGGCCGTCAAATACAAGGGCCAAGGGCCGGGTTTGGGCTACGGGCTCACGGGTTAAGGGTTTGACGGGCAAGGGCCGACGGGCCCACGGGCTTGGGCCCGAAATGCCCATCTCCAGTTTGGAGTATAATTTCGACCCTTCTAAATAAGGAATCCTCAAAAGTGGTTCACATCATCAATACTTGAATAGAAAAGGCGTGGGGACTTGCATTCTCTCTCCCTCTAGTTTCATCGACATTTTCAAACCAAATTTTTTTCAAGCTCATACAAAAGTGGGGATTTTCCTGCAGACTTTTACATTACTTTCTGTAAATCAATGGGTTTTGATATTACTCTATACCACCCTCTTTGATCATTTTTTGAGGATCATGAATTTCTCACCCAACTCTCTTTAATTCCTCCATTAATGTCCCCCACCCAAACCCACCTGAAATAATATTTTCTTTCTCCATACCAGTACAATTGATGATCCCTCCGCTTAACTCACTTTGACTATGGTTTTTGATCAAACACTTGTTGTGCTAGTTATCTCTGCGCTTCTGATTTTGACCCCTTCCCAATCCAATCATTCGAGCCCCTGCAATCATCACTGCCGGGGAACCAACCGATTTCTTCGAGTCCCCTACCCGTTTGGATTTTCCCACGGTTGTAAAATTCGCCTCAACTGCAGCGACGTCGGTGAAGTTAAAATCGGCGAATTCACTGTTACGAATTTCACCGGCGAACATATACTTGTAAATATCCCCGCGAAATGCAACCGTTCGATCAAGGCGATTCATCAGTTGAGAGGACGGAACTATGAGCCGACATGGAGGAATAGTCTCCTGTTACAGAACTGTACGGCGGCGGCGATGGACGATTGTGTTATTCCGGTGAGTATGTTGGAGAGCCGGTTCGAGCTACAGAGATGTCCGGCGTCATCGAGGAACGGCAGTATCATCAACTGTTACTCGCAAGAGTACAGTGGGATTGAGACTATGAATTACACTAACTTGACGCCGGAGAATTGTCAAGTCCTGTTCTCGGCGATCGCTCTTGATATGGACAACAACAGTAGTCGGAATTCGGATGTGTCGCTGGATTTTCAGACGATGGAGTTGGGTTGGTGGCTTGAAGGAAACTGTAACTGCGCGAAAAATGCAAACCGTACAGTTGTTCTGCTTTCCAACGGGACGGGGTGCCGGTGCTTGTGTGTGGAAGGTTTTGAGGGAGACGGCTTCGTCGACGGGAATGGATGCCGGAGAGGTATGCAGTATTGACTTTTTGAATTTTTCAGCGCTTACTACTTTCTTTGGTTAAATTGCATATAAGCTCTTCATTTCCATTAAATTGACTTGTTCCTCCTTATAATCTCTTGAACCTTAACAATCAAACCCCAATGTTAGATGTGGACAAATGTGGCTTTAACGGAGTTTTTTTTTTTTTTTTTTTTTTTAAATCCTAAAGTAGAGTAATGAGATGATGGAAGTTTGTGACATTTAACGGTTTTTATTTGTTACCTAATAACATTAGGCAAACTATGATCCTATTCTTTTGAAAAAACAAATTAAAGAATAATTCACCCTCTATCTCTCATCTCTCGATTAGTATAAAAATAGAGGTGCGAATGAATAATATTTCTAGTTCCATTCCATTCTCTAACATTTTGTCAAACTTTGATGCCTACGCCTTATATCCCTCATTGCCCGGGTGTTGTGGCTTCTATTACATTACTAAGAGGAAAATTATTGTTATACTATCTTCAATTTAACTATCTATCAATCTTGTTAGGGGTTTTGGTTGAGGGATATTCTCTCATGATGTCATCGGTCACATACTCAATGGACTTGCTTTTCATTAACTTCGTAGTAGGATTTCAACTAGAGATACAAACACTATCCTTAGATCATTTTATGCGGGTAATGGTCAGCTTCTGAGAAGAAGAACAAATGATGATTTTGAATATTTGTGATTCTCCTAGGATATGATGTGTGGGTTTGCAGGAGGATTTTGGGGAGTAATGGGAGTTTTAGTTTTAAGAAGACTTGTAAAGAAACTTTTTACCAGTATTTGGAAGTCGCCAAACATCATGCACTAAGCCCGCCCTTTTCCTAATCATCTCTTACCTTTAAACCACTATTCTAACAGTCACACTCGGCAAAGTAAAAGTGAAGGGTGAGAGCGACATGGCGCCAAACATAAGGAGCATGCAGAAAGTTTTGGCCAAACAATAGGGGGGTCTCAGTGGAATTACCCAAGTTATTCCGTAAAAAGGGGAGGAGAATTGGCAGTCACAACTCATATTTTATCTCTCAGTTGGTGGATGACCTAATTGTCTTTGACTCTGGGCAAGTGCCTGGTGGCTACATGTGGACCATAATACCCTTTATTATTTGTTTACCAGCCTGGGGTTCCACCACTTTAAGTTTGGTCAATATACTATTATCCAAGTGTTCCCACCAAAAAAGTTACAAGTCCGTTAGTACTTTTCAAAGTAATGGCTAAATAAGCCAAGTAGATTTTCACAAAACAATGTATTGACATTTCTGTCCGGTGGTTGAAGTAGTCTATCTATTTTATCCGTAACTGACTAGAAAATATCTTCTCAAGAAAAAATAAACTAGAAATAATCCTAGAGTGGTTGTCACTAAAGTGAAGCAGGGCATACGCAGCAATCGGACTGTGGCACTCATCCCACCGCCCATAATCACATTGAGGACCTTTTAGGTGGGGGTAGAGTTGGTCAAAGGATTATTGTATTGCATCTAACAGCCGACATCCCGTGCTGCTCAGTCGGGATATTACCAGAGGCGGACCTAAGGGCTAAGGGTTATGTAGTGGGTGGCATTGTAAAGTTCTTGTAGTGTAATGGTAAGACCTCTTGTTAAGTAGCTAGAGGTCAAATGTTCAATTCCCACTAGCTACTTATTTTTTCCCTACTTAGGATTTTTTTGTTTTTTTGATTTGTGTACCCACATAGATTTCGTCCTAGGTCCGCTACTGTATATTACCAGACCCGTCACTATAGAGGCTCACTTATTTCTTCAGGGTTCCGATTATTTTCTCATTGTAGCTAGTCCTTGGCCAATTAAGCTCCAAGTATTCTGATCTGGAAGGTGGAGAAAATATTTGGTGTCTGGTAACTAGTCGTGGAAGTAATAGTTTTAAATTTGTATTTTGCAGGAGTATTTAATATCTGGAGGATATGATTCCCTGGTCAATCGGCCGACATTTTTGAATTTTATTAATCTGCTTTGGATTTCATTTGGTCAATAATTTACTAGTGTTGAAAAGTTAATGATCCAGTCCTCCTGGATGGTAATTTGACAAGCACATAATATCCAAAGTCAAATTACTACTCCTTTAAAATAAACAATCCACATGCTGCCCAGCTGAAAGTATTGAGCTTTAATAAACATAAATAGAAGGAAAGAACTCAGTTGATATCTGTCAATATTCCTAGCTCACTGGTTCGCTGAACAAGGAATGATTTTCTAGACTGTAATTTTGAGCACCAAATTGAAAGAAACTATGGAATAAATCAACTTACTGAAAAACCTTCAGCAATCCACCTTGAGATATGTAATGTGATAAATGTATACTCCCTCCGTCCCAAAACACCTCGCACACTTTTGAAGATGCACGGGAATTAAGGAGTGAGTATATATAATCAAAAGTATTGTGAGTGGGAAAAAGGTTGTGAGTATGATAAGTTGAGTGAGATTTACAAGTGGGGCCCAAAAGTAAATGTGTGAGTATGTTAAGTGGGGTAGAGAGAATAGAAAAACAATAAATTTTGAACATTTTAGGAAATGGGACTTACCAATGGGAAACCCAAAAAGGAAATAAGTGCAAGGTGTTTTGGGACGGAGGGAGTAATATGTATTGGTTTTTTAATTGTAGTTTTCTGACCTTCTAAACTAATGTTGGTACTTCTTTCTGACCCATTTTCTCGATTAATTTCTACTTCAACAGTTTCTGATTGCAATGCCTCAAGATACATGTCTGGTGAATGTGGAGGAACTACAAGAGTTGGTGTTCTGATCGGAGGTATTTTCTCTTAAGTTATAAGGAAAGAGATATCCCTTTTTTTTTTTTTTTTTTTTTTTAGCCGTAGGGGAATTTAGCTGGGCCACAGATAACGGTTTAGATTACCCTTCTTATTCCTTAATTTTCCGGGGCATGAATTTATGTACATATCAGTTTCTATTCATTTTCATAGATGCTAAACGAAAAGAAAAAGATGCTAAACAAGTGAGAAGAATTTTTAGGCATCAGCTTTCCTTCACCTTCAATCCCTTGATGACCTAATAGAGAATTAAAACGATAGATGCTAATGAACCTCTCCAGCAGGTTAAGTATCTGATTATAAGCTACTCCCTCCGTCCCAGAGTAAGAGTCCTACTTTCCATTTTGGTACGTCCCAGAGTAAGAGTCCTATTCTTAAAATGGCAAAAAATCTTTACTATTCACCCCACTCATTCTCTCTCCTATTTTACTTTTATACTCACAACACCAATCAATTCACTATTCTCTCCCACTCATTCTCCCCTACTTTACTTTTACACTCACAACATTTACATCACTTCCAATATTTATTAATAAGCGTGCAAATGAAGGGTAAGACTCTTACTCCGGGACGGAGGGAGTATTATTTAATCAAACTTCAAAGATTGTCAAAGTTCTAGCAATATCTGTCCCGGAAATTTGTCCCATTTGACTTTTTATAGTCAACATAAAGGAATTTTGACCAAACATTGATGTCGATCTAATCATCCTAGTGAAATTCTTAAAACTGTAATTGACAAATCATCAAGTGAATTATCGATAACAATTTTTAATATTTCATTGTGAACATTAGATTGACACGAATGTATGGTCAATGTTAACGTGTGTTGACCATAAAAAGTCAAATGGGACAAACTTTTCAGGGCAGAGTGAGTGTGATAAAAGGTAACAGCACTTGTTGTGTAGTAGAAGTATAACACAAGCCTTGAACACAATCTACAACCAGACTGAAGAAAACATATTTGGTAACATGAGTAGGTGAATCGGTAATGACTAGCTTTGAAGTGAAAAAAATTAAGTAATAGCTTCGTTTTTAGTTTCTTAATGTCAAATGATGATCCGTTTGTATATTTCATAGGGATTATTGCTGGAGCCTCTTTGATGTCCATTATGGCCCTAATCTGCTACTGCATTAGAAGACGGTCCTATTTGAAGCAGCAAATGAGTGCAAAGCGCCTTCTATCCGAAGCTACTGGTAGCTTTAATGTTCCATTCTATCCCTACAGAGAGATCGAGAGGGCCACAAATTCCTTCTCTGAGAAACAAAGATTGGGAATTGGGGCCTATGGTACAGTTTACGCAGGAAAACTCAACAATGACGAATGGGTCGCAATAAAAAAGATAAGACATAGAGACACTGATGGAATTGAACAGGTCATGAATGAGATCAAGCTTCTCTCTTCTGTAAGCCATCCAAATCTAGTCCGTCTTTTGGGCTGTTGTATTGAGAAAGGTGAGCAAATTCTTGTTTATGAGTACATGCCAAACGGAACACTATCTCAGCATCTACAAAGAGAAAGGGGTAACGGCCTTCCATGGACAGTACGACTAACCATTGCAACTGAAACAGCACATGCAATTGCTCATCTCCACTCCGTGATCAATCCCCCGATATATCATAGAGATATTAAATCTAGTAATATACTCTTGAATCACAACTTCAACTCAAAGGTAGCCGATTTTGGTCTTTCTAGACTCGGTTTGATTGATGACTCTCATATTTCAACGGCCCCACAAGGGACACCTGGCTACGTGGACCCACAATACCATCAAGAATTCCATCTTTCAGACAGGAGCGACGTTTACAGCTTCGGAGTGGTTCTTGTGGAGATAATCACTGCGATGAAGGTGGTTGACTTTTCTAGACCTCATACTGAAATAAATTTGGCTGCCCTTGCAATAGACAGGATAGGGAAAGGACGTGTGGATGAGATAATAGACCCATTCCTCGACCCGAATAGGGATGCTTGGACATTATCGTCTATTCACAAGGTGGCAGAGCTAGCTTTTAGGTGTCTTGCATTTCATAGGGACATGAGGCCGTCAATGATGGAAGTGGCGGAAGAGCTAGAGCAAATTAAACAAAGAGGGTGGGCCCCAAATGATGACAACGTATGTATGGCCTCTTCAGTCGCTTCTTCTTGTTCATCGCCATATAATGGAAGTGAGAAGTCGATGGGTGGTAGTACAATATCAAAGAAGATTATTGGGATTGGAAGTCGGAGGCTTGTTGTTCCTCAAAGAGTAGCTGATTTGCAAGAGGTTAGAGATTGCTCCCCTGTTTCTGTGCAGGACCCTTGGTTAAGTGAGCAGAGTTCACCATCAACAAATAGCTTGTTAGGTAATGTTGTCCGGTAACTCAAAACTTCCTTTTTTGAGTGAATATCTACTTTGCATCTTGTTTATACTGGAGATATATAAAAAGTCTCGTATACATAGATATCCTTGGTGATTACCTAATATACTTGCACGTTTGTAGTTGCCAAATAGAGCGAGATGGTTGAGGAAGGTGGATTTAGTAACTTTACTACAAAATTTTAACCATTTAGAGACTATGGGAGTTGTATATGTGCATTTGTATAGTGCAATATATGATGCAGATAGCATAAAAACAAGATTAATACCAAATATTTATCAGGAATGTAATCTAAGAATGACAATTAAATGCAAAAAAAGATAGGAAAATTAAAGCACAACTGCTAAGTAGCGCACCCAGATAGTGTTCAACTAATTGAAGCCTAGTTTCATATCATACTACAACTCTTTTTGGTATTGCCTTGAGCGACTCCAATTTCGACATTGTGATCCCCATCTTCTCCCTCATGTCCATTGTCTCTCCATTAACGTTCTCCTCAAGCTCCCACTCAAACTCATGAATCAACGAACCCAAAATAAGCGGAAGCATACGCTGTGCCAAGGGAATACCTGGACAGTTCCTTCTCCCACCACCAAATGGTACCATCTCAAAATGTTGACCCTTATAATCATGACTACTTTTGGGCGAACCCGAGCCTAAAAACCTCCCAGGCTTGAAACATAAAGGCTCGTCCCAGCATTCTGGATCCCTCCCAATTGCCCAAGCATTCACAAATACTTGGGTGTTTCTCGGTATCTTATATCCCATAAAGTTTGTACCATCTGACATAGAGTTTCGTGGAATCAAAAAAGGAAGTGGGGGATGTAAACGCAGTGTTTCCTTGATTACTGCTTGGGTAGATTATCAATATGACTCTCTTCTAGCGTCTTGTTTGGGCCTACGATTTTGGCAAGTTCATCTCTAACCTTGATCATTGCATCGGGTTTGCGTAGGAGTTCTGTCAATCCCCATTCAACTGTGCTACTAGTCGTCTCCGTGCCGGCAAGTAGTATATCCTGCAATAGCTTAGCAATTAGCAAAAGTTCAGCCTAGATACTAAATCTGTTTCAAGAAATAAATTTCTTTTGAGGTCAGAGTTAGAGAAGAAAAAATAATTACTAGAATAAATAAGCAAATATTGTGCTTGGAGAGTTTAGCTGGTTCATCCAGTCCGTTCCCTTCGTAGTCCAACAAAACTTCCAGAAAATCCTTTTTCTTTTCTCTCCCTTGCTTATCCTCATTACGCTCTTTGACTCGCTCCTCCACTTGTACGGAAAAAATATCTAATGCTTTCCCCAACATACGGTCCATCCTCCTCCTTGAACACTGTAAATCAAGCCATCTAAGCCAAGGAAAAAAGTCTGAGATATTAGGAGTGCCACTTATCTCCATTAGTTCTGCCATTGTCGTGTACATATCGGAAGCCACCTGAGATTGTGGGTCCACCAAGTCACGCGAAAACAGAAGATTCCCCATTACGTTAAATGCTCCCAAGAACACAAAGTTCACCACGTGGACCCCATTTCGTCTACTCGCTTCTTTCCCTATCCACGACAACATATCACCGATGCACTTTTGTCTAATGGATGCTGACTCATTCAACCGTTTGTTCATCAGAATCTCCACCGTGGCAATACGCCTTAGCACCCGCCAGTAGGTCCCATATGGGGCTACTGCCAAGGAGCCCTTGTAGTAGTCATGTGAACGCATGGCCTCTATAATGGACCGGTCAGCAAAATGTAGGTCATGGTTCCTGAATAATTCAGTTGCCGCCCTCGAATTCTGAATCACCATGGTGCTTTTTGAGCCTAGCTTTAGCCAGATAACTGGGCCGTATTGTTGCTTTAGTGCTGCTAGGGTTCTGTGTGGCATCGATCCGAGACTGAATATGTTACCAAATATAGGCCATCCCCCTGGCCCAGGCGGTAATCCTGGGTCGCCGGAGATGAACTTTGACCTTCGCCGGAGAAGGAACGAGGTGAGTAATGGAATCAAAGTGATGATTATGTAGAGAATAACTGGATTAAAAGCCCAATCCATTTTTGCACAAGAAGTTAGTGTGTCCTCTGAGAGCTTTCAGATTATGGAAACTTTAGATAAGCAAAAATCCCTGCATTTGCAGACAAAAAGGAATATAGGTTTGAGAAAGTTAATTATTTGGGGACTTAGCTCTTTGATTCCGCTTTGGCTCTGTCTACTCTCATGCAGTCTTGTTTTTCTTCTTGACCGTCCTGGTTAATTTTTGATCCCTTTTCCAAGCTATAAGTAGGTACTTTCTCGAGCTTTTCTTTTGGTGCTATATGTAGTGGAGGAATATTATGGACCTATAACTGCTGCAATGAGTAGTTACCTGCTCCGCTGCGGATCATTCATGGAGTCCATCGAACACCCTTTTTAATCTCGACCTTCCATTTCGCGGATAGAGTGATGTGGCCAATCATAGTGGTCCATTATAATTGAACAGCGAAGGTCATGCAACAGGGAATCACTTCATTCAGACCCTAAATCATAATGGCCAATCATAAGTGTCCCAGTTATTCATCTGGACGCTTCAAGATATTGTTCGTGTAACGACCCGAACTTTCCAATAATAGTAATTATCCATAAACTAGGAAATCCCAACCGTCAAACACAATTCAAATCCAACGTTCAAATGTAACGGCTAGTATAATCTAACCACAATTCAAAACAGTGCGGAAGCATAACTGTATTTCAAACTTAACGGCTAGTACAACCCACTAGCTCTAACATAAAACAAAACAATTGTCTTAAAACTCTTCATTTAAACCACGGACTGCCATTCCTTGCGATCCGATCATTCCCTCTACTCTTTACCTGGGGAAATAATATAAGAAAGGGGTGAGCGAACAATGCTCAGTAAGTTCATACGGGATCTCTCCGGGTGCTCCCTTATTAGTTTAGATCATGATCATTAAGCTACTTCATCAAATAGCATATAGTGTCTAAGTTCTTTTCAATCAAACTAGACAATTTTATTTAGTCATTTTCAATCTGACTAATTCCTGCTAAGTCATTTTCAATCAGACAAAGCTAACTGCACCTGTTTCAATTAGATACAGCAATATTCCACATAGTGTTCAAAGGTACGAGAACACATACAATTCCAATTCACTTTGGATAACCATTGAACAATACACATCAACGGTAAGATAATTCAAAAGACGTTTCATGTCATAAGAGTTCAAATACTACAGGCCACTTGGTAGCTAGACTTAGAAAGAATTATGAGGATCCTATTTCAAAGGATGAATCTCAAAAAGACTTAGGAACGTAATCCCTTACATTGGCTTGCGTACTTCTCTTTGCAAAACCATGCGCACGAATCTACAATCATGGAAAATAATACTCTTAGACAAAAGTAACCACTATTTACTTCCGTCCCAAAATACTTTACTTTCTTTTGTTAACCTATGAATTTTTCTCTTCTAACTCTTTCTAGGGTTAACTATTCATTCTAGGGTTTCACAATTTACCCAATTAGATTTATACCCAAAATACCCTTTTTGGTTTACCAAAATACCCCTAGGGTTTTACCATAATGCCCCTAGGATTTACCATCTTCAATTCCCAATACTATTTTCCAATTCTCAATTACACACACTAGTTTCACCTTTTCCAGCACACACAAACCCCCCCCCCCCCCCACACACACACTGCTTAACACACACACACGCGCACACGCTGCACGCATACAACACACACAAACACTTATCATCATCCTTCTCAACCCTAGTCACCAAACCCTAGTTGATGACATTATTCTAGGGTTTCAAATCATAATTCTCAATACTTTAAACAAAGAAGAAAGATTAGGCCGATTGGGAGTACCTTCGATGAACAAACTCGGACTCCGCTTCTTCCTCTCTCGCCTTCTCTCTCTCTCGGCTTTCTCTCTCTCTCTACCCGCCTCCCTCTCTTCTTTTGTGATATTCTTTTCTTGATCACAAATAAAGAGGCTAGGGTAATTCTAGAGGGGTTTAAATACTAAAAGGGTTTTCAACTCCTAACCCAAAAAGGATTCCTTTTCCAATTAAAATAAAGACTTGGGCTTTTCTACTTTGACCCAATGACTCAAGTCTAATACTTATCATTAATTACTTGGCCCAATTAAAATAAAAGAGTCCAAAATAAAATAATTAAGGGGGAGGGCCGGGTATTACAGTTCGACACACATCTTTCATTTTCTACTTCTTATGTACGCCCGTGACATTGCTTTGACAAACTGTTACTCTTGTGTGTGTATAGTGTCTATCGTAGTCCGCACCTTTGGGTTGATCAGCTACTACCCTTTGTGGATATCCAACTGGTACTAGTTCGCAATGCAATTAACAAATATTGTGTTCTTAAAAAATATGTAAAATTGTTCGGATAATTTCATAAAATTTTGAATGAAAGCATACCAAGATACCTATAGCACAGAATACAATCCTTGCAACTTGAACATATCTGTCCATAACCCTAAAGACAAGAACAAGCAACAAAACAAGCTATAAGAAAATCAAAGTACAATGGCCAACAAGAGACCTCAAATTCATGCATTTTAAACAAAAACCAGTTTCCACAATCACCAAAATCCCCCAATATAATGGTTTAACAAGCTGAACTTGTATCAGATCATACTGCAAATCTTTTTTGGTATTGCTTTCAGAGGTACCAATTTTGACATAGCGATCCCCAACTTCTCCCTCATGTCCATCCCCTCCCCATTAACATTCTCCTCAACCTCCCATTCAAACTCATGAATCAACGAACCCAAAAAGAGCGGAACCATACGCTGAGCTAATGGAATACCTGGACAGTTTCTTCTCCCACCACCAAACGGTACCATCTCAAAATGTTGACCCTTGAAATCATGACTATTTTTAGAAGAACCCGAGCCTAAAAACCTCTCAGGATTGAAACTTAAAGGCTCATCCCAGCACTCTGGATCTCTTCCGATCGCCCAAGTATTTACGAAAACTTGGGTGTTTTTTGGTATCTTATATCCCATAAATTTTGTATTTTCTGACATGGCATTTCGTGGAATCAGAAAAGGAAGTGGAGGATGTAAACGTAAAGTTTCTTTAATCACCGCCTGTAAATAGGGTAGGCTATCGATATGACTTTCTTCAACCTTTTTGTCCGCCCCTACTACTTTGGTGAACTCGGCTCTAACTTTGTTCATTTCTTCAGGTTTACGTAGCAGTTCTGTCAAATCCCATTCCACTGTGCTACTAGTTGTTTCCGTACCACCAAATATTACGTCCTGCAATAGCATTAAGTTTTTATAATCGTAATTTACAGTGTACAATGGTCTATAAAAAAGTTGACATGTCAAATGGGGAAGTTTTTTTTCTTTTTTTGTTTGTGGGCAGGCGGGCGGGAGGGTGGGGGTGGGGGACGGAGGGAGTATATTATGAAGAACTCAAGGCAATAGAGAAAAGCTTACTAGCATTAGTACACAGATCTCATGCTTGGAGAGTTTAGCTGGTTCATCCAGTCCGTTACCCTCGTAGTCCAACATGACTTCCAGAAAGTCGGTTCTTTTTTCTCTTCCTCCCTCCTCTTTTTTCTCTTCCTCCCTCCTCGCTACGCTCTTTCAGTCTCTCCTCGACATATACTGAACAAATATCTAATATTTGACCCAAGGTACGGTCCATCCTCTTCCATAACCGTTGTAGGCAGTGGCGTATCCAGGATTTACAGTGAGAGGGTCAAAAATTATATAGAAAATATAAAAAAAAAGAAAAAAAAACTCTAAAAAATGACAATATAAAACACACATATATAAAGCCTTTTTTTCATACGAATTCAAATTTTGATGTTAGAATATTAGGTTCTTGGGTAGCGGGAAATTGAAGAGGTTAGACTCTTGAACTTGAGGCTCTCCACTACTTTGCGAATGTTTCAGTTTCTTGAAATTGTTTTCGAGCACTGTTAGAAAATGCGCAAAAAACATATTAACAATGTCACCGGCCATACACAAACAAATCAACAAGGGCACAGGCCATGAAACCACAACAACAAAGCCACTAAACCATAAGGCTAAACAACCACACGAGCAAAGACTATAAGGCCACTGGCCATAAAACCACAGCAACAAGGCACTAAACCACAAGGCCACTGGCCATAACACCACAACAACAAGGCTACTGGCCATAAAACCACAACAATAAGGCCATTGGCCATACACAAACACGTAACAAGATTATAGTTCAGTTTCTAACCTCCGGGACGGGAGCCTCATTCACTTTAGAGTCCGAAGTAGCCGACCCACGTGTTCAAAGGAGGACCCATTTTTCTGTAGAAAATAAGCTAGAGTTAAAATCCCAAATTCGTTTTGATATCCTCTGTTAACCAATTATCAAAACGACAAAACATTCCAGATTTTGCCGTAGAAGCAAAACCCAATTCACAAATTCGTTTCTTGATTTCATATAGCTAAAATTGTAATGGGTTTCATAAATTCAGCATCCAAAGAATAAATAGCACAGACTTCATTATATATACACGCTGCGTGTACAAAACATTCCAAAAAATCTACATTTTCACATTCAGAATTGAAAAACCCAATTCACGAATTTGATGTTTTTACCGTAGAAGAAAACGAAAAAAAAAGAAGCCGATTGAAAGAAAGGGCGAACTAGATTTTTTGGGAAATTTAGGGATTTGAGATTAGGGACGGTTCGGACGAAAGAGTAAAAAGGGCGACAAAGAGGAGAAAGATTACCTGCGGCAACCGGAGTCTATGGCTGCAAATTCGACCGATTTCTTCTTCTTCGGCGACGGCGTCTCTCTCAGTTCTTCGCAATCGCTCGTCGTCGACTCTAAACCCGCTTGCGGCAAACAAAAGTGATAAGTTTGGGTAAATTGTGTAAATGTCGAGTATTTATATGTAGGGATTTGAGGGGGGTCAATTGAATTTTTTCAGGGGGTTAAAATTAAAATTTGAACATTTTTAAAGGGTCAAAATAGGTATAAACGGGTATAAACGGGAAAGTCAGGGGGGTCAATTAACCCCCCACACATAAACGTGCGTCCGCCCCTGGTTGTAGGTCAAACCATCCAAGAAATGGAAAAAAGTCAGAGATATTAGGTGCTCCACTTATTACCATGAGTTCTGCCGTTGTCGTGTACATGTGAGAGCCCAACCGAGACTGCGGGTCCACGAGGTCGCGTGAAAACAAGACATTTCCCATCATGTTAAACGCTCCCAAGAAGGCGAAATGCATGACGTGGACCCCACTCCGTTTTTCCGCCTCGTTGTCGATCTACGTCAGCATATCAGTGTGAATACGTGTGTTTGAATTTGAGAATATTCATAGTAACATTAAAATTATGAGAGTCGCCACGCCGTTTTAATTAAAGCCAAAACATTGAAAAAAGCATTTTTAGTGGGTTCGGGGGTCAAATTACAACAAGAGAAGAATATTGGACGTTATCACTCCTATTGCCCGAATGATCGGTCTTTCTATCATGATGAATGTGTTAGTAGTGTGTTAGTGTTTGAGACCGGATCCGAAGATTGCCTACGTTCCTCTCAATGTGAGAAGCTCAGGTCAGCGTAGTTCGAGAGAATTTAGAATAGGCAGAAGGATCGGGATCATGCATAATGAGGGGGGAATTACCTAAAGATTAGGGTTTAGAAGTAGTTCCTAGATCATCCTCGGGTTGATGAACCCTCGATCATCATCGGCTATGAAATAACATGCAAACATGAAGATCGCAACCCTAAATATAGCATAAATAAGGTTTTAATCTATGAACACGATGAACATATGAAGAACATATATGAACATATGAATGAACATGCGAAGCATATGAAGAAACTATGAATAAACATGCAAGAACATGAATATTAAATATCTACATTAGAAATAATGCAAGAACGTGAAGAAATAAGTTAGAAAACTTACCTATGTTGGCAAGAAATAAACCTTGATCTTCTTGGAGGTTTGAATGCTAATTAGAGAGCAAAATTGTGTTTAAGAACTCTCAAATTCGGATCCTAAAACCAATGGAATGGAGTGGTTTATATAGTAAACTGATGGAGAGATCTGATGGTCCAGATCATCTGGCGCAAGGTTGGCCGCCTGGCCATTGTTGAAGCCGGTGACAAGAGTGGCCGCGTGGCCAAGATCAACGCGGAGCAAGGTTGGCCGCGTGGCCAAGGATGCCGGCTGACTTGATTCTTAAGCTAGGGTTTCTGCATGTTTTTAAGGAAACAATTTACTACCTAATTTGATAGATTTTGTCATAAATGAGATATTTTGGGAATCCGGGACAAGTCTTTGCAAGGTTTCTAATTCCTATAAAGTCCTTGTATTTTTGGGAAAGTCCTAATAAACTCATTTTCAGGTCGGGTACTAACAATCAGCAACGCACTTTTCCCTGACGGGTGCTGAATCATTTAGACGTTTGTTCACCAGCAATTCCACTGTGACAATTCGCTTCAGCACCCTCCAGTACTTGCCATAAGAGACAAGAGCCATGGAGCTCTTGTAGTGGTCGTGTGACCGCATGACCTCAGTGATGGATCGGTCAGCAAAGTGTAGGTCGTGGTTCCTGAATTGTTCAGTTGCCGCCTTTGAATTCTGAATGACCAAAGTTCCCTTGGAGCCTAGCTTTAACCAAATGACTGGGCCGTATTGTTGTTTTAATGAATATAGGGCTATGTGTGGCATGGATCCAAGGTTGAAGATGTAGCCAAATACTGGCCATCCACGTGGCCCGGGCGGCAGCCCTAGGTCGCCGGAGCTGGACTTTGGCCTTCGTCGGAGGAGGAGGAGGAAGAAGGTGATTAATGGGAGCATAGAATTAGTAAGGATTAAGCACAAAGTAAGTGAGTTTAATGCCCATTCCATTGCTGCCCAACTAACTAGCACAAAGTGCCAGGTAGTAGCTGCTGCCCTATTCTCTTTTATAAGCAAACAAACAATCCTTGCCTTTCAAATACACCCTCCCTCTCAAAATTATATTTCCTTCTATTTATGTTTATGTCATAAAATAGTCCTATTTCTCAATTTGGTGTTTTAAAATGATTAAACTTTTAAACCTAACCGTGTAATGAATCTATTTAGTAACGCATGGTTGTTGCATGAGAGAGTTTAGTGGGATTAATAATCGGACCTTAGAGGATACTAAGGAAAATAGCAATATGTTGTTAATACGTTTGCATGGTCAAACGAGAATCATTATGATGGGACGGAGGATGTATAAATAAATAAGTTATGTTAAACGTGGCACATAAATTTGAACTTTCTAATTAATCAGCATAGCGTTAAAAGAGCATCTTTTATGAAAGATGGAAGCAGAGAGAAGACAAAGTTAAGTGGTATCTCTACATGGCTTCTTATATCTGAATTATAGCTCTAGTAGTTTATTACCAATAGCCATGTGGAGAAAGCAAAACCCAACTCAGTAAGCTGTCAAAAGAATATTAATACTCCCCTGTGTCTCTCAGCGCATTTTTTTTATCCGCCTCGAAAACAAATATCGCGTCCCTAAGTAAAAAAATAATAATTTTAGTGTAAGTTTACTTTGGTATAAGCAATTAATGTACTAACAAGTAAAGTTTTTTCTCCCACCATCAAATGGTACCATCTTAAAGTGTTGACCTTTCGAAAGACCGTCTGATCCTAAGAACCTCTTAGGGT
This sequence comes from Campanula takesimana, assembly GCA_026119855.1. Taxonomy (NCBI): domain Eukaryota; kingdom Viridiplantae; phylum Streptophyta; class Magnoliopsida; order Asterales; family Campanulaceae; genus Campanula; species Campanula takesimana. The sequence continues at coordinate 2,510,010 of JAOWBW010000009.1, forward strand.
TGAAAGTAAAAGGCTCGTCCCAGCATTATGGATCCCTTCCGATTGCCCAAGTGTTCACAAATACTTGTGTGTTTCTTGGTATCTTATACCCCATGAAGTTTTTGTTTTCCGGGATTGCCTTGGAATCAAGAATGGAACTTGAGGGTGTAAACGAAGCGTTTCTTTAATCAAGGGTTGTAAATAGGGTACACTATCAATGTCCCTCTCTTCGAACCTCTTGTTGGCTAGTGATTATGGGTGGTAATTTGTATCCAATGGGTATACCGGTTAAGAGTTTGTCATGCTTTAAAGTGTTGTACATTGTATCACGTAGAATAGTTTAAAGCATGATTTTTTTTAATGGATAACAACCATTGGGTAACTGAAACACCCATTTTGCCACCCCTACTATTGATTTGGGTGTGCCTGAGTTCCTTTCCTTCGTGTTCCTTGAACACTGTTCGTTCCACCACTTTGGGTATCCCACCAGCTTGTAGCACGAATCAGCATCATGTCCCTTCTTGTTAAACTGAGAGCAAACGACATTGCTCGCATTCTATCTATCCCCCCTGGACCACGTGTGTCACGAGCTGTTCCCACAACTGTCTTGACAATAAAGCTCACATGTGCCAGGTGGTCATCACGTTCGCTTCCTCGTACGCGTTCTTCTCTTGCCACCATGGAATATGCTTTATTCACCATAGGCAAAGGCTCCGTATACAAGATATTGGACTTCACATTATCGAATTTAGAAGTTTCTAGCCCATAACGAATTGTGCAAGAACACACCAGGACTTTATCGAAATCAATGAGTTCATCTCAAAGCTTCTTCACCCTGATAAAGTCTGAGGTTCCATCCTAAAACCAATTGGCTATAGGAGGAGTAGCCCAGAATCTTTATATAGTCAGTGCTTGGCTAGTTAATTCCCGATGTGGGATAATTGTCTCTAACACGCCCCCTCACGTGTAGCCGGACTTTACCAAGGCTTACAACGTGGACTTGTTACGGGTGGCGCGGAGCAACATCGTGGGCCGTTGGGCCTGTACGTGTAACGGGCCAGCTCTGATACCATGATAAAGTCTGAGGTTCCATCCCAAAACCAATTGGCTATGGGAGGAGTAGCCCAGGATCTTTATATAGTCAATGCTTGGCTAGTTAATTCCCGATGTGGGATAATTGTCTCTAACACACGCGACCATAATAGGCTGTTGCGCTCTCATTCTTTTGTTGCTTGCAGTTTGCAAGATCACTCTTGATCTGTTGAACTCTCGACATATTGCCCGCTGAGAATCTTTGCTCCAAATCATCCCACACGACCTCATCTTCCACATTCGTCACAGACTCACAGTGGAACGAAGGCTGGGTTCTATTGTGTTAAAGATACATGAAACCACCATGGAATTCACCGTTTGCCAAAGTTCAATCTCCTCCACCTTTGTTGGTTTATCAATTGTCCCGTCGATGAAACCGACCTTCATCTTAGTCCTCAACGAGCCCTTAAAAACCCTCGCCCATTCTTCATAGTTCTCCCCCTTCAACTGAACATGGTTGAGAACCATTCCGGGGTTGTCACTTGATGAAAGAAAGTAAGGTGAGCGCCTCTCATCCATGACTTTCTTCTCCTTGTTTTCTGGATTCGTCATAACCAAGCTCGGGTACCAAGTTAGAACTCAAAATATGAAGGGGAATGAAAACGATTTTCTCTCTTCATTGAATATGTCGTGTACATCTCATATGTATACAAACTATGACTAATATCAAATCCCTAGAATTAAGCTACCAAATCACTAAAATTAAATTCTACCTAAACTATATTTATCTTCAAGGGAAGGATATATACAACATACAACATATAAATAAAAGATATGAGGAGATGTAGACGAGATCCCAAATATCTCGTCATATCTCAACAATTTCCATCATGTTAAAAGGTCCCAAGAAGGCGTAATGCATCACATGGACCCCACTCCTTTTGTCGGCCTCTTTCTCGATCCATGTCAGCATATCAGCAACGCACTTTTTCCTTACGGGAGCTGGACTTTGTGTTGGAATAGAGGACCAACCGGGAACTGGCGAATGGAGCTGAGAAGGAAATCACGTCGGAGGGACTGATGGTTTGGACGACCGTCCAGGATCATTGTGGGCGACCGCCCACTTTATCAGACGGTTCATCAGACTCGGCGCTTGGTTTGGGTGACCGCCCAAGTGTCGGGGCAAGTCTGGACTGAGTCGTTTTTTGGGCCAGATTTCGCGTTTCTTTGTCCATCTAGGGTTAGGTTTTATTCTAGGATGCATATATAAGCAATGTTCCGCCCCCATACTCATTGTAACTCAGATTTATCATATTATAGTGCAAGATCCTGGCTTGGTAGTGCCCTCAGACGTAGTCAAATATATTGACGAACTGGGTAAACAATTTCTTGTGTTCTTTTGTCTTTTGCTTTGCTTTATATTTCGTGTGCTTGTTTGTGGTGCGGTGATTCTTGCGATATGCTTGGATGTTGGGAGGGCTTATTCCACAACAACTGGTATCAGAGCTCCGGTTTAACGCTCCAGGTTTATCAAGCAATCAAGAATGGGCAAGGATAAACAAGCGGTGGAGAAATTCGATGGGTCTGACTATGGGTTTTGGAGGATGCAAATAGAGGATCTCTTGTATAATAAGGATCTTTACATGCCTCTAAAAGGAGTCAAGCCGGAAAGCGAAAAGCAGAAAGATTGAGATCTTATGGATCGGAAACCCCTAAGGGTGGTTAGATCTACTTTATCAAAGTGGATCGCGAAGACTACCAAGAAGGCGAAAACCACCAAGGAGCTATTGGATTATCTTACTGAGAGATTTGAAACTCCATCTACTGCAAATAAGGTTGATTTGATACACAAGATGGGTAATCTCAAGATGCAAGAGGGAGGATCCTTAGCCAAGCACATCGATGAGTTTATGGATGTTATAGACTCATTGGCGGCGCTGGATATTACGTTTGGGGATGGGGTTCATGCTTGTCAATTGCTAGCATCCTTACTAGGAAGTTGGAGCGGAACGGTGACGGCGTTAAATGCTTCAGCATGTAAGAATAAATTTAAGTATGATGATGTCAAGGACTTATTTTAGGCGAGGAAAATCGTATGAAGAAGTTAGGGACACCATCTACTTCGGGATCGGCTTTGGCTACAACTAGCAGGGGAAAGCCGGGTACTAGCAACAAGGGGAGAACCGAATCAAAGAAAAACGTAGGAGGTGGTGAGTACAGGCCTAGGGAGAACAAGAATGTACCAAGGGTTAACAAGGGATCGGTACAGTGCTATCATTGTAAGGAGTTAGGACACTACAAGAAGGACAGTCCCATGCGAGGGAACAGAGCGGCGAATGTGGTAACTGAGGGTGAAGATGTAATGGTTCTAAGTGTTAGTAGTGCGCTAGAATCATGGGTGCTGGATTCGGGGGCATCATTCCACTCATGCGGGCATGCAAAGGAGATGGAAAATTATACTTCCGGTGATTTCGGAAAGGTCTATCTAGCGGATGGCGCGCCTTTGGAAATCAAGGGGAAGGGGGATGTCAGAATAGGAGCATCGGACGGGAAGGACTTACATCTACACGGGGTCAGACACATTCCGGGTTTGAAAAAGAACCTGTTATCAGTTGGGCAGCTTGATGAAGAAGGTTACAAGGTAACTTTTGGCTGCAGGAACTGGGTTATTACCAAGGAGGATTCAGAGATCGCTCGGGTAATAAAGAGGGGACATTGTATTTGGCGAATAACACTAAGGATAGTATCGCGGTGGCGTCAGCCAAGGGTGATATGGATTTGTGGCACTGTCGATTGGGTCACATGAGTGAGAAGAGGATGAAAGTACTTTGCTCAAAAGGGATTACTACCGGGTTTGAAGACAGTCAATGTGGGGATCTGCGAAGATTGTGTGTTTGGCAAACAGGCGAGAAGCAACTTCTCGAGGACAGGTGGGGCTTTGAGGGAAGCAAAGTTGGAACTGGTTTACACGGATTTGTGGGGTCTGGCCCCGGTAACTTCTCTGGGTGGTGCGTCATATTACATGTCGTTTATTGATGATTCGACAAGGAAAGTTTGGGTTTATTTCTTGAAACACAAAGATGAGGCATTCGAGGTGTTTAAGAAATGGAAGGCTTTGGTGGAGAATCAGACGGGTCTTAAGCTCAAAAGCTTAGGTCTGACAATGGTGGGGAGTATGAGCCCGGGGACTTCAAGGAATATTGTGCAGCGAATGGTATTCGTATGGTGAAGACACCAAAGGGCACACCTCAACACAACGGGATTGCAGAGAGGATGAACAGGACATTGAACGAGCGGGCTAGAAGTATGAGGTTGAAGTGTGGACTTCCGAAGACGTTCTGGGCATATGCAGTTGACACGGCGGCTTTCTTGATCAATAGGGGACCATCGGTTCCATTGGGGAATGAAATTCCAGAGGAAGCATGGAGTGGCAAGCAGGTAAATCTGTCATTTCTTCGCATATTTGGCTGTGTTTCATATGTTCATATTGACTCTGCTGATAGAACTAAGTTAGATGCTAAATCTGTAAAGTGTACATTTATTGGTTATGGCGATTGGTTATGGCGGGGATGACTTCGGGTATAAGTTTTGGGATGACCAAAATCATAAGGTTATTCGTACTCGGGATGTTATATTCAATGAACATGTTTTGTACAAGGACAGAAAAGGGGCATCTGATGGGATTAGTTCGGAACCAGAGATTGTTGAGGTAGATATTCCAAACTCAGGTGGGAGCATGACTGTTCATGATGACCATGATCAGGGGGTCACTGAAGATGAACCACATACTCCAGGACCGGATATTCCGCTGCGCAGATCCAGCAAATTGCGTGGATCTCCTGATAGGTATTCTCCTTCGAATTATTACTTGTTGTTAACAAATAGTGGTGAACCGGAGTGTTATGCGGAGGCTGTTCGTAGTGCACTTAGTGATAAGTGGAAAGCTGCGATGGATGATGAGATGGACTCATTGAAGGCCAATAAAACTTGCGAGGTGATTAAACTGCCTAAGGGGAAGAAGACGTTGGATAACAAGTGGGTTTACAGAATCAAGGAGAAGGCAAACGGCAGTAAGCGTTACAAGGCAAGACTTGTTATGAAAGGCTTTCAGCAAAAATACGGTATTGACTACACCGAGGTTTTCACTCCTGTTGTGAAGATGACCACTATCAGAATGGTTCTGGGATAGTAGTGTCAGATAATTTGTTGCTGGAACAAATGGATGTAAAGACGGACTTTCTTCATGGTGATTTGGAGGAAGAAATTTACATGGTACAACCAGAGGGATACTTGCCAAAGGGTAACGAGGAACTGGTTTGCATGTTGACTAAGAGCTTGTATGGCCTTAAACAAGCTCCTAGGCAGTGGTACAGAAAGTTTGGTGGATTCATGCATGACATTGATTTTATCAGATGTGAGGCGGATCATTGTTGCTACTTCAAGAACACTGACAACGGGTACATAATCTTGCTATTATATGTGGATGATATGCTAATAGCGGGCTCTAGTAGTAGAGAGGTAAACAGATTGAAGGCACAGTTGTCAGAGCGGTTCGAGATGAAGGATTTGGGGGAGGCCAGAAAAATCTTGGGCATGCGGATTGACCGGGATAGGGAGTCGGGTAAGTTGGTTCTTTCACAACCAGAGTACATCGAGAAGGTCTTAGCAAGATTTTGCATGGAAGAGGCAAAGCCAACAGGTACACCATTGGGTATGCACTTTAAGCTATCCGAGAAAGACTCACCTAAGGGCAAGGAGGAGCGTGACAAGATGGAAAAGACTCCATATGCTTCGGCAGTGGGGAGTCTAATGCATACCATGGTGTGTACAAGGCCGGACATTGCACATGCGGTGGGAGTAGTCAGCCGGTACATGGGCAATCCAGGGAAGCAACACTGGGAAGCGGTTAAATGGATCATTCGTTACTTAAAGGGTACTACTGGTAAGACTCTAGGTTTCTCAAGCAAGGATGTCGTGTTAGCGGGTTATGTCGATGCGAATTTGGCATTAAGTGATCTTGATAAGAGGAGAAGTACTACGGGTTATGTGTTTACATTGGGTGGTACGGAAATCTCCTGGGCTTCTAAATTGCAGATGATCGTGGCTCAGTCGACTGCAGAAGCAGAATATGTGGCAGTGACAGAGGCAAGTAAAGAGATGGTATGGTTGCAGAACTTCTTGGGTGAACTTGGGAAGACGCGAAGTGGTAATGCTCTCTACAGTGACAGTCAGAGTGCAATTCATCTAGCAAGGAATCCGGCGTTTCATTCTAGGACGAAGCGCATCGAGCTGAGGTTTCATTACATCAGGCATCTCTTGGAGAGGAATATCTTAAGGCTAGAGAAGATTCAAGGATCGGAGAACCCGGCTGACATGTTGACAAAGGTTGCAAACCTTGAAAAGTTGAAGCTATGTATAGCTTCAATTGGGCCTGGTGTTAGTACCCGACCTGAAAATGAGTTTATTAGGACTTTCCCAAAAATACAAGGACTTTATAGGAATTAGAAACCTTGCAAAGACTTGTCCTGGATTCCCAAAATATCTCATTTATGGCAAAATCTATCAAATTAGGTAATAAATGGTTTCCTTAAAACCATGCAGAAACCCTAGCTTAAGAATCAAGTCAGCCGGCAGCCTTGGCCACGCGGCCAACATTGCTCCGCGTTGATCTTGGCCACGCGGCCAACATTGTAACCGGCTTCAACCATGGCCAGGCGGCCAACCTTGCGCCGGATGATCTGGACCATCAGATCCTCCCATCAGTTTACTATATAAACCACTCCAGGCTATTGGTTTAAGGGTCCGATTTTGAGAGCTCTAAGTCCGAGTTTTGGAGTTCTTAAACAATATTTCTCTCTCTAATTAACATTCAAACACTCAAGAAGATCCAAGGTTTATTTCTTGCCAACATAGGTAAGTTTTCTAACTTTTTCTTCGTGTTCTTGCATTATTTTTAATGTAGATCTTTTATATTCATGTTCGTACATGTTTATTCATAGTTTCTTCATATTCTTTGCATGCTCATTCATATGTTCATAATATGTTCTTCGCATGTTCGTCGTGTTCATAGATTAAAACCCTATTTATGCTATATTTAGGGTTGCGATCTTCATAATTATATGTTATTTCATAGCCGATGATGATCGAGGGTTCATCAACCCGAGGACGATCTAGGAACTATTTTTAAACCCTAATCTTTAGGTAATTCCCCCCTCATTATGCATGATCCCGATTCTTCTGCCTATTCTAATTCTCTGCGAACTACGCTGACCTGAGCTTCTCACATTGAGAGGAACGTAGGCAATCTTCGGATCCGGTCTAAATCACTAACACACTACTAACACATTCATCATGATAGAAAGACCGATCAATTCGGGCAATAGGAGTGATAACGTCCAATATTCTTCTCTTGTTGTAATTTGACCCCCGAACCCACTAAAAATGCTTTTTTCAATGTTTTGGCTTTAATTAAAACGGCGTGGCGACTCTCATAATTTTAATGTCGTTAAGAATATTCCCTTTGTAAATAAAAATAATCACAAGATACTTCCCATGCGTCGCTTCATCGGAAAGGGGTATTCACAGTGGCGACTCTGCTGGGGACTGCTTTGAAACTTTTTCAAACTTAGTGGGTCTAACTTTCGTTCACATCATGATGCTTGCCATGTTCTCACATGCACCTTACACTTTGCCATGTTCTCACATGCATCACACACTTTGCCATGTTTACACATGCACACACCCGCCATGTTTACACATGCACCCTACATACACCTGCCATGTCACACACACACACACCTGCCATGTTTACACATGCACACACCTGCCATGTTTACACATGCACCTCGCATACTTGCCATGTTTACACATGCACACACCTTGCCATGTTTACACATACACAAACCTTGCCATGTTTACACATGCACACACTTGCCATGTTTACACATGCACCTCGCATACTTGCCATGTTTACACATGCACACACCTTGCCATGTTTACACATGCACAAACCTTGCCATGTTTACACATGCACCTCGCATACTTGCCATGTTTACACACGCACCTCACATACTTGCCATGTTTATACATGCATCTCACATACTTGCCATGTTTACACATGCACCCATGCACCCCGCAATGTTAATACTTGTACTTTGTTGATACTTGTACTTTGTATATACCTTGTATCCTTGTACCCTTGTTATCTTCGCTTTAGTATTAGGGTCAAACAAAACTCTGCTATGCTCCCCTGTACATGGCTCTCTCTCCCTCTCTCATGCATTGCATTGCATCATCCTAACATCAAAAGCTTTTCTCTTTTCTCCTTAAAAAGAATTAGTTTCTTGCCACACACTACCACTAGTCTGTGTCAGCACTGCACAGGTCCCCATTACCCGGAGTATTCGATGTGCAGGAATTTGTGCGCTACTGTCGCCCTCTTTTCGAGTCACTCGTCTACTCCACTCACCGTGTACGTTCCGCGAGCGGTGGGAACCTTTTACCTAACCCGTGTCAACCCACACTAGTATAGGTAACACACCTAGGTTTTGACCGGTTGGTTTGGCTAGCTTTTTCTTAATAGTCAATTAACGTGCTGTCTATGTCGAGTCATCCCCAAGTCAATGATGAATCGAGATCTTTGAGAGAAAGTGCACAAAAAAGTGATTTCCCTACAAGGGACGTGCCATGGTGAGATGAGTGTTTATTGTCAAGATCTCCGCTCATCATTAACTTGCGTAGGATGTAACATAGACATCACGTTAAATGCCTTCAAGGGAGGGTTTTGTCGTAGGATCCGATGGTTGGTGGAAGCCGCTTGCCCTATAGGACCCTCGCCCAAATTGTCCGTTTGGGGGTGTGCAATGCAGGTGAAAAACGAGGGGTCTATAGACGTAATGATGGCCTCCACTGATCGTAGTCTTCTAACTAGTTGCGAAAAAGGGGTACCCCTTCCAACCAATTAAGATGTAAATAATGTATGTTTTTGTAAATTAAAATATACTTTGCATGAGCCTTCCCCCTCTCCTAAAGCTTCATTGCCCTTCAACCTTTCAGCAAAGCGAGTTTGGATCCGTTCGGGTGGTCGACTACAACGTGAAGCTTCTACTCCGTCCGCGTTCTCAGTCTCATCATCAGCAATGTCAACTCCCGCTTCAGCTTCAGCCTCTGCTCCTCCTGCCAGTACCGCCGAGCTCAACACCGAGGCTACTCTCAATGGTATTCCCCCTAGCCTCCAGAACTTCCTAGCCGGTCTCGAAGCCAAGGTCAGGAATCTCGAGGAAAGCAACAAGATGTTGGAAGATCAGAACCAAGAGTTGAAGGGTCACATTCAACAAAAGGGGACTAAACTGGTGCCCGATGGAGAGAATTTCATTTATGTCGAGGATGAAGAGGTCAATACCAACTGTCCCCCCAACACCAATGCTACCACCTTCCCATTCCCAAGCTACCGCAATGTTCCACCTCCTTCTCTCTACACCCAACAAGGTTTCACTACCATGAGCAAGAACAAGGCTGTCTATGAACCTTCCCCTGAACTGCTTGGCGGCTACCTCTCCGCTAGCAAACTACCCGCACCCTCGTTGCCTCTGAGTATTGGATGGCCGCTGCTACTGCTTCCACTACTCCTCCCGTCATTCTGTCAGAAACTATCCCCGACATCTCCAATCACCCTGTGGTTATGGCCATGCAAGAGCAAATGCGAAAGTTGATCGAGACCGTGGATAAGCGAAGTGCACCAACTACCAAGACAATCAACCCTAGCCAAGTGGGGGCTCTCCCCAAGGATTTCAAGATGCCTAAGGTGGCAATGTTTCATGGTGACTCGTGTCCTAAGACTCATTTGGATAGCTATGTGTTGGCCATGAGGGCTCGTGACTGCACCAACGAACAAATGGCTCGCGTATTTCATAGCACTTTGGATGGTATAGCTCTGCGTTGGTTCTTGGGGCTAGAACCAAGCGAGAGGCAAACGTGGGATCAAATCAGCGCTATTTTCTGTGAGAAGTATCAAGCTAACTTGGATTGGCACGTGAATCGAACAGATCTTGAGAACACTATGCAAAAGCCCGGCGAGGCTATTTATGATTTTTACAAGAGGTGGAACCATCGGTTTGTGAGGTCCAATATCCACCAAAGGCGAAGGAACAGAAACAGATTTTCTACAAGTGCTTGCTACCGGAGATGAAAGCAGCTATAGGTAATGGGTACTTCCCTGATTTGCGGGAAATGGTTGACGCCGGAGTAAGGTACGAAGCAGGGTTCACTGGGATTGTGCCACCAAAGGAAAGTCCAAAGGCCAACAACAACAATTCCTTCCGCTACAAGGCTCCTACTGCGCCTGCGCCTCCTAGGGGTGGAAAGGAGGCCGTCGGCCAAGTGAATATGGTCCAGAAAGAGGCCCCGTTAGATGTTCAAGCCGTGACAAGGAATGGGGCTCCGCCGCAAAGAGAGAGGGAGAACTTTGACGATTTTGGAATGCCTATGGGGAAAGTCTTTGACGTGTTAGTCAAGAGAGGTCTTATCAAGCCGTTAGAGAATTACCAACCTGCCTACCCAAGAAGTGATTTGGACGCCTCCAAGTTCTGCAAGTATCACAAGCACATCGGGCACACAACGGATGGTTGTATTCAATTGAAGCGCGTAGTACAAGGGTTGATCAATGACAAGAAGATTGAGAAGCCGAAGGGTCCTAATGTGGTGAATAACCCTCTTCCCAACAATGGGGGTGGGGTGAATATGGTGCAAACATGCGAGATTAGTATCCTAGAGCTCATGGATGCCTTTGACAAGATAGGGCTCACGATGGTGGATGTCTTCATGGCATTGGTGACGTTAGAAATGCTCAAACCATTAGAAGGACACCTTCCCCGCCTTGGTTGCGATTTGTCGAAGTTTTGCCACTACCACAAGTGCACCGGTCACACTACCGAAGAATGTTTCGAACTCAAGAAAGCCGTGCAAGAGCTCATCCACAAGGGAGTAATCGAAGACCCTAGAGATTATGTAGCTAGCAATTACTCATGGTAGAACTTAGTGAGATCACTGATCCGGCCAAGCCTGTTGTGGCGGACTGTGATGAGATGGGTTGTATTTCAATGACTAATAATAAAGAATCTTCTTGCTACTTGTTGTCTTTAGAAGAACTAGTAAGTGAAGTCGAATCTCTAGAGGAAGAGAGTCCCAAACCCTCTCAACCTCTTTCTTGGGCCGAAATCTTCGAGGAGGCCGAAAAGACCGAAGTTTCGCCCCCTTGTCCTGACACGCCATTGTCTTTAGAGGAGCTACGTGCAGAAGTTTGTCTCCTTACAAGATCCGGTCAAGTGTACCAATCCGACCCGAAGGGTGCAAAGAAAGTCTTTGGGAAGGAACCCGAGCAAGCCGACCTAGACAAAGAAGACCCTATCCTCACTCAACTCAAACAAACCCAAGCCCATATTTCACTATGGTCCCTACTCACCTCCTCCCTAGCCCATCGCCTCATGCTCGAGCAAAACCTCGCCGCCACCATGGTACCATCCACTATTACCCCGGAGGACGTCACCCACATGATTGGTAATATCCACTATGGAAACATCATCACTTTCTCGGAGCTAGACAAGCCAGTGTTCGGAGTTGATCATAATGAGCCTTTGTACATCACTGTCGAAGTAAATGGCAAGAAGATTCCCCGTGTATTCATTGACAATGGTTCTGCTATTAATATCCTGCCTTCGAGGATGATGGATGTGGTTGGCGTTCATGGTGTTGATTTACGCCCATCCAAGCAAACCATCAAAGCTTATGACTCTACATGACGCGCCGTGATAGGCGAAGTCACCCTGCCCATTACCATCGGAACGAAGATCCTGCCGACCGACTTCCACGTCATAGACATCCCAGCAACCTTCTCACTCCTCCTTGGCCGGCCATGGTTACATCAGTCGGGCGCGGTCCCATCTTCCCTGCACCAGTGTGTGAAGTTTCAATCCGGTAATGAAGTGACCATCATCTACAGTGATCTTGTAACTGCCCAAGGGACGGACACCAAGGGCGTTCCTGTCTTACAGATTCAGCATGGGGAAGAGAGCCGACTCTTCAATGGCTTTGAAATAGTCGCTCAAGCACAGATCTGCACCATCGACCTCACCAAAACAACGGACAAAGTGGCACCTGTTGTCAAGATACTGCGTAACATAGGTTTTATACCGGGGCTGGGGCTAGGTAAGAACTTGCAAGGCCCCACAGAATTGGTTGAAGAGATTAATCATCGAGGGTTGTTCGGTCTAGGATACACCCTTACTCTTGAAGACAAGATGGAGCAACAAAGGATAAAATTGCTTAAAAAGATGAAGCTTCCCTACAAAAAGCCTGAAATGCGGCCATACCGCCTGTCCCTGAATAGCTACTTTGTCAGGGAAGGCGAGGAGTTTTCGTGTTTTGAGTTCGCAGAGCCATGGATTGACCACACCGGAAAGTTGCAGAAAGGGTTCGAGATCTTCAAAGATGTGGAATTCGATCGGTCCAACATGAAGCTGACTTACATGGAATATGACAAAGCCACGGGCAGAGTTAGAACCATCAGGCATGAGTACTCCACCAAGGTTGCAGATGACTTGGCAGATCAACTTGAAGCCGCAACCCTTGACAAGCCAGCAGTAGAAGCCGCAGAAACTCCAAGTTTGACTGAGACGTGGGACGGCCAATATCTGCTTCAACATCTGGGTAATCTGGGGCTGCACGAAGACATGGTTGCCGTCATCGGGGATGATTATGAAGATAAGGTGGACCCAAGGACATTGGTAGTACCCATGGGGGACAAGCTCAAGAATTGGTGCATCATTGAGGGACCTATAGCTACTCCGGAATTTATGATGGGAACACTGGGGCTTACTCCTTCTCCTGTCGCCGCTCCTGCAGCATCTCCTGTCACTCACCCAAAATCCCCGTCCCCAGAGTCTAGTGTTTTACATTTTGAATTTGAGTCTTCCTCTAAGTCTGACGACCTTACGTCGGAAGACTATGATCTTGTTGCAAACGCTATTTTCCCTTTTGCTATGAATGAAACCCTCGACCTTACTGAGTATCCCTCCATAGTCACTCTTTTAACTGATAAATTGGCTAATAATCAAACTAATGATATACACTTAGTTAATAATGATTCATTAGAAGAGGCAGACACAGACACATTAAATGATGAATACATTAAAGAAATCTCAGAACAGGTTATTAATCAAAAAGAATCTCGAGCCCAAGCTGCCGATGAGGTGTTAACATGCGTGAATTTGGGGACCGAAGCCGAGCCTAAGGAAACGCAGATTGGAAGCTTCTTCAGCGGAGCCGAAAGGAAGCACTGATTGAGCTACTCAAAGAATATGTGGATGTGTTCGCATGGTCTTATAAGGACATGCGGGGCTCACAACTCGATCGTAGAGCACAGAATCCCGACAGCACCAGACGCTAAGCCAGTCAAGCAGAAGTTGCGCCGTATTAAGCCGGAATGGTCTTTGCAAGTGAAGGAGGAGATTGAGAAGCTACTCCGTGTGGGTTTTATCAGGGTGATCGAGTATCCAACGTGGTTATCAAATCTGGTGACTGTCAAGAAATCCAACGGTAAAGTCAGAGTGTGTGTGGATTTTCGGGATCTCAACAAAGCTACACCAAAGGATGACTTCCCCTTGCCAAATATCGACATGTTGGTGGATGCGACCGCCCATTATGAGGTCAAGTCGTTTGTTGATGGGTTTGCCGGCTATAACCAAATCAAGATGGCCGAGGAGGACCAAGAAAAAACAGCTTTCACCACCCCATGGGGGACTTTTGCTATACTGTCATGCCATTTGGGCTGAGGAACGCTGGGGCTACCTACCAACGGGCAGTTACGACTTTATTCCACGATATGATCCACAAGGAGATTGAGGTGTACGTGGATGACATGATTATACATTCAAAAGGGTCTGGGGGCCAGCACTTGATAGATCTCAGAAAATTCTTCAACAGGTTGAGAGAGCACGCCATGCGTTTGAACCCGAAAAATGCACCTTTGGAGTTCGTAGAGGGAAAGTATTGGGTTACATGGTCACCGAGAATGGGATCGAAGCCGACCCAAGGAAGATTCAAGCCATCCTGGAGATGAAGCCACCCCGTACCGAGACGGAGATAAAAGGATTCATGGGACGCCTGCAATACATCAGTCGGTTTATCAATCAGCTGACCACCATCTGCGAACCAATTTTCAAGTTAATGAAGAAACAGCCAGTGTGGAGTGGGATCATGACTGCCAGATAGCCTTCGAAAGGATCAAACAATATTTGGTGAATACCCCAATCCTGCGCCCGCCGCATAAGGAGAAGCCGTTGCTACTATACTTAACTGTGACAGACACCGCCGTCGGAGCCATGTTAGCGCAAGAGGCCAAAGATTCCCGGATTGAGAATGCAGTGTACTTTGTCAGCCGAAAGTTACAAGGTAGCGAGCTCAATTACTCCGCGCTCGAGAAGACCTGCGTAGGCCTAGTATGGGTGGTGACGAAGCTCAAGCACTACATGGTGTCCCATCCGATCTTACTAGTCTCGAAAATGGATCCTATCAAGTATCTGTTCGATAAACCCTCTCTTTCTATGAGACTCGCTAAATGGTCAGTATTCTTGGGAGAGTTCGACATTACTTATGTACCGAGAAAGGCAATCAAGGGGAGGGCAATGGCCGATCAGCTCGCAGACTCTCCGAGCACCGAGACAAGAGGACCCGACCCCGAGTTCCCGGATGACGACATTTTCGCAATTGAGGTCGCAGAAAGGTGGCAATTATTCTTTGACGGAGCTGCAAACAAACGAGGGAATGGAGTCGGACTCCTACTTATTGATCCCAAGACGAGCACACGCCCATAGCCATCAAGCTAAACTTTTCAGCAACCAACAACGCCGCCGAGTATGAGGCGTGTATAGCCGGATTGGAGGCCGCCCTAGAACGCAACGTGAAAGAGTTAGAAGTATACGGAGACTCTGCTTTGATTATTAACCAAACGGCGAAGAAATGGAAAACTATTGATCCTTGCCTGCAGCGGTACCAAGGTTACATGGATGAGTTGATAGCACAGTTCAAAGAGGTTACCTTCCACTTCCTGCCGCGAGACAGAAATAGGTTCGCGGATGCTCTAGCTACATTGGCCTCCTTAGTTGAAATCCAGAAGGAAGGTCCGTGAAACCATTCAGGGTTGGACGAAGAGAAAACCCCGCCTATTGCTGTGAAATCCAGATCGATGCCGAGGTAAACGGAGATCAATGGTACGCCCAAATCTACAAATTCCTTAAGCACGGAGAGATGTCCTTTGACGGAGATGTGAAGGCCAAGAGTCTGCAAGCACTCAAAAGGTTGGCGGGGCAGTTTGTGCTGTTAGACGATACTTTGTACAAGAGGCATTACGATGGTCTGTTGCTCTTATGTGTCGACAACAAGAAAGCTGAAGCAATAATGGAAGAAGTACACAACGGGTTGTGCGGACCCCACATGAATGCAAGGATGCTTAGACAGAAGATCACTCGGCTGGGCTATTATTGGATTACCATGGAGACAGACTGTATTCAATGGGTTCGACGGTGTCACAAGTGCCAAGTATGCTCCAACCTCAACCACATCCCCCCACATGAATTGTATAGTTCCACCACGCCTTGGCCATTCGCCACGTGGGGTATCGACATTATTGGGAAGATCTCGCCGGCTGGTAGTAATGGTCATGAATTCGTCCTCGTCGCGGTCGACTACTTCACAAAGTGGGTCGAAGCTCAGTCTTACAAGGTGCTGAATTCCAAGAAGGTAGCGCAGTTTATCAAAGAGAATATTATGTGTCGGTATGGGGTTCCTAACCTCATTATATCAGATAATGGCAGTCATTTCGAAGCCGAGTGTGCTCGCTTGCTTGTAGAATTCAGGATCGAACGAAAGAAATCTTCCCCATACTATCCACAGACTAACGGCGCGGTTGAGGCGGCCAACAAGACGATAGAGCAGATAATTCGCAAATGGCTTCGCAAGGACGGGATTGGCCCGAGAAGTTACCATTAGCGCTTTGGGGGTACAGAACGTCAGTCCGCACCGCTACTGGAGAGACCCCTTACGCTTTGACATACGGCATGGAGGCAGTGCTCCCTATTGAGTTGGAGGTGCCATCTTTGAGGGTCTTGCTCGAGAACCAAGTGAATGAGGTAGAATGGCTTCGTAGTCGCTATGATCAATTGGCAACACTCGACGAACGCAGATTGAAGGCCATGGAACACATCCGGGCCTATCAAAGGAGAACGACAAAAGCCTTCAATAAAAAGGTCAAGCCTGTTGACATAAAGGAAGGAGACTTGGTGCTCAAAGTACGCTTACCCAACAAATTCAACCCCCTCGGGAAATGGGCCCCCACTTGGGTAGGGCCATTTGTGGTACAGAAGATCTTCTCCGGAGGAGCGGTCAGAATGGCAGATTTGGATGGCAACCCGTTCAAGGAACCAGTCAACCTCAGCAAGCTCAGACGCTACTATGACTAGACTCCCCCTCTTAAAAAAAAAAAAAAAAAAAAAAATAAAAATATATATATATATAACTACGCAAAAGAAGCCCGATAGACTGAAAACCCGCAAAGGGCGGTCTATGCAAAATAAGGGTGCGTACAAAGCTCGCTAGATCGAAAACCCGCAAGGGCGGTCTAGGCAAAAGTTAGAGCATTCCCCCTTCTATCTTCCCTTTCTTTAAAATCATTCTAGTCTGACTGGAGTGAACTACGGTGACCTGAGCCCCTTAGTCCTATTTGTAAAAGGGGAACGTAGGCAGCCTTTCAAAAGGTGCGGTCTAAAAAACAAATAAACATCCAAATCTTGTTAAGCAATAAAGATAGAAGTTGTATTTTCTGAAAGCAAAAACTTCTATTTCCATAGTCATTGCATGTTAACACTTATTTGATGAGTCTAAGCTTGACATACTTTTTGAATAAATAACCTATTCTGAAATTGAAACTAAAACAAAAGTAAACTAAATTAAACTAATGTGTCTGCATGACTATAGAGAGACGCTCGGGATTACTCCTTAGTGCCATTTGTGCCCTCGGTCTCTTTCTTCTTACTTTGCCCACGGCGAACTTTCTTCTTTCTAGGACTCTCACAAAATCTTCTTTCAAACTTGCTAACACCCTTAGCCTTGCCATTAGGAGCCTCTTCGCCTTTCCTCTTCTTTGACACCCCCACTTCTTCTCCGCCTCCGTTAGCCACGCGCTTACTCATCCTCCTCTCATAAGCCTCAGCCTCCTTAATTCTCAATGAAGAACTTGGAGCACAGGATCCCAAGATAGTGCCCCTTAGGGTCTCTAGAGTCTGCTCCGCATGCCCAAGTCTCCCCATATACCAATCCAAATACTCGCGTGGCAGGAAGGTGTTGCTAGAGCGTGTGAGGAAGGTCCTACGACTGAAGCCAGCCTCGCCCCACATCTGAGAAAGAAGGACTGAGGCACTATCATCCAACTGAAGTACCCCAAAGGGAAAATCATCTCTCTCCTCGTCCCAACCCTCCGGGATGGTCTGCACCAAACCATACTGACGAAGCACTCTAGAGGGATAGTAAAAGGTAGTCCCAGAAAGGGTTGGAACTTTGATCATGTGAAGTCCCACTTGTTTCTCCCTCACAGAGTGAATGTGCCAATGGGGCACCACCCACTGAATGTCGTCAGTCACCATTTCCGCCAAATACTTTTCCCAACCTTTGAGAGTCATGCCCTCAAACCGCTCCACCATGCCTCTAATGCGTGCATCCATGGGGCCACCTTCAGAGAAGCCGCCGGTTTATTCACTCGAAGCCGCTCTTGCAACCACATGGTCAAAAGCCTATCACTACCACAAGGCATCCCACCATAAGCCGCGAGATGGGGAATCCCACAGAGCATCTCCCCAAGAATGGCCGGTACAATATCATAACCCAAACGAGCCAAGTTCACCATACCCAAACATCCTTCACTGGCAAATCCCACCTCAGAAGGGAAAAGGATAGAGCTGAACAAGCACAGTGCAAGATGGTCCAAGGAGCGGTCAGATGTCACGTCGGCATGCATGAAGTGTTGCGGCATCCAAGAAAGGTCGACATAACCGCCCCTAGCATACCTATCAAAGTCATCCGCGGTACGCCAAAGGTCACCAACTTGTCCCTCAAGCAAACGAAGTCAAAAGGCAAGGCAACTTTACCCTTCCCTTCGTAGCCACATAATGCTGCGATGTCTTCATAAGTGGGTGTTATCTCGTTGAATGAAAAGTTGAAGACATGGAGGGTATCATTCCAAAATCTCCCACAGGCTTGCAAGAGGTTGGTATTGGAGTTCATGTGCAAAAGTGACCAAAGACACTTTATCCCATACCGTTCATCAAGTTTCCTACGACTAGAACTAGGAAGTTTGGCAACCCACTTCTCCAAAGAGGTTATAAAGACTTTCTTCTCAAGACTTGTGATTCTAGCCTCTTGATCCATGGCAAAGAGCAAGAAAATTGGCTAAAAAGGAACTCAAAAAACTGCTCAAAAGGTTGCTGGTACGTTTGTATGGCTGCAAAGGGTTCATTAAATAGTGCACAACTCCCGATTCTTGCCAGGAAAAGGAAAACCGGAGGCGGCGCATGATGTGGCCACGCGGCCAACATTGCCCCTGGCCCCGCGGCCGATATTGCCTTTGGCCGGGCGGCCAACTTCGTCCTAGGCCACGCGGCCAACTTTGCAGCGGATCTTGCCATGGCCAGGCGGCCAACATTGTTCTAGCCTCGTCATGGCCATGCGGCCAACTTTGCTCCATGCAGAAATCCAGCTTGTTTCTTCCCACTCCGTGACGGATCCATGCAACTACGTACCTGCCCCCTCCCATGGCTCATGCATTGTATAAAATTAGGAACATTTGTAAATTAACTAGTTTGCACAAGTAGGCTCCCACAATAAAATTTGCATTTTAGAACATAATATACATACATGCATTTTGTACATCTGTTTCTATACATACATATCCCTCTGCTCTCTGCTAGCTAACAGTGTAGGAAATAAAGGCGGACCCCGCCTAATCAGAATCTTCCTCCGTGGTGTCTCCACGCCGCGCTAAAGCCCGAGAGCTACCGGCACCCGAACTCCGTCCCCGGACCGCTCGACCACCAATGTGAGAAGAGCCCGCGCCGTTCGGAGACCGCTCACGACGCTGGGGTGACGCAACGTCGTCCCTCTGACAAGTACATGAATGGTACGCTTCCCTCAGTAAGCGCATCAACACGTTCTCCCGCCGAGCCGAACGGATGTAGGCCTCCCGAGTCACCTGAAAGTGAAACCAAGGCAATGATTACAATGCAGAAAGAAATAAGTGTGTGCGAACATGACTGATATAAAGCACAAAGCCGTACCCCAGCGTCGGGCGGAGGAATGAATATCTCCTCAACAAGATCTGCATCAGTCGGCTCCAAGCTAAGCTCCACCTCCCGGCCGCCCCTCATCACTCTCACGCTACTCGAGCGAAGGGGCATGTCAACCAAAGGCCGACTCCGACCAACATACCGGGCCGAGCTCGATCCCTCTCCCGATAGCATCCTAGCCCGTACCTGTGGACTGACCAGCCGCGTCCGTACATAGCCGGCATAATCATCACCCCCCTGTAATGCTCTGCCGGAGTGGGAGCCAAGAAAGTCGCCAACCTCGCGGGACGGAGCATATCCCGAGGAGGGTCATAAGGAGCCCACGGTAACGCACCAGCCCTGTGCTGACGAACCACCCTCTCCCCAAGATACATGGCCTCCCCGGTGAGACCCACAAGCAGAACCCTAGAAGCGGTCAACTCCACTACATAGGGACCCACCGAAGCCTCATTGGCCGGGCTCCATGGGTAAAATCTAACCCCGATGGGCTCAGACATCGCGAACACCTCCTCAGATCAGCAGCATCCACTGTCTTCCTGTCCCGGTGTCTGCGGGAAGGAGCCCTGTTGCCCTTGCACCAGTACGACATGATGGGAACAACCTTGTTAACACTCATCACCAACTGAAAAGGGGCGACACCGAAGATCTCGTACACCCAAGCCTGTGCATATAATAAGAGAGATATTTCAGACCAAAAGATAGAACAGAAATCTCAACAAGTGAAAAGAAGGGTAGTCAAGAGCATACCTCAAAGGCGAACTGGAACCCGTCAAAGGCCGACGAGCTAGCCCTCGAGCAATGGTCCAAAGCCCGGTAAATCTCAGCCAAACCGGCTCCACCCCAAGAAATCCCACCGACTAAGTCCAAGTCCACAAAAGCCCCTAGCAGTGAGTACCGGCAGACAGTAGCCCCACTGGGAAACAAAATCTCCGAAAAGCTATACCATAAGAACAACCGAACCAAGCAATCCAATCATACTCCCCCCTACTAAAGGCCTCAATAGCCACCTCCACCAAGCGATTCACCTTCCCGGCCTCCACTCCGTAACCCTTGACACCTCCTCCCAGGTCGGTGTCAACTCCCAGCAGAGCCTGTCTATAATCCCGCCGCTCTGCCAAGCTCTCATCAAAAGGCAAAGGGGTACCAGTAAACCTCAACCCTGTGATGGCCGCGAAATCCGTCGGCGTGATGGTAATCTCTCCCCAACTGAAGTGGAAGTATGGGTGGTATCCCACCAGAACTCCCGGCACACCTCTATCACCGCTGCCACCTTCAGGGTAGCCCCGACCATACGGACACTGTCAAAGAATGGGCCAAGCCCATAGCCTCGATCCGAGCTCGCAAACCGCCCGGTCCCTCCGGCAGGGACGCCCACAGTTTGCCCACAGTCACTGTGGACCCACGAGCCTTGATCCTCTGCAGGTAAACACAGCACAGGTATGTTACCATTCTAGCAATTTACAATTCCAGCAATTTAAATTCTAGCATTCCATTATTCTAGCATTTCATATTATGTGCATAAAACATACAAATGTGCGAGAAGGAGAGGAATGAAAATTCGAAATTTACCTCTCGCGTCTCCGGAAGCCCCATCGACCAATGACGCTCAGAGTCGATGTAAAAATCGTAATCTTGGTCGAACGTAGACCGCAGCAGATTATCGCGATAATTCCGAGTCGCGGCTCGTGGTCTCAAACCGCCCCGCGGAATCAAGGGCGCCGCTTCAAAGCCCGCTCCTGGGTCAGCCCCTACATTTCCTCCGCCCTGAGCATTACCGTGCCCCTCTCCTTGTGGCTCTCTGTTGTGGAATCATATACCCACCATGGCCCGGAAATCTCTAAATAATGCCTCATTGATCCAATCCGCCATATCTTCAAGAATTATGTGAAATGAATCTTCAAATTATCAAAAACTGAGCTTTCTCTCTCTAAAAACTCAATTTTCTC